>OW240913.1:236187468-236211044 GCA_933207985.1 Pelobates cultripes
AAATAAAATATAAAATGATCAAATAGTAAAAAATGATCAAATAGCCTAGAAATACTTCTACTAAATGGGAAGGAAACGGGAACACATTAGTATCTTGTAACCACACATTTATATATCTATTGAAAAAAGGTAAAGTAATGGTGATTGTCACGGCAAGGGTGTATAATTTATTATTACACTATGGGATATTGTCCTTTAATGTAATTTGTGTAGTAAATGGCAGAGATGGTATTGTCGAGGTCAACAGGGGTTACATCTTTTGAAGCTGGGACCCCCACAGAGGTCAGATGACAGAAGGAGTAGTATAAATGGCATAGCAATGTGAAAAGGATTTTACCATATGGATGTGAAGTAATCAAGGCTCTGCAAGGTTCTACACTTGGAAAAAGTCTGAATGTCTCTTCATCCATTTGGCATGCACCTTGTAAGTGATAGTTCAATCCTTTAATAAGGTAATGGTATTAGTTTCATGAAGACCCTTGTGTTCCAGTATTATATCCAAGGGAAACATTAATACTTACCAACAGCTTAATAATTAAGCCTCGTTTTATTATATTTGGAATGGGACAAGCCCAATCTTTTAATTAAGCCTAAACATGAGTTGCACAACTTAAAACGTGTGGCAGGAATTGTGATGTCCGTCCTATTGGATCATGGGTAGGACGTGCAACATGACTATGGAATGGGAAAACAATAACAAATTTGTAGATGCAATTATTATTTCTGTGGCAGGTACATAAAATAAGATAGAGCCAAATGTTTCCATTTGGATTGACAGTGATCTGGAACAAAGGAGGTGGTCAGTTATTATTTCTGTAGGTACGCCTTAACTCCACTCCTGGGCAAGACTTGATAATCCACAAGGTATATATCCAATGATTGGGAGTGGTGTACTTGCTTGGGGCCAAATATTTAATTTTGAGTGAGTCACCATCATCTTTCCTTGCCAGAGACCCCCTGGGCAGAAGTTGTACTTTGAAAACCTAAGTGAGTAATTAGGACTTCTGTATTTTATCCTTTTTGTTTTTATCTGTTGTTGGTGTAAATAATTTGTTTAACATATATTTTTATAAGCACTGTGACTATTTTTGCTCATAATAAACATTCATTTATTAAGTTATCCCTTTGTCTGGTTAAGAATCACGTTACCTGAAGAGACTAATTAGTATTTTTGCAATTCCTTAAATATTGTGCTAAGTAATATTTGGTGGATTTTTTACTATTGTTTTGCCTGGGGGACCAAGGCACCCCATTTATAAATTGTTTTGTTGGTGGCAGTATTAAAATAGTAATAGTTATTGTGACAAAGTGCCCTTCGCCACTTGGTCCTGGAGAGGCCTACTTGCCAGCCTCCTCCCCTGTGACTATGACTCTTTCATCTATCTGGCTTTAAAGCCCCTAGTCTACCTTCAGACAGACTATTTATGTGGGCTGCTTTATTTATCCTATGTTTTAGTCACCCTGTACCCATGATAGGTGCAGGGTGTATGTCATGTAATTGTTTATAGTGTGTGTGTACTGTGAAATGTATTGCCTTCTCTCCTGTACTGCTGAGGTTTGCTACCAACTAGGTGGGTTTGGCTATGGAGCTGGTCTAGTGCCCTCTGTCGGTAGCAACAGCAATATGCACTACCTGAATTGCAAGACTGGTTCATTTGCATATTCGGGTAGATTTGCATATTACTAATTCTGCAGGCAGGTGAGATATTTACTGTTAAATATTCTCTCCCCCCACCCCTTTAAAAATGTGCCATTGTGTTGTGATAAGTCACTGTGTGTTTCTTGATATGGTTTGACTGTTTGTGGTTTTATTGATGTTTCACAACAATGTTATTGTGGTGACTGTATTGGCTGGTCCCAAGGGAATAAAGGTTTTGACAGTTCTTCTTGATCCCTCTAAATGTAGCCTTGTCTCGTTATTGGAGGGAGCTGTTATAATCACACTGGGGATTGCTATGCTCTGCATGCTCCTGAGCTTGAGTCACTTAGCTCTTTTAAGAGCTTGTTCCTGACACGCTCTCCTTGGAGGAGGGGTCTTCACCACACAGTCCTGGATGCTGGAGGTTCGTACAGGGTGGAAGGAAGAGTTCTTTCCCACACAGTCCTGGAGGACAGAAGCTGATCCAGGGTGGAAGGAAGATGGCAAGATACAGCGGTTGCGGAGTCTGCGGTGGTTGTGGTGTCTGCTGCACTGCTTGGAGTCCTCAGAAAGCGCTAGGAGCATCCGTCAACGGAGGGTACTCAGTCGGAGTACAGGGAGCTCCGTTACATTGGTGGCAGCGGTGGGATGGTGTCCTAGTGTGAGGAGAAGCAGCTCGGAGACACTGGTATCGTATGAGAGGTTATTGAGGGCAACGCTAGCCACTGTGCAGCGTCCCTAACTACAGCAGCATGGAGCAGGGATGGATAGAGCCCTGCGAAGAGCACCTCAACATAATACGTCGCTACGAGGACAACGCTTACATTGAGGAGGTAAAGAGGCGGTTGGTCTGCTATGGCCCAGACCTTTCGAACGAGGTGGTCCACCAAGTAATGCGCCAGTTGAGTGCTGAGAACAGTGCGGCAATGGCCTTTGAGCAACAACTGTGGAGGTTGAGGATATGGACACCTAGTCTCCAGCGGCAGTGCAAGTTACAGGGAGCCGAAGGTGTCGTCCTTCCTCCCCAACGGCAGTGCAAGTTACAGGGAGCCGAAGGTGTCGTCCTAACTCCCCAGCGGCAGTGCGAATTCCAGGGGCCGAAGGTGTTGTCCTTCCCCCCCAGCGGCAGTGTGTCCTACAGGGAGCAGAGACAGTTGGTCTCTCTCCCCAGCAGCAGTGCAAGTTACAGGGAGCCGAAGGTGTCGTCCTTCCTCCCCAGCTGCAGTGCAAGTTACAGGGAGCCGAAGGTGTCGTCCTTCCTCCCCAGCAGCAGTGTGTCCTACAGGGAGCAGAGACAGTTGGTCTCTCTCTCCAGCAGCAGGACAACGTTATGGGAGTGGAGACAGGCGGTCTCCCTCTCCAGCGGCAGCCTGTGTTTCAGGGAGAGGAGCACAGCACCCTATCTCCCCAGCGGCAGCTTACCCTACCAAGGGCAGACACCAATCTCCAAGATGGCGCAGAGGGGACCGTGGTCTCTGTGCCCGACCTACAGGGATGCTGGACAGCCTGTCCAGATCCCCAACTACCCTCACAGGGACAACAGGAGGAGGGGGTAAGTACGAATTCCCCTCCCCAGCTAACTCCTAACTTGGCCCCAGGGTTAACAGGGGAGATGTTAACCCCCACTGACCCCCACGCTCCCCTGGCTACTGAGCCGGACTATGTCCCAAGCCCCCCAGCGGAAGAGCTGGCAGCTGGGCAGAGTGCAGTCGGCCTCTGCCCTCCCTTTGTCCCTTGTCCAGAGCCTGATGTCCTGCAGGCTATACCAGCAGAAGAGCTGGCATCAGGGCAGACCGCCCCTGGCCTCTGCCCTACTGATCCCCTTGTCACAGGACTGGCCTGCACCCTCCTCCCAGCAGAAGCGCTGGCATCAGGGCAGAGCGCCGCTGGCCTCTGCCCCTCAAGCCCCCACAGTGTGTTGCCCCATCACCCCAGAGGAATACCCAGGTGCAGTCACTGTTTGCTGTGGGTGGGCTGCTCTAATAACTGTTTGTTGTGGGTGGGCTACTCTGGCACTTGCGTATGGTCGGTGGGTGACTCGACTAACTTAGGCACTGACCGACAGAAAGTCAGGTGCCTGGTTAGTCTTCCCCCCGAAGGGGAGATATGTGACGAAGTGCCCTTCGCCACTTGGTCCTGGAGAGGCCTACTTGCCAGCCTCCTCCCCTGTGACTATGACTCTTTCATCTATCTGGCTTTAAAGCCCCTAGTCTACCTTCAGACAGACTATTTATGGGGGCTGCTTTATTTATCCTATGTTTTAGTCACCCTGTACCCATGATAGGTGCAGGGTGTGTGTAATGTTCCAGCGGCAGTGCAGTTACAGGGAGCCAAGGTGTCGCCCTTCCTCCCCAGCTGCAGTGTTACAGGGAGTCAAGGTGTCGCCCCTAATCCCCCCAGCGCAGTGCGACCCAGGGGCCGGCGGTGTCACCGTGCTTCCCCCAGCCGGGCAGTGTGTCCTACAGGAGCAGAGACAGTTATCTCTCTCCCAGCGGCAGTGCGAAAGCTACAGGAGCCGAAGGTGCCGCCCTTCCTCCCCCAGCGGCAGTGCAAGTTACAGGGAGCCGAAGGTGTCATCCTTCCTCCCCAGCAGCAGTGTGTCCTACAGGGAGCAGAGACAGTTGGTCTCTCTCTCCAGCAGCAGGACAACGTTATGGGAGTGGAGACAGGCGGTCTCCCTCTCCAGCGGCAGCCTGTGTTTCAGGGAGAGGAGCACAGCACCCTATCTCCCCAGCGGCAGCTTATCCTACCAAGGGCAGACACCAATCTCCCAGATGACGCAGAGGGGACCGTGGTCTCTGTGCCCGACCTACAGGGATGCTGGACAGCCTGTCCAGATCCCCAACTTATAGTGTGTGTGTGTACTGTGAAATGTATTGCCTTCTCTCCTGTACTGCTGAGGTTTGCTACCAACTATGTGGGTTTGGCTATGGAGCTGGTCTAGTGCCCTCTGTTGGTAGCAACAGCAATATGCACTACCTGAATTGCAAGACTGGTTCATTTGCATATTCGGCTAGATTTGCATATTGCTAATTCTGCAGGCAGGTGAGATATTTACTGTTAAATATTGTCTCCCCCCACCCTTTTAAAATTGTGTTGTGATAAGTCACTGTGTGTTTCTTGATATGGTTTGACTGTTTGTGATTTTATTGAGGTTTCACAACAATGTTATTGTGGTGACTGTATTGGCTGGTCCCAAGGGAATAAAGGTTTTGACAGTTCTTCTTGATCCCTCTAAACGTAGCCTTGTCTTGTTATTGGAGGGAGCTGTTATAATCACACTGGGGATTACTATGTTCTGCATGCTCCCCTGAGCTTGAGTTACTTAGCTCTTTTAAGAGCTTGTTCCTGACACGCTCTCCTTGGAGGAGGGGTCTTCACCGCACAGTCCTGGATGCTGGAGGTTCATACAGGGTGGAAGGAAGAGTTCTTTCCCACACAGTCCTGGAGGACAGAAGCTGACCCAGGGTGGAAGTAGGACGGCGAGACTCCAATCAAGATACGGCGGTTGCGGAGTCTGCGGTGGTTGTGGTGTCTGCTGCAGCGCTTGGAGTCCTCAGGAAGCGCTAGGAGCATCCGTCAACGGAGGGTACTCAGTCGGAGTACAAGGAGCTCCGTTACATTGGTGGTAGCGGTGGGATGGCGTCCTAGTGCGAGGAGAAGCAGCTCGGAGACACTGGTATCGTATGAGAGGTTATTGAGGGCAACGCTAGCCACTGTGCAGCGTCCCTAACTACAGCAGCATGGAGCAGGGATGGATAGAGCCCTGCGAAGAGCACCTCAACAGGATACGTCGCTACGAGGACGACGCTTACATTGAGGAGGTAAAGAGGCGGTTGGTCTGCTATGGCCCAGACCTTTCGAACGAGGTGGTCCACCAAGTAATGCGCCAGTTGAGTGCTGAGAACAGTGCGGCAATGGCCTTTGAGCGACAACTGTGGAGGTTGAGGATATGGACACCTAGTCTCCAGCGGCAGTGCAAGTTACAGGGAGCCGAAGGTGTCGTCTTCCGCTGCCAGCCTCCTCCCCTGTGACTATGACTCTTTCATCTATCTGGCTTTAAAGCCCCTAGTCTACCTTCAGACAGACTATTTATGTGGGCTGCTTTATTTATCCTATGTTTTAGTCACCCTGTACCCATGATAGGTGCAGGGTGTGTGTAATGTAATTGTTTATAGTGTGTGTGTGTGTACTGTGTAATGTATTGCCTTCTCTCCTGTACTGCTGAGGTTTGCTACCAACTATGTGGGTTTGGCTATGGAGCTGGTCTAGTGCCCTCTGTTGGTAGCAACAGCAATATGCACTACCTGAATTGCAAGACTGGTTCATTTGCATATTCGGTAGATTTGCATATTGCTAATTCTGCAGGCAGGTGAGATATTTACTGTTAAATATTGTCTCCCCCCACCCCTTTAAAAATGTGCCATTGTGTTGTGATAAGTCACTGTGTGTTTCTTGATATGGTTTGACTGTTTGTGATTTTATTGAGGTTTCACAACAATGTTATTGTGGTGACTGTATTGGCTGGTCCCAAGGGAATAAAGGTTTTGACAGTTCTTCTTGATCCCTCTAAACGTAGCCTTGTCTCGTTATTGGAGGGAGCTGTTATAATCACACTGGGGATTGCTATGCTCTGCATGCTCCCCTGAGCTTGAGTCACTTAGCTCTTTTAAGAGCTTGTTCCTGACACGCTCTCCTTGGAGGAGGGGTCTTCACCACACAGTCCTGGATGCTGGAGGTTCGTACAGGGTGGAAGGAAGAGTTCTTTCCCACACAGTCCTGGAGGACAGAAGCTGATCCAGGGTGGAAGGAAGACGGCGATACTCCAGTCAAGATACGGTGGTTGCGGAGTCTGCGGTGGTTGTGGTGTCTGCTGCAGCGCTTGGAGTCCTCAGGAAGCGCTAGGAGCATCCGTCAACGGAGGGTACTCGGTCGGAGTACAGGGAGCTCCGTTACAGTTATATTATTATGTTTAAGTGTGGGTGGTGTTAAAAGGTGGATTTTGTCATTATTTCCAGTCTAGTGCAGACAAATAGTGAACTTTAACCCTTTCACCACCACAACTACATCACGCACACTCTTGGAGTAGGGTGCAGTCGTGACAGTGATACTAATAGAAATCCAAAAGGGAACCTCATAAAATGTTGTTATAACAAAATATATAAATCAAATTCGATATTGAGTCCATTGGGTTCATTGAGTCCATTTTATATTTTCCTTCCCTATGTTTAAAATGTAGTTATAACTTTGCCAGGATTTTTTTTACCATCTGAATATCTAAAAATATTAAACCACTTGGATCTTTACTATGATATCTTTTAAAATGTGCTGAGACACTATGCTGTTTAAAGCCTTTTTTTATATTATTAACATGCTCATATATTCTTTTGTGAAGAGGGCGAGTGGTATTGTAATCCGCATGGACAGATTAAAAGATAAATAAATGTTTACTAAATTTGTTTATAAAAAAAAAAATCCTCTTTATTTTGTTTTAAATTTGTTAATACCTTTCAAAGTCTTATTTTTACTGCATTTGCAACCTGCACATTTTCCACAGGAATAAAAACCTTTTTTAGTACTATTTAAAAAAAGTATTTGGTATTTCGGCTTTGGGGTGATTGAGGCTTGTTGCTCCTCTAAACGTAACAAACATTTTTTTCTGGGATTATAATCTTTGATAATTCCTTATCTTTTTTGAGAAGGTGCCAGTGCTTTAAATATTGATGACAGATTTAATCTTCCTACTATCGTTATTAAAATCAAAAACCAAAGGTACTGAACTGAAGTTCACACACTTATTATTAGAAATGCTATGTTTAGAAATCAAATCTTGCTGATCCATTTTTTTAATTTCCTCAAATGCTTTTTTCAAGTAACTCATTAGGGTATTTTTTCTGCGAAAAATGTATTTAGAACTTTAGTAGCTTGTTCTTCAAATGTTTCCTTATCAGTACAATTTCTTCTTATCCTTTTGTAGTTGCCCTTTTGGTATAATGTCTAACCAGGGTGTGTAATGTCTACTGTTGTACAGGACATAACTATTTGCATCTACCTTTTTGAAGAATTTTTTTGTTTTCAAAGTGTCGTTCTATGTAAATTTACAAATCCAAGAAGTTGATACTCACAGTACTAAATTGGCTGTTTAGCTGAATGCCCCAATCGCTATTATTAATGTAGATTTCTAGATCACTCTGTGCACCTTTCCATATAAAAAATAAATCATCAATGTATCTCTGGTATGAGACCAGGTCCGTCCCCCATGTTGGGCTGTTAATTATTATTATTATAATATTTATAGAGCGCCGTCAAATTTCGCAGGGCTTTACAATGGGTGGACGAACAGACATGTAGTTGTAACCAGACAAGTTGGACACACAGGAACAGAGGGGTTGATGGCCCTGCTCAATGAGCTTACATGCTAGAGGGAGTGAGGTAAAATGACAGAAAAAGGTAAGGATAGTATTAGACTAGTGACAGTTGCAGAAGAGGAATCAGTCAGGAGCTATTAACAGTTTAATTGGTACGCTTTTATGAAGAAGTGGGTTTTTAACGATTTTTTGAAGGAGTGGAGACTGGGTGAGCATCTAACGGAGGAGGAACGGTGCAGCCCTCGAGAAATCTTGAAGGCGAAATCTTGAAGGCGAGCATCAGAGGTGGGAGTACGGACAGAAGATAGACGTAAGTCTTCAGCAGATCGTAAGGGCCTAGATGGGATATACTTGTGTATAAGGGAGGATAGATAGGTGGGAGCAGCATTATGTAGAGATTTGAAAGCAAGAACCAAAATTTTCAATTGAGCTCTATATTTTATAGGAAGCCAATGTAGGGACTGACAGAAGGGTGAGGCATGGGAGGTGCGGGCGGACAGGAAGATGAGCCTCGCCGCGCATTCATTATGGACTGTAACAGCGCTAGTTGGGAGCACGTAAGACCACTGAGAAGCGGATTACAGTAGTCAAGGCGAGAAAGGACAGTGGAATGGACCAACACCTTAGTTGCATCTGGCGTTAAGTAGGGGTGGATGCGCACAATGTTTTTGAGATGGAAATGACAGGATTTGGCGATAGATTGAACATGAGGCTTGAAGGAGAGGTCAGAGTGAA
This sequence comes from Pelobates cultripes, assembly GCA_933207985.1. Taxonomy (NCBI): domain Eukaryota; kingdom Metazoa; phylum Chordata; class Amphibia; order Anura; family Pelobatidae; genus Pelobates; species Pelobates cultripes. The sequence goes on from OW240913.1 coordinate 236,196,211, forward strand.
AGAGAACACCTAGGCAGCGAGCCTGAGTGGTGGAGCTGATGGTAGCACCATTGACTTGGAGGGAGACAGACACAGGAGTAACAACACTTGAGGGAGGAAAGACCAGAATTTCAGTTTTGGTCAAGTTTAGTTTAAGGAAGTGGGCAGCCATCCAGTTAGAAACAGCAGAGAGGCAGTCAGAGACACTAGTCAAGAGGGACGGGAAGATATCAGGAGAGGACAGGTAGATTTGCGTGTCATCTGCATAGAAATGATATTGGAAGCCAAAGGAGCTAATGAGTTTACCAAGGGTGGCAGTATAGATGGAGAACAGGAGGGGACCAAGGACTGAACCTTGGGGGGCACCAGCAGAGAGGAGTTGGGGAGAAGAAGCAGAGCCAGAGAAAAAAACACTGAAAGAGCGCTGGGAGAGGTAGGAAGAGCACCAGGAGAGAGCAATATCTTGTAGACCGATATTGCGGGGGATGAGAAGAAGCTGTTGATGATCAACAGTGTCAAAAGCCACAGAGAGGTCAAGGAGAATTAGGATAAAGTATTGACCACGAGATTTTGCAGCGGGTAGATCATTGGATACTTTGGTCAGTGCCGTTCCCACAGAATGCTTAGCGCGGAAACCAGACTGAAGCGGGTCTAGCAGAGAGTTGGACTCGAGAAAGTCTGTCAATCTCGCATACACAATATTTTCATGGATCTTGGATGCAAAAGGCAGTAGCGAGATAGGACAATAGTTGGATGGGGAGTTAGGGTTAAGATTGGGCTTCTTTAGAATTGGGGTTAGAGTTGCATGTTTGAAGGGCAATGGAAATATACCAGAGGAGAGAGAGAGATTGAGGATTTTAGAGAGAGGTGGAGAAAGAGAAGACGACAGAGTACGGATGAGATGCGAGGGAATTGGATCTAGGGAGCAGGTGGTGGGGCGGGGGGACTGGAGCAGAGCAGAAACCTCTTCCAATGTAGCAGGTGCGAATGAACATAGAACAGCAGAGGGAGTGAAGTTAGGGGAAGTATTGTAAGGGGAGGACATAATTCTCCCAACCCAGCATTAACAAATTGGCGTAACTGCGGGCGAACCTGGTCCCCATTTATCCATTTATACTGTCCATTACTACTTCTTATTTTCTTTTGTGGACATTTGATGTTTATAACATACGTATTTTTTGTATTCACAAGGAAATATGCCCCCCTTTCTTATGTATATGCTTTATTTGATATTTGGACTAATTGATATGTTGGACACTAATGGTTTATTTTTTAATTATTTACATATGATTTTGATAAAGAGACATTTAGGTGATATGCCTTTTATCTTATTTACATAAGGACATGTTTTAACCAGGACCAATCAGTATGTATTTTTAAATTATCATGCCCATGGAGGTGGATACAACTCAGATGGACAGCAAACACAAGATGTTACCTGAGGAAGCTGCCCAGGCGAAACGCGTTATCATGCAACACAACATCAGTAGGTGCCATACGAACCTCCTACTACCGGACGTGTTTAGCTACCAGAGGACCGCAAGTGATAGCTGCGTGTCAGAGGGTTTGAGGACGAACATTATCAGCATCCCAATGGAGAGATCATTTTTATTGATGTTAAATAAAGGATTTATCCTATTACATTGTCCTGCTGTCACATCATGGTCCTTGGTATAGGACATCAAAGCTGTTAAAAGTTAGAGCAGACTTTCACTGCCTGATTATCTTTTATATTTTTACACTATTGTTTCCCCCTTGTTTCTTACTTTTTTTTTCCTATTTATGTTCTGAAAGTTATACTGCCTAAATTTCTTTCCTCTATTTATAAAGGAGTAAGTGCTCTATTTTTATTATTAACTTTTCATCACAGAGTGCACAATGGTTTGAAAGTTAATCACAGAGTGCACAATGGTTTGAAAGTTAACAATTTGTGTGTAAATATATTGTTTAATTTACACTACTATAGCACTTTATTTAGATCATTATATTGCATATGGTTGTCACACATATATATAGTTCGCACAGCGTGGCTGGCAAGAAAGGGTATAAAAGAAGAAAATCTAATGACATGGCCTCCTTGTTCACCTGATCTGAACCCCATTGAGAACCTGTGGTCCATCATCAAATGTGAGATTTACAAGGAGGGAAAACAGTACACCTCTCTGAACAGTGTCTGGGAGGCTGTGGTTGCTGCTGCATGCAATGTTGATGGTGAACAGATCAAAACACTGACAGAATCCATGGATGGCAGGCTTTTGAGTGTCCTTGCAAAGAAAGGTGGCTATATTGGTCACTGATTTGTTTTTGTTTTGTTTTTGAATGTCAGAAATGTATATTTGTGAATGTTGAGATGTTATATTGGTTTCACTGGTAATAATAAATAATTGAAATGGGTATATATTTGTTTTTTGTTAAGTTGCCTAATAATTATGCACAGTAATAGTCACCTGCACACACAGATATCCCCCTAACATAGCTAAAACTAAAAACAAACTAAAAACTACTTCCAAAAATATTCAGCTTTGATATTAATGAGTTTTTTGGGTTCATTGAGAACATGGTTGTTGTTCAATAATAAAATTAATCCTCAAAAATACAACTTGCCTAATAATTCTGCTCTCCCTGTATATATATATAAACAAAAAAATATATAATTCCTGCACTCCAAGCTTACAAGTGTATAAATACCTGGTGCTCTGGTTGCAAATTTAAATAGTCCAAACAGTTACCGGCACTCACGGTTTTCTCAATTAGTATTTCTTTATTCCAAAATAGATATCGACGTTTCAGCTCCTCAATGAGCTTTCATCAGGACATAAAACACACATAAAATGAGCAAAGCTTATATAGGGAACAATTATTGTGAATACTTACAACACAGGTGGTCCTCACTCACTCCAGCCGCCAAATTCGTACCGGTTGCTAATACGGAAGTGAATTCACTTCCAGGTTGCTGTCCACGTGATCGGAGGAAAGAGAGTCTCAATTGGCTAGCAAGGCCTCGTTACTAGGCAACTGGAGACTGGTTTGTCTCCTTAGAACCTCCCTTCAATAGGACCACCTGTGTTGTAAGTATTCACAATAATTGTTCCCTATATAAGCTTTGCTCATTTTATATGTGTTTTATGTCCTGATGAAAGCTCATTGAGGAGCTGAAACGTCGATATCTATTTTGGAATAAAGAAATACTAATTGAGAAAACCGTGAGTGCCGGTAACTGTTTGGACTATTTAAATTTGCAACCAGAGCACCAGGTATTTATACACTTGTAAGGTTGGAGTGCAGGAATTATATATTTTTTTGTTTGTAAATTTAGAGTGTTTGGCAAGCACTCTTTCTATGCACCCACATCACTTTAAGTGCTTTTTGCACGTTATCTTCCCCATTATTTGAAGGGAATGAGGATTCAAATGGAACTACTTTTAGTATTGGTATAGCGATTTGTTTTGCTAACCATACTGTGTTTTTAAAGTAACAGTACATATTTTAACCGATTGCAATAAAAGTTAATTTTTAATTTTCATATATACTTTGGAGAATAAGACCCCTATATATTTTGGAAAAGAAAAAGAAAAGGATTTTTTTTCACCGCTGTGATTATAATAATACGGAAAATATGGAGGATTTCCTGTCCCAGGCAGGTGCATGCTCATCTCAGGCCAACATACTCCAGTTTAGTGATGCACAAGCGGAGGAGATACTATGGAGTACTTCCAGTCTGGAATTACCCACAACTATAACTTTACGGGATATATACTTTAAACTCCGAAAAACTTAAAAAGAAGGAAGTGGATTTGGATCTCTTCTTTCTGATTACCATAGAGCAAAACAAATTCCCAGGGGGTTTAGAGTGAGAAATATCCCAACTATTGGTAGAACTAAAGCTCGGGTCTGTAAAGATTGGACAGCAGTTCTCAATAAATGTTCCCTGGACCTCATGTTAATAACAATTCAAGACGTTAAAGAGGATCTGTTAGAGATTAAGAAAAAAATTCAAAATCTGGAAACTGAATATGCGCTCCAACTTAATACACAGGAGGGGAATAATTTAATTTTAAAACTCAATGAGGAAGTAATTAAATATAAAAATCAATTGATCAAATTTAAGAGGCAAAAAATGGAAAGGGTGCAGCTGGATTACCAAGAGTTCTCGGTCTATAGATGGCTATCTGGGGAACATAAGGGCAGACCAAGAAGATTCCGCAAGAAAATAGTGAGACCAAATGTTTCTACTGTGGACATAACATCAGGAGAATCTGCATCAGAAGGAGAAGGAAATCCAGTTGGAACATCGGTCCATTTTTTAGACGAAGGGATTGCGCAAGACAAGACGAGACCAACCACAACAGTCACACGGAGTATGTTCAAACAAGGAAGAGATCTAACACCCGACGTGGACAGAAAGGACGAGTCTACTGGTCCAAAAGGGAGACCACCGAGGCGCAATTAGTCCCCGTCTTCAATTTGTCAAAACGAGATCTTACACCAGCAGAAACAAATATCTTGAGTAAAGGTCTTTCCTTTATTCCCACAACCCCTCCCAATGGATTCCAATGGGAAGTGGAATTGTTCAAATTTGGCCGTAATATGAGACTAAAAGACTTTTTTAAAAATTCTAAACTTGGTACAGGAATTCCTCCCAATATAAAAAGCATGCACAATTTTAGAACACGAAGTGCATTTGATCCTCCAATAAATCAAGTAGCGATCAAATCTTTTCTCTCAACGGTGAAACATGAAATAGGAGCAGTTTTACATAACCATCGACCTAAACACCATAATCTCTCTAGAGATGATCTTGCTTTAATTAAAAATTTGGCTTCAGACCCTAGGATAGTAATTCGACCAGCTGACAAGGGCGGAGGGATTGTAATTCTTAATTATGATAAGTATGCGGCAGAAATTAGACAACAATTGCAAGATACAAAGACTTATAAAAAATTGGACAAGGATCCTACTAATTCTATTGCTAAGAAAATAGAAGACATATTGAATTATGGACTCCAAGCAGGACATATAGATCTGGAGCTATTTCAATATTTGAAAAAGACACATCCACGAACTCCAATAATTTATACACTGCCAAAAATTCATAAAAACCTGGAAAAACCCCCAGGACGCCCTATTGTCTCAGCAGTCCAAGGGCTATTAGAACCAATAGCCAAATATCTGGATTATCTATTCAAAGATCCGGTCACATCTTTAAGTACGTGTATAAAAGACACTCCAGATCTGATACAACGTTTAAAAGAAGTAAAAGAATTTAATGGCATCTTGATTACGATGGACGTTGGGAGCCTATACACCATTATACCGCATGAAGAAGGGGTACAGGCAATGAGAGATCTTCTGAATCACTCACGACATTACCATGGTCCATCAATCGAATTTACTCTGGAATTACTTAATATGGCTCTACAGAACAATTATTTTCGTTTTGAAGTTGATTGGTACTTACAAATAGCAGGCACATCAATGGGGGCGGCGATGGCCCCTATGTATGCGAATGCCTACATGTACCAATATGAGATGCAATATATCTTACAAAGATATGAATCATCTATTACTCGATATTTCAGGTTTATTGATGACATACTCATCTTATGGAATGGCTCTAAGGAAGAGGCGATTCAGTTTACATTGGATCTAAACACACTGCCGACACCGGTGAAGATGACCTCACATATTGATGAAAAAAGTGTACAATTCCTTGACATTGAAATTATGATTATCGAGGATCAATTGGAGTTTAGACTTTTCACTAAACCCACTGATCGAAACACCATATTACACTTTGATAGCTTCCATCCGAGGCATTTAAAAACATCGTTACCTTATTCACAGTTCTTACGGGTATTGCGAAATAACTCCCTAAGTCAGCAATGTAACATCCAATTGGAAATTATGTATAAGAAATTCCTTACCAGAGGGTATCCACGGAGTGTATTGGAAGTGGCTCTTAAGAGAGCGAAAACAACGTATTCAACATCTGAGGCACCAAAGGATAAAGCAATAAATACTAGACTCATTTTCCCAATGCAGTTTAATACAGCAAGTACAGAGATTACCTCATCCATTCGGAAAAATTGGAATACTCTAGCAAGAGATCCTACTTTACCAGAGAACTTTCGTCAGAAACCCCTGTTTTGCTATAGACGGAACCGGAATTTGAGAGACCTGCTGGTTAAAACGGACAACCAACATTGTTATGGAACAACCATGGGTAATAGCAAGAATGTGGGGTGTGTAAGGTGTTTGGGATGTGTCACGTGTGGACACATAATCCCTTCTAAAACCTTTAGTCACCCACACACGGGCAAGGTCTATAGAATTCAACATCGAATTCATTGTAGGAGTGATTTTGTAATTTACAAACTAACCTGCCCTTGTGGTTTGAATTACATTGGCAAGACGGAGACAGCTCTTTGCGAGAGAATTAGGGGTCACAGGTCAAGTATCCGCCTGGCCTATCGTGATGGCCAGTCAGATAAGCCTGTGGCCCGACATTTTCTGGAATTAAAACATCAGCTATCATCCCTGAGATGTGTTGCGATTGACCACGTTCCGATGCCAACACGTGGGGGTGACCGTGCGAGACTCCTTTTACAGAGGGAAACTTATTGGATTATACAACTTGATACCCTCTCACCTAGGGGTTTAAATGAAAAATGTTCTTTTTCAGCCTTTATATGATGGGTGGTCTAGATTTATGATAATAGGGTGCTAATTTTCAAAAGAAAGTATATATTGAGTATTTGTGAAATTTATTTGTACTATACTGTTTTTTTTTTAAAAAAAAATTTATACAATAGTTTTTTGAATACATATGACTTTTTAAACACTTTCTAAGGGACTATTTTTGTATGAATTATGTTTAGTAATATTTGAGGATAATCTTTATATACAGTTTTATTGAGGCAATTATGCACTTTAATTCAACTTCCTACTTTTTTAGCACATAAAATACATATTTTTTACACATATTTTTTACACTCATCATACACCAGAAGAATCAGATTAACTTTTTTTGCACATTTACATTACTAATAATAATATCTAATAGCATTAACCAAGCCTGGCCACAGTATGATCACTAGATGAACATTATTTAAATTGTACTGATACAATGTGTTTACATAGGGATTTAGATTAATTCCTCTTATCACTTTTTTTAGTTATATTTATTTATTATACATCTTTTGCATTCAATTCATCTTTAATATTGCCACTCTTTTTTGTATTACTATGTGTCTTTTTTGTATTACATTATGCCCTTTGATTAGTGTCTTATATAGTGCTCCTCCTCCCTCATGCCGTTCGGGTTTCTGTCCGGTTGTTATGGCAACGTGCTGATACTATGGAGGGCTTTAGAGTTTTGGTCCGCAACTGTGCCCGTATTGAAGGGAGGTTCTAAGGAGACAAACCAGTCTCCAGTTGCCTAGTAACGAGGCCTTGCTAGCCAATTGAGACTCTCTTTCCTCCGATCACGTGGACAGCAACCCGGAAGTGAATTCACTTCCGTATTAGCAACCGGTACGAATTTGGCGGCTGGAGTGAGTGAGGACCACCTGTGTTGTAAGTATTCACAATAATTGTTCCCTATATAAGCTCATTTTATGTGTGTTTTATGTCCTGATGAAAGCTCATTGAGGAGCTGAAACGTCGATATCTATTTTGGAATAAAGAAATACTAATTGAGAAAACCGTGAGTGCCGGTAACTGTATATATATATATATATATATATATATATATATATATATATATATATATATATATATATGCACACACACACACACATATATATCCTGACCATTATTCATGGCAGCATTTACTCATGGGGTTAGCTCCTCCCCTTACAGCAGAAATGACAGGAAATAGAACTTTGAAACTGGTATAAATAGATCGTCCCCCCTTCCCATCATGCAGTCTTTTTTTCCTGTCTTTCACAGCAGTTTGGAAGGAGTCTACTTAAGCAGGCCTAGATTTTTTCTTTTATGCTCACCAGGTAATATTTTTTAGGCCCTGCCGGGGTTCAGCCTCTAAGCCCTGAAGACCCAGCAAAACGCACAAAGATGAAGTGGCTAGCCTGAGTACCCCCTTTAGTGACCGGGGGTTGGACCCAACCTCTCCCTGAAAGGGATGAAAATGGTCCACTGCATGCCAGGGTTCAGCCTCTTATCCCTGAAGACCCAGCAACAGGCCAGCTTGGGTACCCCCTCAGGGGATGTATGTGATATACTGCCTACATGAAGCCAGGCCAGGGTTCAACCTCTTACCCCTGAAGACCCAGCAAACAGCATATCGGTAAGAGTTGCCAGCCTGGGTTCCTACTTCAGCAACCAGGGGTCTGTCCTAGCTCTCTCGGAAGTGATGACAGCGGTCCACTGCATACATGAGGCCCAGTTGAGTCTAAGGCCTTATCCCTGAAGACCCAGCAAACAGCACATGTGTAAGAGTTTCCAGCCTGGGTACCTCCTTCAGCAATCAGGAGTGTGAAGAAACCCCCCTGTTCCCTATGTTATTTACTGTTTGCATTCCCTTTTTATCCCCATTTCTGCCTATTGCATTCGGAAGATGGAACTACCCAACAATGACCACCCTCTGGCTCATTAAACATCAAAGGATTGGGTGAAATTGCTACCTCTGTCTGTGCGGACAGCGTTCGTTAGTCGAACGCCACGTGGCAGAGAAAACCGCGGCCATCTTTGTTCATGCGAACAAAGGCAGTGGGACCTGGTCGTCGAGTACATGGAACTGTTTTATGGACACTCGACTTCCCGAACACCGGTCCCAAACAGACAAATGCTGGAACTCTATTTACTGAATAGCTAGAAGAGCGCTATTCGGTACTTTGGTGCATTCGACAGAGGGGCACGAACGCTGCTAGGAGCCAGTGGGATCCATTCGGTATTTTTATTCGTTTTTATGCTTTTTCTAAAGTGACCGGCAAAACCCACCAAATTCGTGGAACTGTTTTCGGCATGCAGCCCAGGGTGAGCCAGTCACACAAGACTTCCATAAAATTTGCGAACCCCTGAACCGATCTGGGTGAAATTCGAATATGTTTGTCACCCAGCTCAGGGCTATCATGGGACACATGGGATACCCCCAGTATAAAGGGGTGTTCTGAAAGTTGGGGAAAAAGTGATTTTTCAGCCTGGAGATAATTAAGTTACTAGTTTATCAGACTAAATTATCTCCTGGGCTAGGGGAGGGAATTGTAGGTGTGTGTTAACATTTTACTGTTTGTGATTGGTTATTGTTTGTCCCTCCCTGAGGGGTGTCCCCTTGTATGGGGACTTGCATAAAAGCTGTGTGCACCCATTAAAGGACAGTTCATTTTGTACCCTTCTTCTTGACTTCGGCTGATGTTTGGGGATTCGTGTGTTTCACTGAAGGAATTATCTGGTGACACTATTGGAATTGCTATAGGATTCGTCTACCCTAACTACCGAACAGAGGGCTATAATTACTAAGGCTCTGGCGGTTTGGGAGGAAACTACCGAATGAGGTTTAAATATACTTGGTTTCCTTACAAGGAGTCTAACCTATCTCTCTCCCTGAGCGGATGACATCGGTACACTGCATACATGAGGCCCAACAGAGTTGTGACTACCGGGGTATACCTATTCTATGTATTCCACCTTGTATGGTGATGATGAATGGCATATGGGGTACAGATTGAAGCCTATAGCTTAAACAGTTTAGGCTATCAGTTGTTCAAATCCCCATTTTGCATTAGTAATTTAGATTAAAACTAGTATAGGCACCTGGGTCTCTGTTCTTTCAGTCCCTCCCAGCTGCTTACATTAGGCTTCCTTCTAAAAAAATAGGTCACATTTAGGAGATTTGTGTGGTGAGCATTTAGGTAAGTTTATAAGGATGTTTGGTGCAAAAGAGTGCTGATAATACAAGTATGCATTGGGCAAAGTCGTGCTGATAATGCAAAAAGAGTGCTGATAATGCTAGGAGGCATTATGCAAAGGAGTGCTGATTATACAGCCAGGATATCCATTATTAGCACTATTTTTCACAGTGTCTCATTGCATTAAGTCTGCTGGAATTCCACAGCCTGAAGACAGAGAAATATCCAAGGTAAGATAACCTTCTTGGGTGTCTGATTAAGGTACACATATGTATATGACAGGTTTTAAAAACCTAACTCTAAGTCCACACACACACTTGTTTCTATCAAGGTATGTGGCATTGATTGCTGTTATCTGTGCATTATCACAAATAAGCAGGCGTTGCAGACAGTGGAAGAATATTTTGCACAGGAGACCACTGGGCCTCAGTATCTGTACATGAACTGGTGGTGGTACAGCATCGGTTTGTTTCCACTATATGCTCTAATGTATGAATTGGTATAAGGGTCTCAGTGTGTGTCCAGTATATGCTCTAGGTATGAGTTACTATGAGGACACGGCCTTAGTATATGTATCCACTATATACTCTATGTATGAGTTACTATGAGGATACAGCCTCAGTGTGTGTGTGTGTGTGTGTATATATATATATATATATATATATATATATATATACACACACACACACACACACACACACACACACACACACACACTATATGCTCTATGTAGGAGTTACTATGGGGACACGGCCTCAGTATATGTACCCACTATATGCTCTTGGTATAAGTTACTATGAGGACACAGCCTTAGTATATGTACCCACTATATGATGTATGTATGTATGAGTTACAATGAGGACTCTGCCTCAGTATATGTATCCACTAGATGCTCTGTGTATGAGTTGCCATGAGGACACAGCCTCAGTATATGTATCCACTATATTGTCTATGTATGAGTTGATCAGTGTGTGTTCTTTATATGCTCTGAGTAACTGTGAAAACACAGCCTCAGTATATGCCCTCTATATGATCTATAGGTAAGATGGCGTGGAGACATTGCTTCAGTGTATCTGTTCTCTATATGATTGATGTATTAGTGGAAGCACAATATATGTGAATGATATAAGTACATCCGCTATATGAGTCCAATCTAATACTGGTTCTATGTGTGGGTTGTGAGTCACAACCTCAGTATATGTGAGTGGTATATTATGTGCATGAAGTTCTGTTAAAACACAGCCTCAATTTATCTCACTCATATAATCTTAATATGTGTACACAGGGCCGGACTGGGGATACAAAGCAGCCCTGGAAAAAAATTTTGTGCCAGCCCCATAAGTCACTCCGCCATATATTGTCGCGTGTAATATGTAAGGCTATGTCTTGCCAGGACAGATGATTGAGTAATATATATATATATTGCTTTTTCTAATATAAAATATTGGTCCTTTCAGGGTAAAACGTTTAATTATACAGTAAGCATATGCACATGCAGACACAGGCAATTTCACTGACATTTCAGTGACACACACAAGCTCATTGATACACAGCCTCATAGACAAACAATCTTACTGATATACATCAGCTCATTGACATAAAACCACAAGCTCACTCACTAGCAGGCACACGCATGCAAGCAAGCTCACTCACTAGCAGACGCACACACACAGCTTAATGTGGTGGTACTGGTGTCTATAACATGTCCCTACAGGCTTTTCAACGTAAACACTGACTTTTCAGACAAAAGGCAGTGTTTACATTGCTTCAAAGTGACACTGCTAGTGACAGTCACTCAGACGGTCACTAGAGGTGCTTCCTGTGTTAGTGCCCTCCCGCCCTGCTGAATGAGACTGGCGCCAGAATATGACGTCATATTCCGGCGCCAGTCTCATTCAGCTGCGTGCTGGGGAGCAGAGCCAGCGCAGCTCACGCAGCTCCCTCCCTGCAAGGATTTTTGCCGCCCTAGACAAAATAAAAATTTGCTGCCCCCACATGTCACATCACAATGCCCCACCCATATGATCTGCCATATGAACTAACGCCAGTGCTGCACACAGTGTGTGTTACATTAAAAAGCCTGCAGGGACCAGCTATAGACACCAGAACCACTTCATTAAGCTATAGTGTCCCTTTAATGTGAGGTAAATTATAGATTAGTGTCACTAATAATATACTAGATTGCCTACTTACAGGGCCGTCTTTAATATCGATTGGACCCTGGGCAAGCATTTGCTTGGGCCCCCTATACCTGCCCTTCCCCACCCCCCTGTGCCCCCCCATTCTCAACCCCCAGCTCCCTGGCATGCAATCAGGGCCTCCACCCCAACCTACTGATAGAACTAATGTAGAGAGGGCTGTGGTGCAAGAATTGTTTTCTCTCCAATAGCGCAAGAGTGGAGAAAAGTTAGATACCCATCTGTCGTACAACTTCCACGATGGGGATCCACCGCTTGGCCATTCTTGTAGGGTTGTATTTGTGAGCAGTGTTTGTGAATTTGAATGTAAGCATGTTTTTGTATAGAGTATATGTGTGCATGTAGGGGTGTTTGTATATACTGTTACTATTGGAATGCAGCTGTGTACTTTTGTGTAGTGTTTGTGTTTGAATGCAGGGGTGTGTGTTTGTATGTAGTGTTGGCTTTTAAATGAAGTTGTGCTTTTGTGTATTGAGTTGGCGTTTGTATATAATTGTAGTGTTTTATGTAACATTTGTAATTGCATGCAGGGGTGTGTGTGGATGTAGGGTTGTCTTTTAAATGCAGATGTACATTTGTGTGTAGCTTAGTGAGTGAAGGGTGTGTTTGTATACAATTTTGGAGTTTGTATTAGGGGTGTGTTTGTATGTAATGATTGTGTTTGCTGTGGTGTGTTTGATTGCCTGGATATATGCACATACATACACAGACACATATAGCCAGATACACAGACTGACACAAACACAGACAGATACACACACAGCTAGATACACAGCCAGATATACACATAGCTAGGTACACTCACAGCCAGGTACAAACACTCACAGTCAGGTACACACACACATACAGCCAGATACACATGCACATACAGCCAGATATACACACTGACATACACACAGCCAGATACACACATTGACATACACACAGCCAGATATACACACAGCTAGGTACACTCACAGTCAGGTACACACACACACACACACACACACACACATACAGCCAGATACACATGCACATACAGCCAGATATACACACTGACATACACACAGCCAGATACACACATTGACATACACACAGCCAGATATACACACACAGTCAGATATACACACACACACATAGCCAGATAAACACACACACACACACACACACACATACATCCAGATACACATGCACATACAGCCAGATACACACACTGACATACACACAGCCAGATACACACATTGACATACACACAGCCAGGTACAAACACTCACAGTCAGGTAGATACACATGCACATACAGCCAGATACACACACTGACATGCACACAGCCAGATACATACATTGACATACACACAGCCAGGTACAAACACTCACAGTCAGGTAGATACACATGCACATACAGCCAGATACACACACTGACATACACACAGCCAGATACATACATTGACATACACACAGCCAGGTACAAACACTCACAGTCAGGTAGATACACATGCACATACAGCCAGATACACACATTGACATACACACAGCCAGATATACACACACAGTCAGATATACACACACACACATAGCCAGATAAACACACACATATAGCCAGATAAACACACACATATGCCCAGATGCACTCACTCAGACCCAGGTACACACACATATATCAAGTTACATCATGTTTTAGCCACCCTCATGTCTCCTTACCTTTTGGGTACAGAAGGGTGGCTTCCCTGGGGTCCAGTGGGAGCTGGAGGGCCAAGGCTGATGAGAGTCTGTCCTCAGTCCCTTTTCTCCTCCTGTGTATACCTCCTCTACCTCTCCAGCGGCACTCTGTTACGTGGGAGGAAGTGATCTCACCTCACTTCCTCCCAGCAGGCAACATCAAAGGGGCCAAGGCCGAGCACTCTTAAAGGGCTGAGGGCCCTTAATTACATCAGGTGCTGCAGTCCACAGGATTTGAACCCCAGCAGGGGGCCCACAGAGCAGCAACTTTGGGCCCCCCACGAGTAACTGGGCCCGGGGCAGCTGCCCCTTTTGCCCCCCTTTAAAGACGGCCTTGCCTACTTACAAGCAGATGAGGATGATGATGGGCTGCAGTTTGGCTCCACTGGTCTGGTGTATAACAGGATCTCTGGAGGCTGTTTGCAACTGTGGTCACAAAATTCAATGTTCTGGGAGAATTGGAAGCAGCTCAATTTTTTTGGGGCCCCTTACACAGCTCAAGGTCTGGGCCCCAGGGCCTGGCGGTGAGTATGCCCATAAGGCCCACTCATAAGTTCCACCCACCCATGAGTTCGCTCACAGGGAGTGGAGTGTGTAGGGGATGTGTTATGTGTTATTGTAGAGGATCTAATATGTGTGCTTATGGTATGTAGTTTTTAGGGTTACCAGTTTGTGCAGGTGATGCAGTGTGTTTGTGTGTAGTGGAAGCAGTGTGTATTTGTGTATAAGGGATGTATTGTGTGTTTCTGGTTGTGTGTAAGGGATGCATTGTGTGAATCTGTGTTTGTATGCATAAAGGATACAAGGTGTGTGTCTGTAAGTGTGTGCATTGAGTGTGTGTTAGTGATGCATTGTGTTTCTGTGTGTATGTAAGAAAAGCAGTGTGTGTGTAAGGGTTTGCATTGTGTGTTTCTGTGTATGTGTGCAAAGGATGCATCGTCTTTGTGTGTAAGGGTTGCATTGTGTGTGTAATGGATGCATTGTGTGTTTCTCTGTGTGTAAGGGAAGCGTGTTGTTTTTCTGTATGTATAGGGATGCATTGTGTGTGCGTGTGCGCGTAATGTGAAAGAGCTCCCTGTCTTGCCCCCTGTCCT
>OW240913.1:236211144-236246144 GCA_933207985.1 Pelobates cultripes
CCATGTTTAATATTAGACATGTGCACCAGTGTAATTTTCGTTTTGTACAAATGATTTTGTACTATATAAAAATGTAATTAGTCAATCCCGAATTTCGTCCGCAAACCATTCATTTTTTTCTCTGATTGGTTGCTTTCTTTTTTGAAAAGCAACCAATCACAGTGTTATAAGTCAAATTACACAGCATGGGAAAATTCCAAAGAACTTTCCCATGCTGTGTAAAATGACACAGAGCACTTGAGACTTACCTGTCAGTATCTTCATTTACCTGTCAGAGCAGTCTGATTGGTTGGCTTAAACCAACCAATCTGTGCGCTCTGAGCCTAACTGCAGGGTGTGGGGAGGTGGGAAGGCTTCACCCTCCATGGGTGAAGATTGATTCTTTTTTACTGTCACAGGGTTTATTTTTTTGCACTCTTTTTTTAATTTTATTTTCAAAGTTCAACGGGTATTATGGTTTCTTATTTGGCTTTTTTGGGGGCTGAAAAAATAATGTTTTTTAGAAAAAAAGAAGAAATCAAATAGTAAGTATGAAATTTTATTTCACACCTATCTATCCCCTCTCACTATTATTAGGGTGATGGGGATAGGTAGGGTATTTTTATTGGGGGGGGAGTGACTAGGGACCTGGGGACCCCTACTCACTTTATTATTTGTGGTCCCCACCCGCCGGTCATGGGTGTAGACCCAGGGGGGACATTAGGTGCCCCCCATTAATTAATTAATAGGGTCCCCACCCGCCGCATATGGGGCAGGGGGGAACATTAGGTCCCCCCATTATTTATTTAGGGTCCCCATCCGCCACTCATGAGTGGTGATCTGGGGGGGACATTAGGTCCTCCCCATTATTTAATTAGGGGCATTAAGTCCCCCCCATTATTTATTTAATTAGGGTCCCCACCCACCACTAATGGGTGGAGACCTGGGAGGCAATAGGTCCCCCCATTATTTATTTAATTAGGGTCCCCACCTGACGCTTATATGTGGGGACCTGGGGGGGACATTAGGTCCCCCCATTATTTATTTAGTTAGGGTCCCCACCCACCACTCATGGGTGGGAACCTGGGGGAACATTAGGTCGCCCCATTAATATTAAAAGCCCCCACCCACAGGTCACTCTATCATTTTAGGTATTTGTGTTTCCCACCATGGGGAAGGAGGGAGGCTGTGCCAGGTCCCCCCTTTTTGCACTAGTTACTGGGCAGAAATAGCTGCCCAGTCACTAGTACTTTTACATTTGTTTAGGCAACATGCCCCTACATGCGGCATACCTCCCTTTTATTAATATGAGGGTCATAGTGACCCCCATAGGTTTTAATGCAGGGGGAGGGTAGGAATAATATATTTTTGTGTGTGTGTGTGTGTGTGTGTGTGTCTTGCATGCACAGTTATTTCTCCGTGCTGTGGGGGTTAATTCCCCTGTAGCCCAGAGTCTATTAAACTAACAGACTGAAACGAATAGGTAATGCATTCGCCATTTGCCCTTTCGTTTCATTTATATTTCGTTTGTAGGAAAAAAAACCTGAATTTTCAGATGAAATCGTACTCGTACGAAAATGAATGCACATGTCTATTTAATATCATTGGTTCAGTTTTTTTTATCTCAACAGAAGGAGGACTTCCATTCAACTAACTGATCAGAATGATTAGTATCAAAATGTGGTATCCTAATTCATCCACAATAAGGGTAAGTACACCTAATACTCCATACTGCACTTTCTGTATAAAACATTTTTTTTTTTTTTTAACATAAAAAGTGTTGCCATCTATCACCAATTAGATAAAAATTGTAAAATTATATGTATACTCAGAACTATTGCACATATAATAGTCTTTGTGATATTAGAGCTTTTTCCCCTTTTCATTATACTACTAAGTTATTTTCTAGATCTAGACCAAATGCCATATTGGGAAAAAAGAAAGAAGAAAAAACAGTCTACATATCTAGAAAAATTTTATCCAGCATTCCCTCTAATATTAAAGTTCCTTTTATCTATCATATAAGGCAACTTAATTCACGATTGGTTATTACTTAAGTTAGGTAGATGGCATTCCAAACTTCATTAATATGATATACATAACAAACATATAAAGACAAACATTAATTTTTATGCATTGCAAACTCTTCTTGGGGTACTTCAGTGACACCTCTATTTCACTACCTTAAGATAATAAACAGATAAAGATGTAGGAAAAAGAGAGAAATTATATATTTACTTTATTTTATCCAGAGTTTTATCTGGCCAAACTCTCCACTGACATCTCTAATTTTAATTGACTGATGTCCGAGGGCCTCCATGTTTAATTGATATTGGACTTGAGAATATAATTGGGCTTGTGTAAAATTTGCACTACTCTTCCAGTTCCTTGCAATGATTATTTTTGTTGCTGCTACAAAGTGGACGTATATAAATTTATCCTTGAAAAGGAGTGATTGCAAATTTAAGTGAAATAAACCATTATGATGACCTCTAGGGATTTTTATTCCTGTGATGTTGTCCAGTGATTCGAAAGCCATATACCACAGAATTTTCACCTTACTACACTCCCACCATATGTGTCCAAAGGTCCCCTCTTTTTCGTTACATCTCCAGCAAATTGGAGAATTGGAGGTATACATTTTAGCTAGTCTGGTAGGGACTAAATACCAGCGGTTCATTAATTTAAATAATACTTCGAGAAGGTTCAAGCAATGGATTATCTTACTTGTTTGATATAACACTTGATCCCATTCAGACTTAAGAATCTGTACATTTAACTCTTTACTCCATTTTTGGATATTTACATTTAAATTTGGAGCTTCAATTTGGAGAAGAGCAATCCTTGCCTTTGAGACTATTTGCGGTACAATCTCATTTTTTAATAAAACTATCAGATTTTCTATACCCACTGTAGGTCGGTATAGCAAAAATTGTTTGATAAAACTTCCAATTCTTAAGTAATTATACCACTCCTTCCAGGGTAATGAAAATTCTTGTATCAGATTTTCAAATGATTTAATTTTATCACCCATTATTATTTGATTTATAGAGTCAATGCCTTTCCTTGTCCATTCCCTTAAATTTAGATCCTTCATCCTTAGTTGGATTATACTGAAATTAAAATTTCCCAATAATTTATTAGATAAACCACTATTGATCCTCAACTTTTCCCACTCCATTAATATAGATTTCAAACATGTATTAGAGGAAGAGGCCTTTTTGGTTCTTTCGTCTTGTTTAATTAGCCAAATCAGATGATGTAAATTTTCCATTTCTGTCATCTCCAATTCTAATTGGTACCAACCAGCTTCCTCTGAACTTAATAATTGTGTCTTATATATATGGAACATCATATTTGCTAGATAAGTTATATTAACATTTGGAAAATTTATCCCTCCTTTCCTAGTCTTCTGCATCAAAAGTTGTTTATTCATCCTCGGCCTTTTTCCTTTCCATATAAAAATATTTATATCTCGTTGTATCATAGATAACCATGGTTGTGGCATTCTCAAAGGGATCATACGGAATAAATAAGACCATTTAGGGAGTAAATACGAATTAACCAGATTAATTCTGCCCCACCAGGACAGTTCAGTTTGTCTCCATCTCTTTAAAGACTCATGTGTCGATCTAAATATTTTCAGAAAATTTATTTGGAGCGTATCTTTTACATCATCAGTGAGAATTATACCCAAATACGATAACAAATTTTTGTTACAATTAAATTTATATTTATCTTTAATCTGTTGAATAGAATCTCTAGAGATATTTATTGCTAAAAAAGTGGATTTAATTACATTTATTTTATAATTTGAGATCAGACTATATTTGTCTATTTATAGAATGTGACGGCAGATAAGAACCATTCGGCCCATCTAGTCTGCCCAATTTTCTAAATACTTTCATTAGTCCCTAGTCTTATCTTATAGTTAGGATAATAACCCATGCCCTATCCCTTTGTATAAACTTTCGCTGCACAATTTAACCCTCACTTCTGGCTTCAAGAGGCCCCTGACCTCAGCCATCACTTCTACCTCTCAGTAAGTAATACTTCCCTGATATTATTTTTAAACCTTTTGTCCCTCTAATTTTAAGACTATGTCCTCTTGTTGTGGTAGTTTTCTTCTTTTAAATATAGTCTCCTCCTTTTACTGTGTGATTCCCTTTATATATTTTAAATGTTTCTATCATATCCGCCTGTCTGCGTCTTTCCTCCAAGCTATACATGTTAAGATCCTTTAACCTTTCCTGGTAAGTTTTATCCGCAATCCATGAACCAGTTTAGTAGCCCTTCTCTGAACTCTCTCTAAGGTATCAATATCCTTCTGAAGATACGGTCTCCAGTACTGTGTACAATACTCCAAGTGAGGTCTCACCAGTGTTCTGTACAATGGCATGAGCACTTCCCTCTTTCTACTGCTAATACCTCTCTCCCTATACAACCAAGCATTCTGCTAGCATTTCCTGCTGCTCTATTACATTGTCTGCCTACCTTTAAGTCATCAGAAATAATTACCCCTAAATCCCTTTCCTCAGATGTTGAGGTTAGGACTCTATCAAATATTCTAGCCTCACCTTGCTTAGGTTTTGCGATCCAGAATCATTATCTTGCACTTATCCACATTAAATAATCAGTTGCCCACAATTCGACCATTTTTCAGTTCCCACCTAAATCATTTGTCATTTTGTATCCCTCCTGGAACATCAACCCATATTACATATCTTGGTATCATCAGCAAAGGCATACCTGCCCACCATCAAGACCTTCTGCAATATCACTAATAAAAATATTAAAGAGAATAGGTCCAAGTACAGATCCCTGAGGTACCCCACTGGTGACAAATCCAAGCCTCGAATATATTCCATTAACTACAACCCTCTGTTGCCTGTCACTCAGCCACTGCCTTACCCATTCAACAATATTTGAATCCAAACCTAAAGATTGCAGTTTATTGATAAGCCTTCTATGTGCAACAGTGTCAAAAGCCTTACTGAAATCTAGGTAAGCAATGTCTACTGCACCACCCTGATCTATAATTTTTAGTTACCCAATCAAAAAAATCAATAAGATTAGTTTGGCATGATCTCCCTGAAGTAAACCCATGTTGTCTCTGATCTTGAAATCCATGTGTTTTTAGATGTTCATCAATCCTATCCTTTAACATGGTTCCATCACTTTCCCCACTAATGAAGTAAGGCTTACTGGCCTATAGTTGCCCGACTCCTCCCTATTACCTTTCTTGTAAATGGGCACAACGTGCTTCGCGTCTACCAGGACTACTGTAACAATGATTGGTTAAATAAATCTGTTAATGGTTTTTCCTAGTACACCACTAAGCTCTTTTAATAGCTTTGGGTGTATTCCATCAGGTCCCATTGACTTATTTGTCTTTACTTTTGACAGTTGAAATAGAACCTCTTCCTCTGTAAACTCACGTGTAATAAGTGACTCATTTATCCTTTTCTCAACTGAGGTCCCTTTCCTTCATTTTCATCTGTAAATACAGAACAAAAATATTAACTGAGGCAGTCAGCTAGACCTTTATCCTCTTCTACATACCTTCCTTCTTTTGTTTTTAATCTAGCTAATCCTTGTTTTACTTTTCTTTTCTCATTTATGTATCTAAAAAAAAAAGTTTTGTCCCCCTTTTTTACTGACTGCTATTTTCTCTTCTGGGTGTGATTTGGAAGCTCTTATAACTTGCTTAGCCTCTTTCTGCCTAATCTTATAGATCATTCTGTGTTCCTCACTCTGGTTTTTTTAGAATTACTAAATGCTAACTTTTTGTTGTTGTGGTTTCTTGAATTGTTTTGCTTTTACTGACAAGCCTAATGCAATTTTCTGTTGCCTTCAGTAGTGCAACTTTTACATAATCCCATTTCTCTTGGACTCCATTTAAATTGTTCCAGTCTGATAATGACTCCTTTACACATATTCTAATTTTAGAAAAGTATGTTTTTCTAAAGTCTAAAACTTTTGTTTTTGTATGGTGTGACTCAGTCAATGTTCTTATATTAAACCACACTGGCTAATGATTACTGGATCCTAAACTATCACCTACAGTAATATCTGATACCAAATCTCCATTTGTTAAAATTAAATCTAGTATGGCCTCTTTACGAGTTGGCTCCTCAACGACTTGTTTTAGAGACAATCCCAGGAGGGAGTTTAGAATATGTGTGCTCCTGGCACAAGCAAATATTTTTGTTTTCCAATTCACATCAGGAAGATTAAAGTCACCCATGGTGATAACTTCCCCCTTCATTATCATTTTAGATATTTTCTCAACTAGTAGATTATCTAACTCTTCAATTTGTCCTGGGGTCCTATAAATCACACCTACACGAGTTACTGTGTGATTACCAAATTCTAACGTAGCCCAAACGGACTCTATGTTTGTCTCACTAACTTTTATTAGGCTAGATGTTATGCTATCCTTCACATACAGGGCCACTCCTCCCCCTTTCTTGCCTTCCCTGTCTTTTCTATATAAAGAGTACCTGGTATTGCTACGTCCCAGTCATTTTTCTCATTATACCATGTCTCAGTAACAGCGACTAAATCTACACTATCAGTTGCCATTATTACCACAAGTTCATGGATCTTATTCCCTAAACTGCGATCATTTGTAGACATGACTCTAAGCTTGTCATTTTTTAACACACTTGCTACAGGCACCTTCTGTCCTTGTTTTGGGGGGCAATTGGATTGATGTTTTATCACCCTTTTGTGTCCTCCTCCCCCAGTTTAAATACATCCTAGCAAAACCTCTGAACTGCTCACTGAGAACATTTATTCCCTTTTGAGAAAGATGCAAAGCATCTTTTTTGTACAGTTTATTTCCATTACAAACAGAGCTACCATGAGGAATAAATCCAAATCCTTGCTCCCGTCACCATTCACCAAGCCACAAATTTAAGTCCTTAATACGCATCCGCCTGTCGTTCTGAGTGTTATGCACAGGCAGAACTTCAGAGAATGACAGTGTGGAAGCAACCTGCCGTATATCATTGGCAAAAAAACACTTAAAACTTCCTTAAAGGACCACTCTAGGCACCCAGACCACTTCAGCTTAATGAAGTGGTCTGGGTGCCTGGTCCAGCTAGGGTTAACCCATTTTTTAATAAACATAGCAGTTTCATAGAAACTGCTATGTTTATTAATGGGTTAAGCCTTCCCCCTAATCCTCTAGTGGCTGTCTCATTGACAGCCACTAGAGGCGCTTGCATGCATCTCACTGTGATTTTCACAGTGAGAGCACGCCAGTGTCCATAGGAAAGCATTGTAAATGCTTTCCTTTGAGACCGGCTGAATGCGCGCGCAGCTCTTGCCGCGCGTGCGCATTCAGCCAACGGGGCGGAACGGAGGAGGATCGGAGGAGGAGAGCTCTCTGCCCAGCGCTGGAAAAAAGTAAGTTTAAACCCCTTTCCAGAGCCGGGCGAGAGGGGGACCCTGAGGGTGGGGGCACCCTCAGGGCACTATAGTGCCAGGAAAACGAGTATGTTTTCCTGGCACTATAGTGGTCCTTTAACATCTGAAACCTCATTGCAAGCCAAGTCATTTGTCCCTAGATGGACAAGTACATCCAATTCCCCTTCCTGCTTTGCTCGCTTAACAATGTTACAGATATGTCTCCTGTCTCTGTGAGCAGTAGCTTCGGGAAGACACCTCACAAGACCACCATTGTCCATCCCCACACCTCTTATGATAGAATCCCCCAACAACAACTGCTTTCTATTAGGCCTCACCATAGTCTCCAAGCCTGTCTCCACAACACCACTAGCCTCAGTGCCTGAGCCTGTCTCCACAACACCACTAGCCTCAGTGCCTGAGCCTGTCTCCACACCACCACTAGCCTCAGTGATTGAGCCTGTCTCCACAACACCACTAGCCTCAGTGCCCCTCTCCACAACACCACTAGCCTCAGTGCCCCTCTCTCCACAACACCACTAGCCTCAGTGCCCCTCTCTCCACAACACCACTAGCCTCAGTGCCCCTCTCTCCACAACACCACTAGCCTCAGTGCCTCTCTCTCCACAACACCACTGCCCTCAGTGCCTCTCTCTCCACAACACCACTGCCCTCAGTGCCTCTCTCTCCACAACACCACTGCCCTCGGTGCCTCTCTCTCCACAACACCACTGCCCTCGGTGCCTCTCTCTCCACAACACCATTACACTCTGAAAGTGCAGAAAATGAATTATGTAGAGCAACAGACTGTGCAATATGCCTTTTATCCACAACTCTAAGGTCTACCAGATCCTACAGTAATCCATCTGCCATTCCTAGTATGTCTCTGCAGCAGTGGCTTGCAGCAGTTCCAGCCTGAGTTTGTTTACCAGATAATTTACAAATCTCAGACTTCAAAAATACAATCTCCTGCCGCAAGATAGAGAACGGTCTACAGATTAGACAACAACCAAACCTCCAAAAAGTGGAACGTGAAACAAATGCATAGCAACTATTACACTGAACTAAGTCTGCCATTCCAATGAGGTGAATAATTTAAACAAATCTTAATTTTTATTTATCCTCCTGAATACCTCAGATTACCTCCAGGTTATCTCCAGAATATCTCCAACCACAAACTTGGAAGCAGCACTCTCTAGAATATCTCCAACCACACACTTAGAAGCAACCAAACTATATTAGCCAAGCTAATGACAACAACCCTTATATATCTCCTGAAATCACCACCCACTAGGAATGTTTAACACCTGGGTGGGCCTCTGCTTATTTGCAAACAATAGCTAATTAAACAGCAATCAATAGCAAGTTAGCAAGTAGCTAACTAATCAAATCAAATGCCTTATATTTACCAACAGGAAATCAAACCTTGTGCAATCAATAACCTTTTCCTACAGATCAATCTTACCTGTAACAGTATAAAAGAAAACTCTTAGCACAAATCTTAGACAGTTGAAGTTTCTGTAAAACTCTCCAGAATATCTCCAACCACACACTTAGAATCAACACTTAGATGAAGCAACCAAGGATTGTCTCAGCTATTATCCAAGCCTATAAAGCATCTAAGGCAAGGATCACTGAAAGTTTGAAAGCACACTCTATATGATCTCTCTCTTCATCCTGGGCAGCAGCGGCAAAAGTTTCTCCAGAACTAATTTGCAAAGCAGCTACTTGGTCGTCTTCAAATACTTTTACAAGACATTATCGTATAGACGTAAAGGCTGGTCAATCTGATCAGTTTGGCAGATCTGTCCTTTCTGCATCTAACAAATAAGTTGATCTATTGTAATTAGTGTCACGTTTGGTTTGATCGTGCTAATACACTGGCATTATATAATTTGTAATCTGAATGTTATTTTCCCTCCCTTGGCTGTAGCTTGGGTATTACATGGCTGTGCTGCCATGGATATTGCCAGGAAATAGGCCATGGCAGCACAAAGATCCCACCCAGGGATATTGCTGATTACAAGACTGAAAGAGGAGGAGGAGGTATTTGTACCTTTATTTTAATTAGTTAGTGTCTAATTAGAGATAGGGAGGGGCTACCCAATGTTGTGCTGCCATGGCCTATGACCAGGAAAAGAAAATTATGTTAAGTATGAGTAAATTTATACACACACACAATATCTCAGAAAATTGAGTACACCCCTCACATTTTTGTAAATATTTTATCTTTTCATGTGTCAACACTGAAGAAATGACTCTGCTACACTGTAAAATAGTAAGTGTAAAGCCTGTATAACAGTGTAAATTTGCTATCCCCTCAAAATAACTCAACACACAGCCATTAATGTCTAAACTGTTGGCAACAAAGGTGGAAATGTCCAAAATTGGGCCAAAAGTGTCAATATAATGGCCACCATTTTTTTCTAGCACTGCCTGAACCCTCATGGGCATGGGGTTCACCAGAGCTTCACAGGTTGCCACTGGAGTCTTCTTCCACTCCTCCATGACATCATCACAGAGCTGGTGGATGTTAGAGACCTTGCATGCAGATTTTTTTGTTTAAACAACCAGGTGACACACCAATACAGACCATACGCTAGAATAACCACAAACGGATGACCAAAGGAGTGTGTAACACACAGGGATTATACAACTATCCACAGACGTCAGGTGGAAAGGATTTCCAATCACAAACTTTTCCCGACAATAACCTTTTTGTTTTTTTGAGATATATATATGAACTGGGGAGAAGAGTCCTTACTGGGGCTGCTCTCCATTTAATTTTAGGCACAGTTGTCTAT
Organism: Pelobates cultripes; assembly: GCA_933207985.1. Lineage (NCBI taxonomy): Eukaryota > Metazoa > Chordata > Amphibia > Anura > Pelobatidae > Pelobates > Pelobates cultripes. The sequence goes on from OW240913.1 coordinate 236,221,341, forward strand.
CTTGATCTGTTTGTAGATTTTGAAAACATCCTTAGACAATGTTATTAATATAACTCTACCTTTACATCCCATCCTTTGTTCAGATAGTATATACATGTGACACATCTTCCATCTCCATTTGGATTATCGACATGTCGCACATATCCTGTCCCTTTTCCTGGGTAGCAAGCGACCATTGCCTTTAAATAAATGAATAAATAAAAAGACAGAATCAACAATTGCAATAATTAACAATATTGATATGAACGTTATCACATTTGCCATAGCAATTTAAGTAGGCATGTAATTCACCACATCTGACAGAATTAAAACGACACTAAGAATCAAAACAACTTTATCTTAATAAAGTGGTTTTGGTGTATAATCATGCCCCTGCAGTGTAACTGTTGAATTCTGACAATTAATTTTTTTTTTATTTTTTTTTCATGTTTGCTGTGCATAAGCAAAGTTATTTGATGCCTAAATGACATAGAATTGATCAGTGAGAGTGTAGGAGCATAATCCATACACCAAAACCTTTTCATTTAAGGAGCTGTGAAAAACATGCATATGCTTGTTCCCCCACACCCCAACAGTAAATCTAGTGTCAGTAGAGCTTTTCTCCCTAAATAGTGTAAACATTAGCTTTAGAAGTGCCTTTATTAATCTTTACTTTGATCTGATGTTCTGCTCTTCCTCTGATTGCATGTCATTTCCCCCGCTTCCTGTATTTCACCTAGACTGTACACTAATGATCCATTCTCTATAGGAATCAGTAATGACATGCCTATGTGGGCATGTCTGAGCTTAGTGATGTAATTTGCATCACTCTACACATACACACAATGCCTGCCCAAGCCTCCTTTTAGTCCTAGGCATTCAGACGCTAGAACTTACATACCACTTGGTAGGGAGGTTGGCTGGCAGGGAAGGGGTTAACAATGGGTTCAAAGGTTGGCTGACGTGCTGGAGGAGAATTTATGACTTGCACATGGAAGGAGGGAGAAGAGCACAGATGGGTTCTAGCCTTGTTTCGGCAGTGCAGTCTGTGCTGTGAGCATTCCTTACACTACAGACGACATGCCTCTATTTTCGTTGGCTGAGAACAGGTGATTTAGGGCTATCTTTAAAGGTCTAAGAATCAGTATATTGAACAGCCTTAGATAATTGTGATGAGAAATGTTTTGTCGTAAGCATGGAATACTAACGTAATGTTATCAGACAGCTTCGTTCAATCGGAAGTTTTTTTTTTTTCAGGGGTCTCTACTGGCAGGCAGCAACCGTAAAAGCTTCCTATTTAGACATATATCGAGCTTAACAGACAGACAGGAGTGCTTGTCAGGGACTCTACATATATTGCACTGACATTTAGCATTTGTATACAGCGCTGTAAAACAGCCTAAAAGCTTATCAGACTAACAACACTACATTTTTATTTTTATTTATTTTTATATACTAGAGAAACAGGGGGAAATAATGGATCATAATAGTCCAAATACAGAAGAACGGTCTTTGACAATTCCAGGGATTCAGATTTTTCCTTCTCTTTATCATAATAGCCATATAAGTGAATGACCAAAACCATTACCAGTTCAGCACAGGACTTTTCATTGTACACTTATACCGAGCGATAATGTTATCGCCAAATTGTCAATTGTTACATCTTAATGATGTTGTTAGGGACTCCTTAATGAGTTAGGAGAGCTAAGGCATATCCTGAGGAGAATCATAAGGGGGATACAAACAGATCTCCTATTCCTTCATCTCATGCACGATACTTCCAATATAATGCTCCTAAACTAACTTGTAGTAGAACATCACCTTATAATATATAGCAATTTGTTTAAGAGATCAGTTACTTGAGTTATCACATACAAATAAGGGACCTGTCAGCCTCCCCTCATATACAAGTGCTTGTATCATAGATGCCAACTTGAGGATTAACCTTTTCAGCACTACATCTGAGTATGTTGCCATATTAGTCAGTAATGGATCAGGCTATCAAGCAGTTAAACATCCATATTAACTACTCCCTGTACAGTACTGTCAAGACAATTATCATAATCTTAAGACCAAAGTACCTCCCACACAATATTTATTTATTTATAAAATATTTTACCAGGAAAGATACATTGAGATTTCCCTCGTTTTCAAGTATGTCCTGGGTCCACAAAACATTGCATTGATACATTATGGTACAATAAAATACAAAAATAATATTAAATACATAATATATACAAAATTTAACATAGAACAGGTAGGACATTTATAATTAACCATGACACATGCATTCTGTTTTAAGGTACGTAGAGAGGAATCTCTTAAAAGGACTCTAGGCCTGGGGAAGATTTTTTTTATTTTTATTTTTTTAAATTTGACAATTTTTATTGCAGGGGTACAGAAGAAAAAGGGTAGTGAGGGTTGAGTAAACATTGCGTTTACATTAGCTTGATTTACATTTTGAACATACATATAAAATCACATTTGTGTATATTAACTTTTTGCCATAAACTTATACGTTGGATACTCATGCATTTGTAATTAGCTTGGTGGGTCGGACGAGAGGTATTGAGGTTATCTGTGGTGTCCAACCTGGTTGGTTTGTGCCATAGATTGTTGTTTTTATTAGTTTTCGATTTTTGCCTCTTTGCTAAATTGACTTTTTTCGTGTGTTTTCTTGTGAGATGACTATCTAGGTTTTGTATAAACCCTGTGTGTTACACACTTCTTTGGTCATCCGTTTGTGGTTATTCTAGCGTATGGTCTGTATTGGTGTGTCACCTGGTTGTTTATTAATGTTTTGGTACAGGTTGGGACTTTCAGTTAGCTGTCTAGTTATGTGTGCGTTTGTGAGTTGTTGGTGCCAGCAACTACAATCTTCTACTGCCAACTCACCTATTGTCTTTGTTTAGTTAATCCCTTTTCAAACGCTGTTTAATGTGTGTCTGTTTCTTTGAGGCTGCCTATTAATTGTTAACGGTGTGTGTTGTGTTCGTTTTGTTTGTGGTTTCTCAGACTGTGTTCCGTACTGAGATGCTCTCGGCCTGGGGAAGATTTTGAAGTGTGCAGGAGGTCGTTCCACAATTGCGGCGCTCTGTAGGAGAAGGAGGATTGGGCCGCTTTCTTTTTTGTATTAAGGTAGACTATATAAAGTGGTGGTACTGGATCAGAGGTTATAGGAGGTGGGAACAGCCCTGAGGGGAGCATTTTGCTCAGGTAGGGTGGGAGTTTACCAAAAAAGCTATTAAACACAAGGCTGGAAAGATGAAGGGTGCGCCTGGATTCCAGCGACGGACAATTTAGTTATTTTAGCATGTCACAATGGTGGGTCCTGTAATTACATTGTGGCACAAATCGGCAGAACGAGTTATACAATGTATTATGTTTATTAATGTGGGATTGCAGTCCAGATGCATATACTACATCCCCATAATCAATGATTGGCATCAGCATTTGCTGTACAAGCTTGAGGTAGACTGTAGTATTAGTCAGAAACCGACAGATATTTATCAGAAAGAATTTCCCCTCTCAACCATTATCTGCATAACTGCTGTTGCAATCACAATTATATTGACCGTAAGAATTATAGCCCAATACTTATCGATTAGATATCTGAGTAGACATCTAGTTTTTGTTTATGTATGTGTGTGTTCTTGTCACTTTTATGTTTCACATATAATCGATCTATAAGAGTGTCGTCTGTCTTGTTTGTTTGTCCAACTTGGACTTTTAATTATTACAATTTAAACTATTTTAACACATTTTTTGTCATTAATTTAGGTTACCCCATCCATCTTTTTTTTCTGAGAACAGGTATGTTTCATTCAGATAAAAACAGTGGTGGTGGTGGACCGCGCTGATGTACACAAAAGATAACGAGAAAAGCGATTGAAGAAAATTTTGTACAGTATGTATTAATAAAAAGACCAGAAAAAAATGATAGTGCAATACAGTTTAATAATATGTGCAAAGAGTGTTAGCATTAGCAGTGCCAATGGAACACTTACACTTTCACTTTCTAGAGCTAATATAGCTCTATTTCTGTAGGCATAGACTATATAATCCCGGTCTATGGATACAATAATGTATATACAGGCTTGGGTGGAATGATCCCCACCTATGGATACACTGGATGTCCAGGGAGCCAATATAAGGACTGGATATATATATATATATATATATATATATATATAATTTAAAAAAAGTACATTATTAACAATATTTAAAAGTAATAAAAGTAGATAAATACCAGTCCACAATGGAATTGAACAGTCTCTGGTTCCAGACCCTCATCTAACGTGTTTCGCCCTTGCTTTCTCAAAAGTGAATGGCTCACAAGTTCAGATTTCATCTTATAAAAGCTGTGGGCTTCAATTAGTGAATTCAGGTGTCCAGTTAGGTAATTTACGGGTCAGCGGGTCCAGCATTGCACCAGAAATTACAAAATGTCTGTATACATTGGCTCCTGTTAATGACATTAGTGAATGCTGTCCGTCACACGGAAGTGACATAGATGGACGTTCATAAGCCGCCATGTTGGGTAAGGGTGGTCGGCCACATTTAACCATGTATATGGTGTATGAAAAGGAGAAATTAAACAATTGTATGTAACAATCGAACCAAGACACATTCCCCATAGGGTGTCATGGTATCAAGCAGGTCAGGAAAGAGACAATTGCCAGGGTTAACGATTGGTTCTTTATTGGTAACTTTTGACAGTTACACACAATTTAGTATACCTAGCAAGTCAAAGAGGAAGAAGGGGCTTATCTAGAGTAATGAAAGAGAAAAGGGGAGAACTGAAAAAAGAGGGGAATCTATAAGTGAGATTATAGGTAGAAGGAGAACCTATAAGTGAAATTATAGGTAATAGATAGAAGGGGATTACAGAAAACAGTTATGCAATATTTCCCAGACAGGTTATTAACAAGATATATTTTGATAGTGAGAAAACCTATAGTTGAAATTATAGGTTTTTAGAGAGACAAATGAAACAGAACAGAAAGGTTACAGAATTGCAAATAAAATAGAAGTTTAGAGAACCCTTGTTTGGAATGCAGGTAAATTATACTTTGTAATTAAGGAATCTGGGATTACTTGCAGAGATATAATTAGCTGTATAAGAGTTACTCGACTTATGGTTGGAGAGTCTCTGGTTATTCGTAGAAACCGGAAAGGAATTCCTTATTAGTCTTCAAGAGTGAGGCTTGCCGATTAGGAATGTTTGTACAAGGCTGGCAAAGTAAAGCAGGCTGATATTAGGAAATCAGGTAGAGTTGATCAAGTTGGTATTCGCCAGGCTGGTAACAAAGCAGGTTGGTAGAGTAGATCAGGTTGGTATTAAGCAGGTTGGTAACAATGCGGGTTCGTTGTGTAGATCAAGTTGGTATAAAGAAGTGTGGTAACAAAGCAGGTTAGTACCATAGATCAGGTTGTTAATATAAAGTAGATTGATAAAGCTATATATATTAGGATTAAATATATTTACAAATAGTGTGTTAAGTGGAATATTTATAATAAAAAAAGGAACAAAAAAAGATACCATATAAATACACATACATGGATACAATAGTAAAAATTACAGTATATAATCAGATAAAATTAAACAAATCAAACTACACCTTTGGGTGCAGTGTGTCTGGTTTACATACCCATTCCATTTCTAATTTACATAGTTTATTCATAGAAACATAGAATGTGACGGCAGATAAGAACCATTTGCCCCATCTAGTCTGCCCAGTTTTCTAAATACTCTTATTAGGTCTCTGGCATTATCTTATAGCTAGGATAACCGTATGCTTATCCCACGCATGCTTAAACTCCTTCACTGTGTTAACCGCTACCACTTTAGCAGGAAGGATATTCCATGCATCTACTACCCTCTCAGAAAAGTAATACTTGGTGAGGATTTTTTTGAGTTGAAAAATATTAAAAACAATATTTCCATTAAAAAAAATATATATTTATCAAAAAAAAATTATTTTTTTTTTTTTTAATTATATCAAAAATTGATATATTGACACTTTTCCCCCTTGATTAATTTAAAGCTAAGAGCTACCCACTATTTTAACTCTTATAGATCCTGGAGTATGTTCTTATTAGAGGATTTGTATTTCACACATTAATCACAAACTAATTATAGAAATACAATTTATTGTGATAATATTTATAATAATGTGTAACATGCATGACAATCATCAGTGAATATTTATGAAGAACATATTTATATAATATGGCAATAGTTTAACACAGTTTACAGACAGCTAAATAGCAACATATATATCGACAGATGCAAATTTAAACAAGATTTATGACATGACACTTCACTTTGAAATCAGCAAAGCTATTTCTTCTTACATAGCATCAGTTTGAAATTCCTTTACACAGAATACAGTATCTAACAGCAGCACAGCACAAAGCAATACAGACTTTTAGTTGCCAGTCAAATCACACTGAATTAACTCATTTATTGTTGGCTACAATCCTCACAGGCAATTACCTTTTATATTGCAATGACAAATGCAATATGTCTCATACCAGATCAGATAACCATGTCTCATCGAAGGACCAATAAGAATAATTCTAACCAGAGTTTATGTTACCAGAAAATTTTAACTTTGCTAATTAAAGATTACTATCCTTAATTTAGAATAAATCAACATCTCTAGGTAAAACACTGGTGAGACCTCACTTGGAGTATTGTACAGTTCTATCTTCAGAAGGATATTGATACCTTAGAGAGGGTTCAGAAAAGGGCTACTAAACATGGATTGCAGGATGAAACTTACCAGGAAAGGTTAAAGGATCTTAACATGTATAGCTTGGAGGAAAGACGAGACAGGGGGGGATATGATAGAAACATTTAAATATATAAAGGGAATCAACACAGTAAAGGAGGAGACTATATTTAAAAGAAGAAAAACTACCAGAACAAGAGGACATAGTCTTAAAATAGAGGGACAAAGGTTTAAAAATAATATCAGGAAGTATTACTTTACTGAGAGGGTGGTGCATGCATGGAATAGCCTTCCAGCAGAAGTGGTAGAGGTTAACATAGTAAAGGAGTTTAAGCATGCGTGGGATAGGCATAAGGCTATCCTAACTATTATTATTATTATTGCCATTTATATAGCGCCAACAGATTCCGTAGCGCTTCACAATATTATGTGAGGGGATTTAACTATAAATAGGACAGTTACAAATAAACTTACAGGAACAATAGGTTGAAGAGGACCCTGCTCAATTGAGCTTACATTCTATAGGAGGTGGGTCGTAAAACACAGTAGGACAGGAATTTGCAATCAAATAAGGTGGGCTGCCCTTTAGGAGAGGGCAAGAGACAGGTATGTGAGGTAGGGGTTAGTCTTGGAGGCCATAAGCTTTCCTAAAGAGATGGGTTTAAAGGCACTTCTTAAAAGATGCAAGACTAGGGGAGAGTCTGATGGCGGGAGGCAGGCTATTCCATAGGAAGGGAGCCGCCCGTGAGAAGTCCTGCAAGCGCGAGTTGGCCGTACGGGTGCGGACAACGGACAGGAGGTGGTCACGGGCAGAGCGGTGAGACCGAGAAGGGACATACCTATGGATCTGTGAGGAGATATAAGAGGGGCTAGAGTTGTTCAGTGCTTTATATGTGTGAGTTAGTGCCTTGAATTGACTCCTATAGCACACAGGAAGCCAATGTAAGGACTGGCAGAGGGGTGAGGTGTGAGAGAACCGATTAGAGAGGAAAATCAGTCTAGCAGCAGCGTTTATTACAGACTGTAGGGGTGCAGTACGGCTTTTGGGAAGACCAAGCAGGAGAGGGTTACAATAATCCATGCGGGAAATTATTAGAGCATGGACAAGCTCCTTGGTAGTATCTGGTGCAAGAAAGGGGCGGATGCGGGCTATGTTTTTAAGATGGAATCTACAGGATTTGGCAACATGCTGGATGTGAGGCTCAAAGGTGAGACCAGAGTCAAGTATGACGCCAAGACAGTGCGCTTGCAAGGATGGGCTGATGTTGGTACCACAAACTTGAAGGGAGAGCGAAAGAGGAGGATCAGTATTAGGAGGAGGAAAGACAAGGCTCAGTTTTTGAGAGATTTAGTTTCAGAAAGCGGGAGGACATCCATTCAGAGATGGAAGGAAGGCAAGCAGTGACACGTTGCAGGACAGCAGGGGAGAGGTCCGGGGAGGAGAGATATAGCTGGGTGTCATCAGCGTACAGGTGGTAGTGGAATCCAAATGAGGTAATAAGTTTGCCAAGAGAGGCAGTATAAAGAGAAAATAGAAGGGGACCAAGGACGGAGCCTTGGGGGACTCCAACCGAGACAGGGCGAGGGGAGGAGGTATCATTAGAAAAAGAGACACTGAATGAGCATTGGGAGAGATAAGAGGAAAACCATGAGAGGACAGAGTCACAGAGACCAAGCGATTGCAGAGTTTGAAGAAGGAGAGCATGATCAACGGTGTCAAAGGCCGCTGAGAGGTCAAGAAGAATTAGTATGGAGTAGTGGCCTTTGGATTTAGCTACGATTAGGTCGTTCGTAACTTTGATAAGGGCAGTCTCTGTAGAGTGAAGAGGGCGGAAGCCAGATTGAAAGGGGTCAAGGAGAGAGTTGGAATTGAGGAAATGAGACACACGGGTCTTTCCAGAAGCTTTGAGGAAAAAGGGAGCAGGGATAGTTTTTTTAGTATAGGTACTACAGTGGCATGTTTAAGGTCTGCAGGGACGATGCCAGAAGAGAGCGAGCAGTTGAAGATGTGTGTTAGAGAAGGCACGAGACAAGTGGAGAGAGATCTGATAAGGTGAGATGGGACAGGATCGAGCGGGCAAGTGGTTGGGCGAGAGGAGCAAAGAAGAGCAGCCACCTCTTGGTCAGTGGTTGGGGAGAATGTCTGAAGGGTAGGAAAGGCATGATCTATGTGTGATTGAGAAACAGAAATGCAAGGAGGGGAGAATTCTTTCCTTAGCTGTTCAATTTTGTGAAGTAACATGCAAAGTTATCAGCAGTAAGGTATAAGATAAGGCAAGGGACTAATGAAAGTATTTAGAACTATAAGATAACTATAAACTATAAGATAAGGCAAGGGACTAATGAAAGTATTTAGAAAATTGGGCAGACTAGATGAACCGAATGGTTCTTATCTGCCGTCACATTCTATGTTTCCATGTTTCTAAAATTTCAGTATTCTAATTTTGGCAAATTACCAGTGAATATATTGTTTAATTATTCCACCTGCAGGAATGGCATTTTTATAACCATATATTCCTTAGCCAATTATGATTTCTAAATTAGAAACCTGACCTACCTTCACCCAGATATATTCAGCTGTTAACCTCTTAGTGACCTCGGGTGTATCAGATATGTCCGACAAAAAATGGTCCTTAAGGACCGCAGGCATACCGGATATGTTTGTGGGGAATTAGAGCCCTGGAAGCGATCATGATTGCTCCCAGTAGCTCTAATGGTATTGCGGCGTTGCCTGGATGTTGAGGAACCACTGCAATACACCCCCCACCCGCCCCTTCCCCTCCCACTGCCTGGCCACCAGAGAACACCGGGTGATCACTCCGAGAGCGATCATTTCCGGGTTGCACTACGTGGAGCCCGTCAGTGAGGCAGAGCATCAGATGCTCTGCCTGTACTCAGTGCCTCGAGAGGCACTCAGTTACAGTTAAAATAAATAAATAAAAAATAACCCCTACCCTTCCTCCCGCTCCCATGTACTTGCTGATCGCCGCCATTCCCCCATCGGCGATCAGTCTTCTTCTTAGGGAGGACTGTCTGGGCTCAGAAAGGCTGCAATTTAGGACCCCCAAGGGCCATGTGGCCGCTCTAAAAGAGCAGTCAAATGGCTGCAACAGGTGTCCACAGTGCTGCCAGCACGGGGACTATCTGAACTGACAGGCAGTCCCCCAACTGGTGAAAAGAAGTTAAAATTAAGTTAATAATAAGTTTTTAAAAAGTTAAAATAAAGTTAATAAATGTATATATATATATATATATATATATATATATATATATATATATATATATATATATATATATATATATCTACATACATACATATATATATATCTACATACATACATACATACTAAGTGTATTTTTTAATATATAAATATAAAAACATGCTTAGAGTAAAAATGCACATATATAATACATATAATAACTATGTATATATGTATGTGTGTATATATATTAAAATATTTAAAAATAAATAAAAACCAAATAATTTGAAAAAGTGTGTGTGTATATACACACACACACTTTAGAATTATATACATATATATATATATATATATATATATATATATACACATATATATATATACACACACACACACAACCCCCCCCCCAAAAAAAACCCAAAAAACGGTTGTTAATGTCTGCAAATGTCCCTAGTACAACCGCGACAGGTGATCACAGTCGGGGGGGTACTACCGGAGATCCCAGCAGTCCCCCTGCTGCAGTTTTGGCCACCGCGGCCTTCCAGTGTCATGTGATCACATCGCCACAATAATTAAATCATATATGCATTAGACCCTGTTCCAAATTATTATGCAAATTATAATTCTCATTTACCTAAATAATTGATGTAAATAACAGTCAGCATAATTCTCATGTTATCAACTATTAAGAGTACAATTCAAATTGTATTGAACAAATCTCCTAATGATAACAGTATTTTTTTAAAAACTTGCTGTTCCAAATTATTATGCACAGTAAGTTTCAAAACACTTTATAGGTTGTAAAGAACTGAAAATTGTCATTTGTTGTGTTTGCAGCATATTTACTGAAATCAAAAGCTATTTCAATCAAACTTATAACAACATTTTAACTTTTTAAACATTTTAACAGGTCATGTTACATTTTAACATAGGACCCCTTATTTGACAGCAGCTTCACAAGTCTTGCATCCATTGTACTTGTGAGTATTTGGACAGTTTTTGCTTGAATTTGTTTGCAAGATGTCAGGATAGCCTCCCAGAGCTGCTGTTTGGATGTAAACTGCCTCCCACCCTCATAGATCTTTTGCTTGAGGATGCTCCAAAGGTTCTCAATAGGATTGAGGTCAGGGAGGATGGAGGCCACACCATGACTTTCTCTCCTTTTATCCCCATAGCAGCCATTGATGCAGAGGTATTCTTTGCAGCATGAGATGGTGCATTGTCATGCATGAAGATGATTTTTTTTACGGAAAGCATAGTTCTTCCTTCTGTACCAGGGAAGAAAGTGGTCAGTCAGAAACTCCACATACTTTGCAGAGATCATCTTTACACCTTCGGGGACCCTAAAGGGGCCGACCAGCTCACTTCCCATGATTCCGGCCCAAAACATGACTCCACCACCGCCTTGCTGACGTCGCAAGGACAGGGTGGCCGTCCACCAACCATCCACTATTCCATCCATCTGGACCATCCAGGGTTGCACATCACTCTTCAGTGAACAGGACTGTTTGAAAATTAGTCTTCATGTATTTTTCTGCCCAATGCAGCCGTTTCTGTTTGTGAGCATTAGTTAGGGGTGGCCGAATAGAAAGTTTATGCACAGTTGCAAGACTCTGGAGGACTCTACACCTTGATGTCTGTGGGACTCCAGAGGCCCCAGCAGCTTCAAATATCTGTTTGCTGCTATGTAATGGTATTTTATCAGCTGCTCTATTAATCCGATACATGGATCTGGCAGAAATCTTCCTCAGTGTGCCTTTATCTGCACGAACCAGTCTGTGCTCTGAATCAGCCACAAATCTCTTAACAGTGCGATGATCAAACTTCAGTTTTAGTGAAATAGCTAATGTTTTCATACCTCGTCCAAAGCATTGAACTATTTCACTCTTTTTGGCAGCAGAGAGATCCTTTTTCTTCCCCATACTGCATGAAAACGGTGCTCTGCTTAATGTGGAACACCCTCCTTTAGTAGTTTTTCCTTAAATTGGGCTCACCTGGCAATCTAATTATTACAGGTGTCCAAGATTGTTTTCAGTGATCAAAAGAGCCCTGAGACACAATGCCATCCATGAGTTAAACTGAAAAACAAAATATTTCATCTTTGTGACACAAATAGAATTTGCATAATAATTTGGAACAGGGTGTATATATGTATAATATATCATAGTATAATAGTATATATATATATATATATATATATAAAATAAAAGTATATACACACATTGTGTGTGTATATATATATATATATATATAAATAAAAATTAGATGGGACCCACTTCACTAGAATTACATCTATTATTAAAATATCATATATGGTAATAGACTTTATTGAAAACCAAACACACACACACAACACAATCTAATCCACGCGAAAAAAGGTGTGAACACAACCCACAGTATGTTAGACAAAAAAAAAAAACCACCACCACACCTTTAAAAACCTGGGGTAAGAATAATCATATAATTGTGTATATGTGGAGATCAGTACCTGTAGTATATACTATTGGTTGAAACCAGTATATGTAGACAGATCTCTCATATATGTATTTTAAGTAAGGCTCAAAGTATAGTAGAAGTGTTTATCCCATGTTCTGTCTCAAATATAGGTGACAAAGTGCCTTACAATAATTAGAAGCTGAAAATGCTGTGTCCAAGTGACAAGTCCGGTGGTCTATATAAATTACTAATCTTGGCTGCATGCAGTAGAGTGGATTTAAAAGACTGTTAGCAAAGAAGTCCTAATGGACTTCTGGAATAATCCTAATGCTAAGGGTAGCAGCGATGTGGGAAAGCCACCCAATTACAGACCGTGATTTCTATCTAGTAAAAGCAAGGAATTTTGTTTTGTTTATTATTTAAGGCACCTGTTTTTCTTATCAAATAAAAAAAAAAAGAAAACCGAACTGGATGTGTCCTGGACTTTGATTACCCTAGAAGGCTGTGGTTACTGTAATGACAAAATCCTACCAGTAAAATAGGTGGTTTATTAATATATATTTTTTTTTTTTCTATTCTTTATTTTTGCACTGACAAACAATGCAGCGTCTCGACAATGTAAAGCTTGTGCACAAACCACTTCATAATGCAGGTATGTTTTGCAATACAGAAAAGAAGGTCATATTGTTGAGGCATGCAGTACTTTATACAATATTTGATTGCTTGTTCACTTTCTCTCAGAGTTTTCCTTTTTTTTTTTTATAACTTCATTGTGCAGAATAATCGGTTGGAGAAGTACCTGATTATACTGTTTCAAGTGCAAAGAGAATGGTCACATGGCGAAGGACTGTCCATTGAAGGATGAACCTATGGAATGCAATATGGGCAAAGATAAGGGAGCACATTCATTTTTGTTCAACTGTTCTGGTACTGATAATCGTAAATGCATCGTAAATGCGAATGGAAACATGTCTAAAGCATTACTTGATTCAGGTAATATGGTTGCATTGTTAGCAGAGTCTATAATACCTTGTGTAAAACCTGATCATGTTCAGAAAATAGGCATTACCTGTGTTCATGGTGATAAAAAAAAGGAATACCCCACTTCTGAAGTAAATATCGGAACCCAGTATGGGGATTTAAAGTAACGAGTGGGTGTAGTACCTAGATTAGCCCATTAAGGTAGTGATCAGTAGAGACTTTCCTCATTTTTTCAAATTGTGGGCAGCTGTACAAAAGACAGGCCAAAGTTCAGCAGAAAGTCAATCTGCAGAGATATTGTATTCCCTTTTTCCAATATTGACGTGGGTTTTGGCCACTATGACAGACAAATAAGAAAAAAGTAACAAATACTGCCCTAAACCAGTATTAATAGGAGATAACCCTATTAATCAAACTAGGGAGGAGCCTATTAATACTACAGACAAGGATGATGACTTAATTGATGTTGGGATCAGTCCAGATAATTTTAAAAGTGCTCAGTGGGAAGATCCCACTTTAGTGACAGCTAGAAATGATATTAAAATTGTAAATGGGGTTGCTAATCAGCCAGGAGAAGCACTGCCATTCCCCTATTTTGAAGTACAAAATGACCTTATTTAACGCGTAGAAAAGAAGGATATTATTAAGCAGCTGTTGGTTCCCCGGACTTACCAAAACACAGTACTAAAATTGGCTCACAGCCACATATTAGGTGGGCACTTAGGAGTCGAAAAAAAACTAGAGAGAGAGTCCTTAGAAGGTTTTACTGGCCTGGAGTTTTTGCTGCTATAACAAAACTATTGTTCCTCATGTCCTGAGTGCCAGTACATGGCTCCTTTCAAGACTTTCCGTAGTACATTTGTACCCTTACCCATAATTGATGTGCCTTTTGAAAGGATCGCTATGGACTTAGTGGGGCCACTGGTAAAGTCCGCTGGGCTATGCAACTCGCTACCTTGAGGCCGTCCCCTCTGCGTAATACCTCTGCAAAATTAATAGCTAATGAACTTGTGTTGATGTTCAGTAGGGTGGGTATCCCTAAAGAAATCCTGACAGACCATGTCCAGAGTCACAAAAGAGTTGTACAGGCTCTTACAGGTTAAATATCTTAAGACCTTAGTATATCACCCACAGATGATTTAGTAGAGAGGTTAAACAAAACCCTTAAGAGTATGCTACATAAGGTAACTGATGCAGATGGGAAAAATTGGGATTTTTGTATTGCCATATCTACTGTTTTCCATTAGGGAAGTTCCACAGGCCTCTCTCTCCTTTTGAATTGTTATATGGAAGACATTCCCGGGGAATACTGGATATTGCTAAGTAGACCTGGGAACAGGAGACTACTCCTCAAAGGAGTAATTGAACATACAGCTCAAATGCAGGATAGAATGGCCACTATCATGCCTATTGTCAGGGAACACATGCTGGAAGCCCAGCAGGCTCAGAAAAACAGCTATAATCGTAATACTAGAGTCAGAGTGTTCCAACCGGGAGACAGGGTCTTGGTTCTGGTCCCTACTGTGGAGAACAAGTTCCTTGTGACTTGGCATGGACCATATGAAATAATAGAAAAAGTGAGATGTCAATTATAAAGTCAGACAACCAGGAAGAAGAAAGCCTGAACAGGAATTTAAATCTGTTAAAGTCATGGAAAGACTTTAAACACTTTAAAACCTTCAGAACCTCCTATAGTAGAGCCAGAGGTGAACGTATCGGAGACTGTCTGTACATCAGAAGCAAGAGGTCAGAGATTTCATCAAAAGAAATAGGGATGTTTTCTCGGTAGTTCCAGGAACGACTGAGGTGATCAAACATGACATAATGACCGAACCAGGGAAAAGAGTACATCTCAAACCCTATAGAATTCCTGAGGCTCAGAGGGAGATTTTAAACTTAGCGGTTGAGAACATGTTAAAACTTGGAGTCATTGAAGAATCCCAGAAAAACCAGAGCAGTCCTATTGTATTGGTGCCAAAACCTGATGGAGGTTACGTAATGACTACCTCAAGTTAAATGTCATGTCAAAATGTGATGCTTACCCAATGCCCAGAGTTGATTAGTTAATAGAAAGACTGAGTAAAGCTCGTTATCGGACAACCTTGGATTTAACAAAGGGTTACTGGAAGGCCCCTCTCACTGAAAGAGCCAAAGAAAAGATAGCCTTTTCAACACCCATTGGCCTGTTTCAGTACACTGTATTGCCGTTTGGGTTACATGGGGCACCTGCCACATTCCAACGAATGAGGGACATAATTCTTAAACCCCATGATCGCTATGGTACAGCATATTTGGATGATGTCTTCACCCAGAGTGCAGACTGGGAATCCCACCTCCCCAAAGTTCAAGCTGTGCTTGATGCCATCTGTATTGCTCCATATTCTGGGCTAACGGCCCCTTGTTAGGTGACTCGGGTAGGCCCCAAACGCGCAGATTGTTGTGCCTGGAGTGGTTTGATAGATCTACCTGCATCTCTCTCTGGTCTATCTGCTGGGCCATGAGTTCTGCATGTGATATAGTCGTGTTCTGCGCCTGTACCACTGATTCCACCCTGTGCTCCAGTTGGAACGCGCGAGCCCTGAGGGCCTGTATCTCCGCCTTCACTTCTTTAGAGTTGCGGGAGATCTCGCTTGTGAGGTAGGTTTTTACCTCCATGAGCTTTTGGAGTATTTGGCTTGCCTCCCCCGTGTGGAAGTCATGCTCATCATCCCCTCCATGGACACTGGGGAGGGAGAGCCGCATGGGCTATTCTGGCGACCATCTTGTGAGGCCTGTAGTGAGTGAGGAGCTGACATCAGCTCCAGTACACTGGGATGTGATTCTTGCCTGTGACCACGCTTCTTGCGCGGCTGTTTCATTCCGGCGCCGGTCCAAAACATTCTGCAGTGGGTTTGGATGCTTTTTAGGTCTTAATGCATAAGGTAGGTGCTGGATTCTGAGCGGATTGTTTGGAGCTCTCAAATGGTAAAATAATTTTACCGCTAAGTAGGGTAGCCCTTAAGGTATGGGATGACAAATAGTGGATCAAAACCAACATGGTTTGGACCCAGTGTGCAGACACTTTATCGACATGTGAAAAGAGATCTCTCATTACATGAAGAATATACTGTAAAGCTGTAAAATTATATATAATTTTTTTTTTTTTTTTTTTTAAATGTAGGAAATTCCTGCACTCCATCTTAAAAGAAGGTGGTACCTGGTGCTCTGGTAGCCCAACAATAAATCAACAAAAATACCGTCACTCCAAGGATTTTCAAATGGATTTCTTCTTTTATTCCAAAATAGTCATCAACGTTTCAGCTCCTTCATGGAGCTTTCATCAGGATACAAATAACATACTATTAAACACAAGCTTATATAGGACACAATAATCAGGTAAATACTTACGTTTCCAGGTGATGCTCATTCACTGCCGCCGCCGAGCGCGCCTCGGTCGCATCCACGCTTGTTTGATTACTTCCGGGTGACAGCCCACATGGTAAAGGAGAGAGTGAGTGGATTGGCCGGGCGCACCACGTTTCCAGAGCAACCAGAGAAGCGCAACTCTCATTGGTTACTCCCGTGTGTACCGGCGCCGCGGAGTGACAAGTTTCACTATTTCTCTACAACGTCTTCTTTGTTGAAGTGTTGTGATAGCAACCGGAACGCGGTCGGACGGAACAGCAGGAAGGGGACATCTGGAGACATAGGAGGACAGAGAAAGAAAGATAGTGTATTTATAATAGAGGCATAATATTGATTTAATAAAAAACAAAAATCAGTGGAATTTACAGTGTGTGAACTTCAAATATTTAAAGGAGGCGTAAGCTCTGGATACTAATAGAGATTCATGCAAATATAATTGCACTTACTGGAAAATAAATGGAGAATACATTTAAGTTCCAAAGCAGAAACACTGATAATACATCATGAGAAAAACAACTTTCTTCATGTGTCAAGACATTTAGTAGATAATGTGTATGTCACAAACTACGTGTTGCTAATGAGTTTTAAATATAAGTGTAAAAAAGACTTGAAGTACCAATGTGTGGTGATCAATAGAAACATAGAAACATAGAATGTGACGGCAGATAAAAACCATTCGGCCCATCTAGTCTGCCCAATTGTATAATACAATGTATAATACATCATTTTAAATTTAGCATGGTATACTTCAAGAACATAACTTTATGTACATCCTCCAAATTGTAACTCCATGCTTCTCTCCTAAAGTCTCATTATAATGTATTTACACTAGAATAAAAAAAAAATATATATATATATATATTTAAAATATATATTATAATTTAAAAGAACATAAGTACTATCAATATATATGTGATAATATTGGAATGAAGTGCTCAAAGCCATGCATAAGATATCTTTACTAGACCAGTTGTTTGATTACCCCTTCCTACTATGAAAGACATATGAAAATGTTATTGGGCTATTCAAAGAAAAAAAACTGTAAAGGAACAATTTTCATTCAGACCCTTAGGTGACAAGGTATTAAGCTGAATTATCCAATAGGTTTCTCTTTGTAGTAAGGGTTTGCCTGTCTCCACCACAAGCTGGGACAGGGACATTCTCAATTGCAAGACATATAAAGGATGTTAATTGGTGTTGAAACTCTAGAAAATGTCGGGCCACAGGTTTGTCCAACTTGCCATCTCGGTAAGCAAGCCGGATGCTTGATCTGTGGCCCCTAATGCTCTCACAGAGCGCCGTCTCCGTTTTATCTATGTAGTTGAGGCCGCAAGGGCATGTCAGTTTATAGATGACATGTTACGCATCCCAAACACCTTACACATACTACAATTTTGTTCTCTTTTTTGGTAGGTCCATAACAATGCTATGGATCTGTTTTAACCAAAATATCTCTCAAATTCCTGTTACGTCGGAAACAGAACATAGGCTTCATGGCGGAGATCTTCCGGGAGAGAGGAGTCTAGTTCCAGTATGTTCCAATTGTTGTGACTTGACGATCACAACGCTTCAACAAAGAAGGAGTTGTAGTGAACTAGTGAAACTTGTCCCTCCGCGGCGCCAATACACGCTGGAGTAACCATTGAGAGTTGAGCTTCTCTGGTTGCTCTGGAAACGTGGTGCGCCCGGCCAATCTACTCACTCTCTCCTTTACCACGGGGGCTGTCACCCGGAAGAAATCAAACAAGCGTAGATGTGACTGAGACACGCTCGGCGGCAGCAGTGAATGAGCATCACCTGGATACGTAAGTATTTACCTGATTATTGTGTCCTATATAAGCTTGTGTCTAATAGTATGTTATTTGTATAATGATGAAAGCTCCATGAAAGAGCTGAAACGTTGATGACTATTCTGGTATAAAAGAAGAAATCCATTTGAAAATCCTTGGAGTGACGGTATTTTTGTTGAATATACACATATATACATACACACACATTATATATATATATATATAACTCCTGTAAAGAAGTATATATAGCCCGGTGCTTGTCGGCAGAAATAATAGGTAGAAAAATGTGAAAAGCACTCCAGGGACTTCATATAAGGTGAAAAACAACTTAGCTTTATTCAGCAACTGCCAAAAGTGATCAACGTTTCAGCTCACACATGGATCCTGACGAAAGCTCCGTGTGAGCTGAAATGTTGATCACATTTATTTATATATATATATATATATATATATATATATATATATATATATATATATATATATATATATATATATTCACACATATACACACACATATATATATATATATCACACATATACACACACATATATATATATATATCACACATATACACATATATACATATATACACACACACATATATATACATATATACACACACACACATATATATACATATATACACACACACACATATACACACACACATATATACACACACACACATATATACACACACACACACACACATATATACACACACACACACACATATATACACACACACATATATATACACACACACATATATACACACACACACACATATATACACACACACATATATATACACACACACACACACACACACACATATATACACACACACACATATATATATATACACACACACACACACACACACACACACACACACACACACACACACATATACATATATACATACATATATACACACACATACATACACATACAGTGACAGACCTGCTGGCACTCCGACCGAGTACCTCCGCCAATCAATGCTCCTAGTGCTTGCCGAGGACTTCAAGCACTTCAACCGACACCATCAGCACTGCAGACTTATCCCATCCACCAAGCATGAGCCAAGGCTTCAAGAAAGGGTCAAGCAGGTCTGTTTTAATGAGCACACAAAGCAACAGCACTCACGCAGCAAAAACAACTCCTCCTCAGAGGAAAACAAACTGACAGTTAAAGACAGACAGCGTTTGAAAATATGACAGTTATTAAGGGTTTTTAAACTGGTGTTCTAGGAGGGAGGGGAATAAAACAGTCAAACTAAGTCCATAAAACAGGGTTTTTTTTTCTTCACACTCTGCATCCGAAGTGCATAGCAAAACTGCAGATCCTTTGTCAGAGCATTTAATAAAATCCTTTGTCAACCAGTCTATGCTCAAATAACATACAGTTCAAATACAGGCAATAATCAATGCAAAAGTCTCTTGTGGCTGCTTCTGCCACAATGCTCCCCCAGAACCAAGCCGGCATACACAGTCTGATCCCAACGAATCTGCTTGGGGGATGTCCGGAGGAGTGCTCACAGATCATTTCTCGAGTTCTGTCTGTCTGGACAACCCGTCGGCGTTACCATTTTGTTTCCCTGGGCGATACTGGATGGTGAAATCAAATGGTTGTAGTGTCAAGCTCCATCTCAGTAGTCTAGCGTTGTCCCCTGACACCCGGTTTAGCCACACCAACGGGTTGTGATCTGTGAGCAAGGCAAATTGTTGTCCATATAAGTAGGGCTGTAGTTTCTTGAGGGCCCACACCACCGCCAGGCATTCCTTTTCGATGGCGGCATAGCTTACTTCCCTGGGTCGTAGTTTCCGACTTAAGTAAGCGACTGGATGCTCGCCGCCATCGGCCCCAACTTGGCTCAGCACTGCTCCCAATCCAAACATAGAAGCATCTGTATGAACGAGAAAGCGTTTAGTTGGATCGGGAGCGGCCAGTACAGGGGCATGAATTAGGGCAGTTTTCAGTTCTTGGAATGCCTTCTCACACTCTGGGCTCCAGGTCACTACTTTGGGTAAGTTCTTTTTGGTGAGGTCAGTAAGGGGCTTGGCTAGGGCACTATAATTAGGTACAAATTTATGGTAATACCCGGCGGTCCCTAGAAAAGCTAAAACCTGAGTTTTCGTGCGAGGGGTTGGCCACTTAGCTACGGCCTCTATCTTAGCGGGTTCTGGCTTTTGCTGCCCACTGCCCACCCTGTGGCCCAAGTACTGCACTTCGGCCATCCCTACGTGGCACTTGCTGGGTTTTCACATGAGACCTGCCTCCCTGATGCGGTCGAGGATGGTTACTATATGGGTCAAGTGCTCGTCCCAGGAGTTGCTAAATATTGCTATGTCATCTAAATAGGCGCAAGCATACTCCTGGGATCCGTCCAGTAACCGGTCCACCATCCGCTGAAACGTAGCCGGCGCATTCTTCATCCCGAATGGCATCACCTTGAATTGGTATAGCCCAAATGGGGTGACGAATGAGGACTTTGGGATGGCATCCTCAGCTAGTGGGATCTGCCAGTACCCTTTGCACAAGTCTATTGTGATGAGGTACTGGCCCCTCACCATTTTATCTAAGAGCTCATCGATTCGGGGCATGGGATAGGCATCTGAAATTGTTTTATCATTAAGTTTCCGGTAGTCGACGCAGAAGCGGGTGGTTCCGTCCCGCTTCGGTACCAGCACTACCGGAGAGGCCCATGGGCTATCAGAGTGTTCTATCACTCCTAGTTGTAACATTTCGTCAATCTCCTTCCGCATATGATCTTTTACGGATTCGGGTATGCGGTAGGAGGTTTGTCGAAGAGGGTGTTTCCCCTGGGGTTTCTACCCTGTGGGTAGCCAGCGGGGTATACCCGGGCTGGTTGGAGAATGTATCCCTTTTTTCTCGGATCAGCTCTAGTATTTGAGCTCGCTCACTAGTGCTCAGCCTGTCTCCTAGCTGTACCTCCCCTAATTCGGTGTTGGCCCCCCCTTGGGCTAATAGGTCTGGTAGGGGTAGATTATCCGGGTCCTCGGCAGCCGAGGCACATATGGCAGTTACTTCTTCGGTCCGCTCGTGATAGGGTTTTAGCATGTTAACGTGGAGCATGCGTCTACCGCCTGCTCCTGTACATGGGGCAATTATATAGGTGGTGTCACATACCTGTTCCACCACCTTATAAGGGCCCTGCCAGGAGGCCTGCAGTTTGTCATTTTGGACTGGCTTCAAGATTAACACCTTTTGTCCTATTTGAAAACTGCGGTCTCTGGCTCCCCTATCGTACCATTTGCGCTGTCGTTGCTGGGCTGCCTGGAGAATAGACCGTACCGTCTGGATTAGGGTCTCCAAGCGTTCCCTGAACTCTAGTACATATGGGACGATAGGGGTACCGTTACTGGTGACTGTTCCCTCCCAGTGTTCCCTAATAAGGTCTAAGGGACCCCGCACTCTCCTTCCGAATAGTAATTCGAATGGCGAGAACCCCGTGGACTCCTGGGGTACCTCTCGGTACGCGAAGAGCAGATGGGGAAGAAACCTTTCCCAGTCCTTCTGGGTATCCATGAAGGTACGGAGCATTTGCTTTAAGGTTCAGTTGAACCGTTCACAGAGCCCATTGGACTGGGGGTGATACGCTGAGTTTACAATAGGTTTCACCCCACATGTTCTCCATAACTGATGAGTGACTTTGGCTGTGAATTGGGTACCCCGATCTGAGATAATCTCTTTGGGGAACCCCATTCTGGAGAATATCCGGATTAGGGCATCTACTATAGTCTCCGCATGGATATTAGTTAGGGCTACGGCCTCTGGGTACCGGGTGGCATAGTCTACTATGGTTAGTATATACTTCTTCCCTGATGGGCTGGGTTTTGCTAGGGGTCCGATTATATCTACTGCCACTCTACTGAAGGGTTCATCTATTATGGGTAGGGAGTGCATTTTTGCCTTGTACCGGTCCCATCTCTTCCCTACTCTCTGGCATGTGTCACAAGTTTGGCAATACTGCCGAATATCTTTGGAGACCCCTGGCCAAAAGAAGTTTTGGGTCAAACGATGCTTCTACTGACGCCTAGATGTCCTGATAAAGGGATGTCATGGGCAATACGTAGTAATTCTTGCCTGTACTTTCGGGGCACAACTAATTGTGTGAGGGTCATGGGTACAGATCCTGCTACTACCTTCTCAGCATATCTATACAATAATCCTTTCTCCCAAGCGTATCTTTCCCCCTCCAACCCTGCCTGATTCTGTGTAACCCTATCCCGGTATACCTGCAGGGACGGGTCGGTGACTACTTCAGTACCAAATTCTAAGGGGGGAGCCCAGGGGACGAAAGGTGGGTCAGTACTGTTACTTACCGGAGCCTCAGAGTGTTCAGAAGATGCGGTGGTGCGGGCCTGCTGCCGTGTTACCACGGGTAGCGCTTCCTGCGCGGGGTGCTGAGAATCAAAAGCGGAGGTCAGCTCCCCCAAGTTGTTACCCTGGATGACATCAGTTGGTAAGTCCTGCATGATGCCCACTTCCACATTCCCCGACCCCGCTCCCCAATCCAAATGTACTTTAGCAGTGGGAATTTTGTAAATCGCTCCCCCTGCCACCCGGACTGCCACATATTCTCCAGTGAGCTGGTGCTTGGGGACTAGGTGATTGCGAACGAGGGTTATGGTGGCCCCAGAATCGCGCAGACCCGGAAGGCGTTTTCCCTCTACGTGTACCCCTTGGCGGTGTCCCTGTCGGTTGTCTGCAGCTGCTTGTACTGGGTTAACCTCGTGGAGGGTGCCCAAAGATTCTTCATTAGACCGGGTCCCGAAGAAAGGTTGTCGAGGCTCACTCTGGTAGCAGTGTACTGCTGCCCGGTTTGCAGGGGAATTAGTTGGAGTATTCCACGTGGAGCAGTTTCTGTTTCTGGGACAGTCTCTCTGCATGTGGCCCTGCTGGTTACACGTGTGGCACCGGATGAAAGATCGGGCATTGTTATACCGTGGAGGGGTTTGGTAGTTCCCACCACCCGGACGCAGTGCTGGGGTGGGGTTAATGGTGGGAGGTGGGTTAGCAGTTCCCAAGATGGACCGTGCCTGTGCCCGCTGTGCCCTCCTGGCATCTTGGTACTCGTCTGCCCACCTGGCGGCGTCAGTTAAGATGCGCGGTTTCCGATCCCTCAGCCAGTTTTGGAAATCCGGGGTTAACCCCTGGAAGAATTGCTCCAGTAGCAGTAATTGTAGCATGTCCTCCACTGTGGTTGCTTGCACGGCTTGCACCCAACCTTTGCCCGCCCTAGTTAAGCGGTGTGCCCACTCCATGTGGGTATCTTTCTCCGTCTTTCGGCTTTCTCGGAACCGCTGCCGGTATGCCTCCAGGGGAATTGCATACCTGTCCAGGATCACCTGCTTTACTTCATGGTAGTCTCTGCTATCCTCGTCTGGCATGGTGCGGTAGGCTTCTGCTGCCCGGCCCGCTAGCTTACCCACCAACAGGGGTACCTGGTCGGCGGCGTTGATCTCATGTAATTGGCATAACCTCTCAAAGTCATGCAAGTAGCCATCGATGTCTTCGGTCTCCACATAGTTTTTAAAAGCATGGTACGGGATTTTAGGCTTCCCCGGTACTATGTGTGGTGTGATTAGGGACCCCTCTCTGGACCTCCGGTCTGCCCGCTGCTTTCCATTATGTATTCGTGGACATCTGCCATAATCCTTTCCAAGGTTTCTGTGGGAGGCGTACCTGGGAAAAAGGCCAGTCTGCTTTGGAGTTCTCTTCCAAACTCATTCTGTGTGCTGTCCATAAGAGGTGCTGCAGCAGCTGCCCGGTCTCCCTCCATGAGTTCAGCAATAAGGGTAGCTTTGGTTTTATTGCTGGCAATAATTCCCCTTGCTTCCAATAGTTCTTTTAGCGTGGCCCGTTAAAAGTTGGTATAGTCTGTCCCCATTCACTATCCGTTCAGGTATATTCACATACCCTTTCCTTTCGGTTCCATACGAAATAGCAAATTTCCCAAATGGCTGTAACTGCCGAACAATGGTCTGCTGTGAGGTTTGAATCATGTCGCTGCCACCAATTGTGACGGACCCGCTGGCACTCCGACCAAGTACCTCCGCCAATCGATGCTCCTAGTGCTTGCCGAGGACTTCAAGCACTCCAACCGACACCATCAGCACTGCAGACTTATCCCATCCCCCAAGAATGAGCCAAGGCTCATTAAAACAGGTCTGTTTTAATGAGCACACAAAGCAACAGCACTCACGCAGCAAAAACAACTCCTCCTCAGAGGAAAACAAACTGACAGT
>OW240913.1:236251144-236323658 GCA_933207985.1 Pelobates cultripes
AGTTAAAGACTTCGGCTCCATGGCAATCGAACTGTGTGAATAGGATCTAAGCGCTATTCGGTAGTTTTGTGCGCTCAGATCCCAGCTATCTGGGGATATGTGACGTGTGTGTTTTATGTATAAAATGTGACTGTATTTTATAATATTTTAATGCTTTGTGCTCACCATGTGCATAATGGAGTCTTGTTTCTGTCCTGGGAGATAATTGAATTACTTCTCAATTCAATCTCCAGGATAGAAGACTCTGAAACTGGTTTGGGCTGGAAAGCCATGCTTCATTTAGTCACAAAGGACTTTCCCTTAACTTTTGAACCTCTGGTCTGATTCGTGCCATTTTTTAATATGTTGTTCCCCTGAATGGATTGATTATGAAAATGTATGTTTTATGTTTGTGACATGTATATTTTAGAAGTTATAAATATTGTGTAAAAACTGTATTCCTCTGCCGGTGATAATGAGATTACCCATTGTGTTCAGTAATCATATCACATGCAGAGGGGAGGATTTTGTGTGGGAGTGTCTGGGTGTATTGTACAGATTGATTGATTGTTTTGTAACGCCCTGTGGGCTGTACTATGTTTGTGGATTGGGAATAAAAGACACTGTATGTGACAGTACAGGGAGTTCCTGTTTTAACCCTCAAAGTGAAGTGTCGTCTCATTATTGGGGGAAGGATTTATTGTATGCTGTTCCAGTTTGACTGCTAGAAGAGTAAACCTATTTGTATGGTTCCTATTCAACTGTCTACAGCATTCATATGCTTGGGAGAATTTATTTGTTTCTCCGGTTCGGTGATTGTGGTGTCTGCCAGAGTGCTTGGAGTCCTCAAGAAGCGCTAGGATCATCCTTTAACGGAGGTACCCAGTCGGGGTGCCAGGCGATCCGTTACAGCCCTAATCACACCTCCCTTGATGGTGACTGACAAAGTTAACATTAAAAATTTCATTTTTTAGTCAGTTGTAACTTATTAAACTTAAAGGGACACTACAGTCACCATAACAACTACAGCTTATTGTTCTGGTGAGCATAATCAGTCCCTTTAGGCTTTTTGCAGTAAACACTGTATTTTCAGAGAAAAAAAAAAACTGTTTACATTACAGACTAGGGATACCTCCACTGGCCATTCCTCAGATGGCTACTAGAGGTGATTCCTGGGGCAGGAGACACTGAACTATCCTCAGAGATGCATTGATTCAATGCACCTCTATGAGTAGATGCAGATTGGCCAGGGCAATATTTGGCTTGTGCTGGCTCTGCCTCTGATCTGCCTCCTTGACAAGCTTAACCAAGCCAATGCTTTTCTATGGGAAAGCAGTGTGATTGGCTGAGATCACAACTTCTGATGTCAACCAAGGAGGCAGATCAGGGGCAATGTCAGCAGAAGTAGACTGGAATTAAAGTAAGATTTTACTATATTTAAGAGGTCATGTGGGTCTGGGGGCTAGATGGTGTTTTTCCACAGTATAGGGTCTGGGATACAGGTTTGTGTTCCTAACCCTATAGTCTTCTTTTAACTTTAAATACATACAGGAGGCTCCTGCATGGTCTAGAAAGCTATTAGCAATACAGGAGATAAAGTATAAATGAACAGAATTTGCAATAAAGGAAACGTAAACATTACATGATCGTTTTTAGGAAGGATTTAGGAAGGCTGTGTAAGTCACATGCAAGGAGGTGTGACTATGGCTGCATAAACAAACTGGTGTATATCCTAAATGGCAGCGAATTGAGCAGTGAGACTCTGCAGAGGCATGATCTATACAGCAAAACTGCTTCATTCAGCTAAAGTTATTTTGGTGATTATAGTGTTCCTGTAACTACTGGCCTACTAAATCGCATTTTTGCATTCGAGCATAGCACAAGGGAGAACCTATTCAAAAAGATGTATGTAGTAGGTCTCTAGATTTTATCACCTCTTTACTTTCACTTTTGTCACAGGACACAATGATAATCTAACTTAAAGAAACACTGTAGCGTTAAAAAAAAAAAAATTAAAAAAAAAAAAAAAAACTGTAGTGTCAGGAATACAAAGTTGTTTACATGGCACTATAGCTCCCTATAGTGCCACCGGGACATGCCTCTGCGCCTCCCAGGCCGCCAAGAGACAGCAGGGGAGACCTACTGTGCATGTGCAGTGATGGTCACGCTCGCATTAGGGCTTCACCTATAGGAAAGCATTGTAAAATTGGGTTTTGGGTGATGCTGGATGTCCTCATGCATAGCTTGAGGATGCCCAGCGTGTTAGGCATCAGTTAAGTCGCCTAAAAATCTGTAATTTCCTCTTGTGGTGGTCTGGTAATCTGCAATAATACACAATAATAAAAACTGCAATAATTACCTTTGCAGGGTTAAGTGACCTGGAACACTGCACAAAGACCACTTCAATGAGCTAAAGTGGTCTGGGTGCCTATAGTGTCCCTTTAAGAATGTAAAGGTATTCATACCACTATAGTGTTAAACTATTCTGGGGTCTGCAGCCCCAATACATAAAACACTACCCTAAAATGATCTTTGCACTACCTGCCCCTTCTCTTTGGCGGAAAACCTCAATCTTGATGATCTCAGCCAATCCAATGCTTCCCCATAGGGACGGCAAATCCATCCCATAGGGAAGCATTAAAGGGACACTGTTGGCACCCAGACCACTTCAGCCAATTGAAGTGATCTGGGTGCCAACTCCCATCACCCTTAACAATGCAAGTGTTTTTATTGCAGTTTTTATTGCAATAAATTACCTTGCTGAGTTAAGTCCTCCTCTAATGGCTGTCTTCAATTAATTTCAAAGAAGTTCCAACACAACCAACTAGAGCCTTTCACAGAGTCTATTTTCATGGAAAGCTGAAAAGTGACACAGCTGTTTTTAAAGGACCCCTATAGTGCCCTGAGGGTGCCCCCACCCGGCTCTGGAAGGGGGAAAGGGGTAAAAACTTACTTTTTGCAACGCTGGGCGGGGAGCTCTCTTCCTCCGATCCTCCTCTTCTCCTCCCATGCGGCTGAATGCACACGCGCGGGAGGAATGATTAACCCACAGTGAGAAGCACGCAAGCGCCTCTAGCGGCTGTCAATGAGACAGCCGCTAGAGGAATGATTAACCCATTCATAAACATAGCAGTTTCAATGTTTATAAAAGAATGAGTTAAGCCTAGCTGGACCTGGCACCCAGACCACTTCATTAAGCTGAAGTGGTCTGGGTGCCTAGAGTGGTCCTTTAAAGGTAAATATCATTTCTCTGGAAAGCACTGAAAATCACCTATTACTTCTGTTAACCTTTTAGCTCACATGATGTTCACCTAAAGCGGCACTGTCACTGTCTGGGGACTTTGGAAAATTCGCAAAGACCATCAACTGTAACATTTCCGCTGGGGATCCGATGGCTGGGGGGGGCAGGTAAAGGTGAGACCTGTCAGGATTGTCTCTGTAGATCCGCCCAGAGTCTAAGAAAGTCAGGCGGAGAACATACACAGAGACACTGTGATGGAGAGTTAAAGGACTACTCTAGGCACCCAGACCACTTCAGCTTAATGAAGTGGTCTGAGTGCCTGGTCCAGCTAGGGTTAACCCATTTTTTTTTTTTTATAAACATAGCAGTTTCAGAGAAACTGCTATGTTTATAAATAGGTTAATCCAGACTCTAAAGCCTTTACTGGTCACTGAGAGCCGCTAGAGGCGTTTGCGTGCTTCTCAAAGACGCAAGCGTCCATAGCAAATCATTATGAATGCTTTCCTATGAGACTGGCTGAATGCGTGCGCAGCTCCTGCCGCGCATGCGCATTCAGCCGAAGATGGGGAGAAGAGGAGGAGAGCTCCCCGCCCGGCGCTGGAGATTTTAACCCCTTTCTTTCCCCAGAGCCCGGCGGGAGGGGGTCTCTGAGGGTGGGGGCACCCTCAGGGCACTATAGTGCCAGGAAAACGAGTATGTTTTGCTGGCACTATAATGGTCCTTTAACCCTCCAATGCAATTATTGCAGTTTTTCAGACACTGCAATAATTACCATATCAGGGTTAAAGGACCACAATAGGCACCCAGACCACGTCAGCTTAGTCCAGCTAGGGTTAACCCTTTTTTCTTTAAACATAGCAGTTTCAGAGAAACTGCTATGTTTATGTTAAGGTTAATCCAGCCTCTAGTTGCGGTCTCTTGACAGCCGCTAGAGGCGCTTGCGTGCTTCTCACTGTGATTTTCACACAGTGAGAAGACGCCAGCGTCCATAGGAAAACATTGTAAATGCTTCCCTATGAGATTGGCTGAATGTGCGCGCAGGTCTTGCCGCGCATGCGCATTCAGCCGAGGAGGAGTTGAGCTCCCCGCCCGGCGCTGAAGAAAGAGGTAAGTTTAACCCCTTCCTCTCCATCCAGCCCGGCGGGAGGGGGACCCTGAGGGTGGGGGAACCCTCAGAGCACTATAGTGGTCCTTTAACGGGCCTGGGATATTGAAACATATTGAAACAAAGTATTTCTGAAGTGCTATTGTGTGTGTGTGTGTGGAGTGTAGCCTGCCACTGTATTTGAGGGATAAACAATGCAATCTTTCTAGTGTTTTGTATTCCACCCCACATGCAATGTTCCCTAGATTAACTGCACACAAACCTGCTATACTCCCACTTAATTTCACTCTTAGAACCTTCCACTGTTCTTGGGGAGCATCTGCACTAAAATTGAATGAAATATGTTCTTATACTTTTGTCTGCAAATCATTTATCCTCCAATCCATTACACAGCAACACCTAACTTTTGAAATCTGCAATTGCAAAATACCCAAATATTTATTTGTGATTTGCCTAATGGTGTTGTCTCTATGACACGCAGGGTTATGATCTAAAATTAGAAATTAAAGACAATTTGAAATATAAAGCAAAACTAGCAGAAATGGAAACAGTCAGCTACTTTGGAGTTAGATTTGAGATTCACTTTAAATTCTTAATAAATGACGCTGCAAGAGCATAACAATCGATTATTCGTGTGCATCATTCCTTTTAGTAGGTTCCCAGCAAGTTTTTTTTTTTTTTTTTCCCCACTTGCTTCAAGTTACTCCTAAGTATAATTAAATGTACTTTCTAGTTAAACTATCCCAAGGCATTACGAACAGTAATATGGTGTTTGTAAAAAGTGAGAGGCTGCATTCAGACTAAAATACGCTACAAACTACCACTGTATTAATACAGGTAATATAATATGCTAAAAGAAGAAACGACTTAGATTTGCATTGGCAATAACTGGAAAGAGCAATGACAAACCAAACCAATAATAGTAACGGCAAAGCTACGTTAATTCAGAAATCTCACCTTTGTCCTGCCATTAATCTTGAAGTTCCCTAGTTTGCCATTGCAATGCCTTATCAAATCATCCATGCTGTTCATCAAATCCCTGATAGCTTTGCAGCCTGCCTCTTTTCCCTCCACCCAAGTGATTTGGTCACCCCGGATATCACGGGTCGAGTCGCTCTTCTGATTGACAAGCTGGCCATCTGTAAACCGTCCAGTTTTGTGCAACGCTTTGACTTCATTGACAATCCTCTCCCCTAAATCCTGGCCCAGAAAATCATCCAGCACGCAGATTCCATGCTTGTTCATGCAGGGAATTATGTATTCCTGGGCTAGTTTCTGCAACAGGGGCTTAATCTGGCCATTTACTTTCCCCTTGCAGTCCGCTCTCCTCGCTGTGCTACTCCCACCAGCCTCCCCAGATGTCTGGGTGTAATCCTCCTCATTGATGGCCCTAAGTGTGGCTCCTCCGACCACAAGCTCCCTCTGTTTCGATTCCCCGGAACCCAGGGTATTAGCAGAGCTCTCTTCGGGTGGGCCACTTGCTAAAGTTTTAGGCTCCGAAGTTTCCCCCGAGGACACGGATAATCCACCGTCTGAGGAAACAGTCTCTGCAGAGGAAGAAGTCTGGAGCGGTTTCGATGGGTTAGTGTCAATAATCGTGCGCGGCTTATTTCCTTTGCAGACTACCTTGTGATTCTTCCAGTCCTGTCGCTGGTGTTCTTTGCTACAGTAGAAAGAGTTCCGGCAACGACCGCACAACAATAAATTCTCCATTTTCCCGCACAGTTCACAAAACTGCCGGTCGCACTCACTACGACTAACTCCTTCACAAGCCATGATGTCTGCCTGCTTCGTGTTCCAGAGAGCTGCGAGCTTGTCCGCTGATACGTGGGGTGGGGATAGTGTTGGATCCTCGTCTTTCACCTAGTAGACGAGAGTGCGTCACTTCAGTGCGGGCAGACCGATCCTGGCCAAAAAAAGATGAACGTGAGTGTATCTTATCTGTCAAACTCTCGGGCGACAAGTAACAACTTTGCCAAAGGTGGATTTAACCCGCAGAAACTTCACCTGGTGCCCAAACGTTATTGGCGAGTTGAGCCGTAATTTGTGTCAACAATATTTAGTCAAAAGCAGTATCTTTTCACTAGGCCAAGATTATCCATTAGACCCGCACTTGCTTATTCTATTTAGAATGCACGTTGAAAATGACTCGCGTTTGTGGGGGGTGTGCACTGGTGATTCGTGTGATTGTGTCATTTGACCAGAGTTGGAGCTCTCGCATTCTGGGAATTGTAGTTTGTTTTTGCGCATAAATACGCACGATAACGTTTTTATTTTAAAGAGATGACCCAGAAATCCAACAAATATGCTTATTTGACAGATGTACAACCATGGCCACCATCAAGGCTTGACAATTGTCACGGCCCAGCAGCCTGCAGCAGGGCTTCCGTTGGGGGGGCGGGCGGCCAGTGTTCGCTCAAATTTCCCTACCCGTGAAAATCCAACACCGGCAGCTTTCATGCACATAGACTCAGTCAGGGAGATCTTTTCGTAGCCCTCCTCGAGTCTTTGCAGTTTACACAGCAGAAGGCACTCAACCTTCCCCTCCGCGGCTAGCACGGTTTTATGTTAAATTCAGCAGCCGTCGTATCGTGTGCCTCAGGCTCCGCCCCCGCTCTCTCTCAACATAGGATGCTCTCTACCTCCCTGCTCGAGTCCTAAATCTGCATCCACCCGCCCACACTTTTTCAGACTCCTCCTGCCGACATAACTCCAGCCCTGTAGCACAACTCTGACCCTCCTACTACTACCTCCTCCTCCTTCCAAATCAAATCCGTCCACACAGTTCGAGTTCTCTATCTGCAGTCTGCAACCATCCAGGTTTCCACCTCCCAAGGGCCGATCCTATGGTCACAGGAGCCCGGGTGCAGACATTTTTTTGCGCTCCAGGTGGGTGTGGTCATATTTCTAACCACTCCCCATTGTAACTACTCTATCTAGACTAGGGGTAGTTAACTTTTTTTCTACCTACTGCCCACTAATGCATCTTGATGGGAACATTTCCTTACCGCCCACCAGTTTTTGGGCAAGAGCAGAATTTTTTTTAGAAAGGAGGGTGTTTAAAAAAAAAAAAAAAAAAATGTACATTTATCTTTTTATTTCTAATTTATGCATGTTTATACTGTTTTTAACTTTATAAAGTTTAATGAGAAAAAGTAAATTGAAATTTCCTTTAAACCATTATGGAGAGGGATGTGCTATGCCGTCCTTAGGGACCTGACTCTAAACGCTAGGGGGGCAACATAGCATGTCCCCGCCGTCCTATGTACTTACCCGGTCACCGGCGATTGCAATATGGGGACTTACCTGGGAGCCCAGGGAGTCCCCCTCCGTCCTCTTCGGCCCCCCTGGGCCATGTGATCGCAGGGCCTTGTGAGGACCTCGCGATCACATGGACGGCATAGCCAGCAGGGGGAGTGCCTGTTACTCCCCCTGCTGTCTGTAAAAAAAAAAAAAAAAAGTTAAAAACAGTGTAAAATTATATATACTTGGATCATATATAATATTTTGTTCTACGTGTATTTTGAAATATATATTAGGAAATAGTGCACTATAAAACCAACAGGTATATAGCAATAGTGCAAAGTGCATAGCGCTAAATAGAATTAACACTTACCCCTAAGGGGGTATATATATATATATATATATATATATATATATATATAAAAAAATACACAAAAGGAAAATATGATAGCACTCTCAGGTCTATAAAGATATAAAACTTAACTTTTAATTAGCTTATGCAGAAAAAAAAATCAACGTTTCAGTCTGCTTAATCGCAGACTTTCATCAGGATCAAATACATACACATACAGATATTCAATATATAGTAAAATATAAATTAGTAATTAACTTACCCACCACCACATAGATAGTCTCCCTGTCAGCTCGGTCTGGAGTCCACGTGGGTTCAGCCGGCATCCGGACGCACGTTCGTGACGTCATCACGAGGTGCCGGCGTCATGACGTCATCACGTGATCAACCAGCCGGCGGCATCATGGGGAGTATGTTGCTAGGGAGAATAGCTTCCTAGCAACACATAAAAACAAACACAATACAGCTGGGGATACATGTTAACCACTACTTAACAATTTAAACAGAAAAGGAAAAAGGGATAATTAAAAAGACCTGTTCAAAGAAACACTTAAATAATCTTCTAAAGAGTGTATAACCAGCAAATCAAAAAAAAGAAGAATCATATCTAATGGCAGATGTGAAAAGTATCAATTATACTGTAAAAATACAGAAACTACTCACCAATAATAGTATAAATATGATGTAAACACCAAATCAAAAAAAGGGCTATATCCTACCAAATGCAGAGGACATGATGTATAGGAAGATCATTATAACCATCCCTAAATACACTACCTAAACAGCCAGTATCAGGCCCCTACTCTAGAATATCAATATTTACAAAAGGTCGTAATAATGGATGATAAGCCACTGCCAACGAAGCTCTACATAGAATACCATGCCTAGTGACGCTGTCCTATCCGTCCTAAACTAAAAATAAATGAGGTCTATATACAAACATAACTGGTACTGGTACAGCCAAAAAACCAAAAATAAACAAAAAATAAAAAACAAAAAATGAAAAATAAACTGGACACTGGTTAAAGAGGCTGACCCCCCGGGCGGGCCACTTAAACCGTATTCCAGAGTAAATCAAACACAATTATAAAAAGGCAGATAAAGAATATTTTTCATTGAGTCCATTGGGATGAACGGTTTGAAGCGTTCTAATCCAAAATAATTCACGTTGAAGCAGCATCTTTTTACGATCTCCTCCCCTTCTCGGCAAGGGAATTTGGTCGATAGCCATCAACTTCATAGAGGGCAACGAGTGTCCCAGTTCCAAAAAATGCTTGGCTACCGGTAACTCAGACTTATTGTCCCTGTACGCAGTCCTAATGCTGGATCTATGGTTACGGATTCTTTCTCTCAAGGGTAAATCCGTTTTACCAATGTATGTTAATCCACAGGGACATGTTAATTTATAAATTACAAAATCACTTGTACACGTTAATCGATGACGGATGTGAAAAATGGTCCCTGTGTGAGGATGGGAAAATGTCTTCCCCGGGATCATATGTCCACAAGTTACACAACCAAGGCAGCGATAACATCCTAGATTCAGTAGAGATGTTTCCTTGGAATAGCAGTGAAAGGGATCCGTGTTCACCAGTAAATCCCTCAGATTTTTATTCCTCTTGTAGCAAAACATGGGAGGATTCTGGAATATTGGAGGTAATGTGACATCGTTTCTTAACACCCTCCAATTCTCCTCAATAATTTGTTTAAACTTAGATGAAGCTGTAGAAAAAGTAGTAGGAAATATCAATCTATTAGATGATGTTTTAGGGATAGATGTTTCGGTGATAATACGACACCTATCAAGTGCTTTAGTTAAGACATGAGTAGTATAGCCCCGTTGTCGAAATTTCTCCCACATCATGCCTAATTGGTCCTGTGCTCGGCTCAGGTTGGAGTTATTCCTTAAAACACGCAGAAACTGAGAATAGGGTAAGGAATTTTTCAAAGGCTGTGGGTGGAAACTATTAGCCTGCAAGATAGTGTTACGGTCCGTGGGCTTGGAATATAATGTATAGGCCAAATCTGACCCTTCACGTAACACTCTAATATCCAAGAAGTCAACTGTAGTTGAATCCATAACTGCTGTCAACTTAATATTCTCAGTGCAACCATTGATGTACCGAATCATATCTTCTGCTTCGGCTATAGTACCCTTAAATACCATAAAGATGTCATCGATGTATCTGACATAATGCAGGATATAGTCCTTGTAGGGTTCCAAGATGTATTTGGTTTCATAGCAATACATGTAGCCATTGGCATACATAGGTGCCATGGCTGCACCCATAGAGGTACCCGCAATTTGCCTAAACCATTCCATCTCGAACCTAAAATAGTTTTGAGAGAGTACTATTTCCAAAAGTTCTAATACGAACTCAATTGGAGGTCCTGTGTAGTATATAGAGCTGGATAATATGGATCTCATTGCTTCAATACCTTCTTGGTGAGGTATCACAGTATATAAGCTTGACACGTCACATGTCACCAGAACCACCGATTCAGAAGGTAATGTAATCCTTGATAATAGTTTAACAAAACTTGGGGTATCTTTTATACACGTCGATAAATGCTCAATTGGTTCCTTGAATAAAAAATCCAAACCATTTGGCTAAGGGTTCAAGGACGCCCCCTACTGCTGACACAATAGGTCGACCAGGAGGTCTGTCCTTATTTTTATGAATTTTAGGTAGCGTGTATATTACAGGTGTTCTAGGAGCCAAGGATCGTAAATAATGACATAGTTCCATAGATATATAATTGGAATGTAAGCCTCTTGTGAGACAAGTATCAATACAGTGCATCACCTCCTTTGTAGGGTCTTTAAACAATTTATCGTATGTGGTATAATCCGACAATTGTGACAAAATTTCCAAGCGGTAATCAGAATAGTTCTGGATCACTATCCCACCCCCCTTGTCAGCAGGTCTGATAACGATGTTTTTATCAAGTGCCAATGACTTGATAATAGCTCGATCTTTCTTTGTACAATTTGAATGGTATTGGTGCTTGTCTTTCAAATGATCGGTAGTTTCTTTTTGTACTGAGCGTAAAAAAGATTTAATCGAAGGCTGATTGGGCAGTGGGTCAAATGTGCTCCTTACCCGAAATTTCTGACTCTGCTCAGAATTTTCCACTGATTTTGATTTTAAAAAGTCCTTTAATCTCAGTGAACGGCCAAACTTGTATAATTCAACTTCCCAATCCTGAGCATTGGGTCTAGAGGTGGGAACAAAAGATAACCCTTTACTCAAAAGTGTGACTTCATCCGTTGTAAGTGATCGTGAAGATAAATTGAAAATAGGAGCCAGATCTACTGGCGAGGTGGCCTCCCTCTTACCCCAGAAAGTGCGCCCCTTTTGACCACGTCTCGTAACGTGTCTCCTCCTGGTGTTCCGTGTCTGCTCCGAAACCTGGTCCGAATGCCTAATTCGTCTGATGCTGCAGACTCCAAAAAAGGCTGTGTAGTACCTGCTTCAATCCCAGGTTGGCTATAGGAGCGTGGATGTTGGGGAAGATCAGAATCAGAGGTAGACTCACCCGAAGTCTTATCTATTGTGTATTGTCTTGGTTTTCGAATAGGTCTGCGTTTCTTGATAAAATATGGCACCTCATTCTTTCCACTAAGCCATCTATAAACACGATGTTCTTTGTGGAAGAATTTTTCACTTTGGCTGGGGGCTTGTCTGAGCAGGCAGAGACTTGGCAGTATAGTGAGGAAGATGCTGATCGGATTAGATGGTCAGCTTCTACATCTGAATTACCGAATACTACGTCTCTCAGGGACATTTATTTTGAACTATTAAGATTAAGGAAAAGGGAAATTGATTTAGACCTACATGGTTTATTTTTATCAGAGTACCATAGGAAATTACAAATCCCTAGGGGATTTCGTATCAAAAATATTCCTACAATTGGCAGACTTAAGCCACAGGTCTGTAAACGGTGGATTTCAGTTCTTAATAAATGTTCGTTGGATCTGATGCTGATTATCATTGAAGATGTGAAGGAGGACCTTATTCAGGTCAGGAGGAAAATTGCAGAATTAGAAACAACTCAAGCAATTTTGTTATCAGCACCTGAAGCTTCCACAACATTATTAAAATAAGATAATGTTAAGAACTACAAGACTGATTTGATTAGATTTAAAAGGCAAAAACAGGACAAAGTTGCTGCTGATTACAAAGAACATCGTGTTTATAGATGGCTTAGTGGAAAGAATGAGGTGCCATATTTTATCAAGAAACGCAGACCTATTCGAAAACCAAGACAATACACAATAGATAAGACTTCGGGTGAGTCTACCTCTGATTCTGATCTTCCCCAACATCCACGCTCCTATAGCCAACCTGGGATTGAAGCAGGTACTACACAGCCTTTTTTGGAGTCTGCAGCATCAGACGAATTAGGCATTCGGACCAGGTTTCGGAGCAGACACGGAACACCAGGAGGAGACACGTTACGAGACGTGGTCAAAAGGGGCGCACTTTCTGGGGTAAGAGGGAGGCCACCTCGCCAGTAGATCTGGCTCCTATTTTCAATTTATCTTCACGATCACTTACAACGGATGAAGTCACACTTTTGAGTAAAGGGTTATCTTTTGTTCCCACCTCTAGACCCAATGCTCAGGATTGGGAAGTTGAATTATACAAGTTTGGCCGTTCACTGAGATTAAAGGACTTTTTAAAATCAAAATCAGTGGAAAATTCTGAGCAGAGTCAGAAATTTCGGGTAAGGAGCACATTTGACCCACTGCCCAATCAGCCTTCGATTAAATCTTTTTTACGCTCAGTACAAAAAGAAACTACCGATCATTTGAAAGACAAGCACCAATACCATTCAAATTGTACAAAGAAAGATCGAGCTATTATCAAGTCATTGGCACTTGATAAAAACATCGTTATCAGACCTGCTGACAAGGGGGGTGGGATAGTGATCCAGAACTATTCTGATTACCGCTTGGAAATTTTGTCACAATTGTCGGATTATACCACATACGATAAATTGTTTAAAGACCCTACAAAGGAGGTGATGCACTGTATTGATACTTGTCTCACAAGAGGCTTACATTCCAATTATATATCTATGGAACTATGTCATTATTTACGATCCTTGGCTCCTAGAACACCTGTAATATACACGCTACCTAAAATTCATAAAAATAAGGACAGACCTCCTGGTCGACCTATTGTGTCAGCAGTAGGGGGCGTCCTTGAACCCTTAGCCAAATGGTTGGATTTTTTATTCAAGGAACCAATTGAGCATTTATCGACGTGTATAAAAGATACCCCAAGTTTTGTTAAACTATTATCAAGGATTACATTACCTTCTGAATCGGTGGTTCTGGTGACATGTGACGTGTCAAGCTTATATACTGTGATACCTCACCAAGAAGGTATTGAAGCAATGAGATCCATATTATCCAGCTCTATATACTACACAGGACCTCCAATTGAGTTCGTATTAGAACTTTTGGAAATAGTACTCTCTCAAAACTATTTTAGGTTCGAGATGGAATGGTTTAGGCAAATTGCGGGTACCTCTATGGGTGCAGCCATGGCACCTATGTATGCCAATGGCTACATGTATTGCTATGAAACCAAATACATCTTGGAACCCTACAAGGACTATATCCTGCATTATGTCAGATACATCGATGACATCTTTATGGTATTTAAGGGTACTATAGCCGAAGCAGAAGATATGATTCGGTACATCAATGGTTGCACTGAGAATATTAAGTTGACAGCAGTTATGGATTCAACTACAGTTGACTTCTTGGATATTAGAGTGTTACGTGAAGGGTCAGATTTGGCCTATACATTATATTCCAAGCCCACGGACCGTAACACTATCTTGCAGGCTAATAGTTTCCACCCACAGCCTTTGAAAAATTCCTTACCCTATTCTCAGTTTCTGCGTGTTTTAAGGAATAACTCCAACCTGAGCCGAGCACAGGACCAATTAGGCATGATGTGGGAGAAATTTCGACAACGGGGCTATACTACTCATGTCTTAACTAAAGCACTTGATAGGTGTCGTATTATCACCGAAACATCTATCCCTAAAACATCATCTAATAGATTGATATTTCCTACTACTTTTTCTACAGCTTCATCTAAGTTTAAACAAATTATTGAGGAGAATTGGAGGGTGTTAAGAAACGATGTCACATTACCTCCAATATTCCAGAATCCTCCCATGTTTTGCTACAAGAGGAATAAAAATCTGAGGGATTTACTGGTGAACACGGATCCCTTTCACTGCTATTCCAAGGAAACATCTCTACTGAATCTAGGATGTTATCGCTGCCTTGGTTGTGTAACTTGTGGACATATGATCCCGGGGAAGACATTTTCCCATCCTCACACAGGGACCATTTTTCACATCCGTCATCGATTAACGTGTACAAGTGATTTTGTAATTTATAAATTAACATGTCCCTGTGGATTAACATACATTGGTAAAACGGATTTACCCTTGAGAGAAAGAATCCGTAACCATAGATCCAGCATTAGGACTGCGTACAGGGACAATAAGTCTGAGTTACCGGTAGCCAAGCATTTTTTGGAACTGGGACACTCGTTGCCCTCT
The DNA here is from genome assembly GCA_933207985.1 of Pelobates cultripes. NCBI lineage: Eukaryota > Metazoa > Chordata > Amphibia > Anura > Pelobatidae > Pelobates > Pelobates cultripes. The sequence goes on from OW240913.1 coordinate 236,265,659, forward strand.
ATGAAGTTGATGGCTATCGACCAAATTCCCTTGCCGAGAAGGGGAGGAGATCGTAAAAAGATGCTGCTTCAACGTGAATTATTTTGGATTAGAACGCTTCAAACCGTTCATCCCAATGGACTCAATGAAAAATATTCTTTATCTGCCTTTTTATAATTGTGTTTGATTTACTCTGGAATACGGTTTAAGTGGCCCGCCCGGGGGGTCAGCCTCTTTAACCAGTGTCCAGTTTATTTTTCATTTTTTGTTTTTTATTTTTTGTTTATTTTTGGTTTTTTGGCTGTACCAGTACCAGTTATGTTTGTATATAGACCTCATTTATTTTTAGTTTAGGACGGATAGGACAGCGTCACTAGGCATGGTATTCTATGTAGAGCTTCGTTGGCAGTGGCTTATCATCCATTATTACGACCTTTTGTAAATATTGATATTCTAGAGTAGGGGCCTGATACTGGCTGTTTAGGTAGTGTATTTAGGGATGGTTATAATGATCTTCCTATACATCATGTCCTCTGCATTTGGTAGGATATAGCCCTTTTTTTGATTTGGTGTTTACATCATATTTATACTATTATTGGTGAGTAGTTTCTGTATTTTTACAGTATAATTGATACTTTTCACATCTGCCATTAGATATGATTCTTCTTTTTTTTGATTTGCTGGTTATACACTCTTTAGAAGATTATTTAAGTGTTTCTTTGAACAGGTCTTTTTAATTATCCCTTTTTCCTTTTCTGTTTAAATTGTTAAGTAGTGGTTAACATGTATCCCCAGCTGTATTGTGTTTGTTTTTATGTGTTGCTAGGAAGCTATTCTCCCTAGCAACATACTCCCCATGATGCCGCCGGCTGGTTGATCACGTGATGACGTCATGACGCCGGCACCTCGTGATGACGTCACGAACGTGCGTCCGGATGCCGGCTGAACCCACGTGGACTCCAGACCGAGCTGACAGGGAGACTATCTATGTGGTGGTGGGTAAGTTAATTACTAATTTATATTTTACTATATATTGAATATCTGTATGTGTATGTATTTGATCCTGATGAAAGTCTGCGATTAAGCAGACTGAAACGTTGATTTTTTTTTCTGCATAAGCTAATTAAAAGTTAAGTTTTATATCTTTATAGACCTGAGAGTGCTATCATATTTTCCTTTTGTATTTTGCTGGATGAGCACCGGGCATTTAAATTGAATTTTTGATGGAGTGCAAGATCCTTTCTTCATATATATATATATATATATATATATATATATAATGGATTCCCTACAGGGGAACAGAACAAGCATGAATAATCCCAAAATGGATCCACTGACCTAGTACAGAGCCTCTTGAGGACCGGCTCTGATCTCTTCCACTTATGTGTACTTAAAAGGGGACACACACCTATAGCATCCATATCGGGTATAGACCTCAAACAGAAGAAAACAGGACTCTAGTGCAGAAATCCCAAATAAGGTGTGCAAAAGTTAAATAAAATTAAGCTTCTCACCTTATTCAGAGCCCTGAACGGCTCTGAGTGTAGTAGTAGATGTGACAATATAGGGTGTCACTTCCCTTCTTTATAGCAGCATGGACAATTCTTCGAACTTGTAAAGTATATAAAGTATTTATTGTGAATAAATAATAATATATATAAAATAAGACAAATAAAATAGTCTGATGCTGTCCGAGACGAGTTTCGCTGATCCTCAGCTTTCTCAATCGGTACTGTCCATGCCGCCGGTCTTCATTCTTATTTCCTGGATGGGAGGGGTTAGGTCGCGTCATCCGTGCTACTTCCACTCACGGACGACGTCGTACGCAAGCGTAGTACTGTGTACTCTAACCTTTAGTGATGTCATCACGCACTACGTAACGTGTATGACATCACTTCCAGTTTCCAGATATCTCCTAAACGGAGGTTCTTCCCACAGTCCATTCCGTTCAGTCCTTCCTTATGATGTCACTTCCACCATATGTGTCTGGTTCCTTTCGCCATTACAGTTCAGGGCAAAGTATGGGAAAAGAAACCTCCATTCTTGTTTAGGCTGTATTTCACATAGATTAACCCTATAAAGCCATGCTCAGAGGAGAGCATATACATAAATGTGAAAAACAAAAGTTACATTAATCCTTCCACATATGGAGGCACAAATGAAATAAAAACAGTTTCTAATAGAGCCATATGTCTTAATGACGATATGTATACAATAATGACTCTAGGGTTGAGGAGTAGAAAACATTTAAAATGTTATAATAGTCAACAATACAACCCAAATAAATAGATTAAGATCCAATCATAATGAAAATTTAAAAGCCAACGCTTATAAAAAAATGACATAACTCAAAATCGTCATTAAGTCCATATGGTTGCATAGTGTTCAAATTAAAATTCCATCGCATCTCTGTTTGTCCTATATGTTTCAACAGGTCTCCACCTCTCCAATTCACAATTTTTTTGAATTCCTATAAAATTCATTAGGTGGGGATCGCAATTGTGTTCTTTAAAATACAGCGAAACACTGTTTTTCAAACCCTTTTTTAATGTTTCTTATATGCTCTTGTATTAAGTGTCCTAATAGTTCTACCTATATACGCTAATCCGCAAGGGCAAGTAATCATATAAATGACTTGGTTTGAGTGGCATGTAATCATCTGTTTCATCTTAAATTGTTTTGTTTTATTTCCTGAATGGTTAAATTCTCCTATATGTCGTTTTATACTATTGGTGCCTTTACAGGCTCCACATGTGCCACAACCATAAAATCCATAAGATTGGTTAAGAAAGTGTTTTGTTTGCTGCTTGGGTGGTATATGGTTTTTTTGTTAAACTACTACTTACATTTCGTACACCCCTATAGGTAATTTTAGGTTCTTCCGGAAGGAAAGAATTGAGCATAGGATCACCCATTAGAATGGACCAATGTGTTTGTATAATTTTCTTCAAATGTTTGTTACAATTAAAATCACAAATAAAATTCAAATTCTGGAAGTCTTGGTCTATTTTCTTACCTTTATATTTAATTAATTCATTTCTATCTTTCTTCAACCTCTATATATGCTTTTTCTAAAATTTCCTTCTTGTATCCTTTTTCTCTAAAATCATTAATGATTCTGACTGATTGTTCTCTAAATTTCTCATTTTCAGTACAATTTCGCTTAAGTTGTGCCTTAGGGGCATTTAACAGCCAAGGGGAGAAATGGCAGCTATTTTCTCCTATATAGCTATTAACATCTACTTTTTTGAAAAAAAGTACAAGTTTTCAGTGTACCTCTTTCTATGTATATATTGAGATCCAGGAATTCAACCGAAGTCTTACTAAAGTTACGAATGAGGTGGATGCCCCAAGTTCAGGGCTCTGAATAAGGTGAGAAGCTTAATTTTATTTAACTTTTGCACACCTTATTTGGGATTTCTGCACTAGAGAGTCCTGTTTTCTTCTGCTTGAGGTCTATACCCAATATGGATGCTATAGGTGTGTGTAACCTTTAAGTACACATAAGTGGAAGAAATCAGAGCCGGTCCTCAAGAGGCTCTGTATTATGTGAGTGGATCCATTTTGGGATTATTCATACCACTTCATTTCCATATATACACTACACTATATTTTGCTTGTTCTGTTCCCCTGTAGGGAATCCATTATATATTGCTGTAAAACCTTAGGGGTAAGTGTTAATTCTATTTAGCGCTACACACTTTGCACTATTGCTTTATACCTGTTGGTTTTATAGTGCACTATTTCCTAACCTATTGTGAATAGGGTGGGGAGTCCCTATTATAGTGTGTTAACAGCTCCCATATTCACTTGTACAGTTAATACACATTTAAGCGCCTTATTTACACAGGTTCACATTTTGTTTACTATATTATATATATATATATATATATATATATAATATTATTATTATTTTTTTTTTTTTAATAGTTAGAACAAAATTACATATATATTATTTAGATTTTATATAAATACATATAATGCTAATTATAAATATTTAATCAATATTGTACATGTACTTTGATATTATATAATATTAAAATACACTTAGTGTGTCTATACACACACACACAGTGTATTTTATTATATATTAATATCAAAGTACACATACATCGATTAAATATGTATAATTAGCATTATATGTATTTATATAAATGTTAAAAATAAAATGTAAAAAATTTAATTTTGTTCTAACTTTATTTTAATATATATATATATATATATATATATATATATATATATATATATATATATATATATACACACACACACACACACACACACACACACACACACACACACACACACACACACACGATCCAGCGCACTCACCTATCCACTAAACAGTAACGTCAATGTTAAAAGATTTAGTTTAAAAAAAAAAAAAAAAAAAAATCTATGCAAAAATAATGGGGGTTTAGTTACATTATATGATCATACATTGCATAAGCCTGCCACAACGTCAATGTACCCCATCTTTAGCAGGTCTTACACTAACAGCCTAATGTCTGCTCTTATGAGATTAACCTACTTGGGGGAAAAAATTCCATCTGGGGCTCTCTGCAGTACAAGGCTAAATAGGGCCCTGGGATGAGGCACCTGTGACAGGGAGGGGCGCAAAACCAAGGAGTTGGCTAGACTCCCAAATATATACACTGCTCAAAACAATAAAGGGAACACAAAAATAACACATCCTAGATGTGAATGAATTAAATATTATTCTGAAATACTTTGTTCTTTACATAGTTGAATGTGCTGACAACAAAATCACACAAAAATTTAAAAATGGAAATCAAAATTTTCAACCCATGGAGGTCTGAATTTGGAGTCACACTCAAAATTAAAGTGGAAAAACACACTACAGGCTGATCCAACTTTGATGTAATGTCCTTAAAACAAGCCAAAATGAGGTTCAGAGGTGTGTGTGTGTGTGTGTGTGTGTGTGTGTGTGTCCCCTCCACGTGCCTGTATGACCTTCCTACAAAACCTGTGCATGCTCCTGATGAGGTGGCGGATGGTCTCCTGAGGGATCTCCTCCCAGACCTGGGCTAAAGAATCTGCCAACTCATGGACAGTCTGTGGTGTGACGTTGGTGGATGGAGCAAGACATGATGTCCCAGACGTGCTCAGTTGGATTCAGGTCTGGGGAACGGGCAGGCCAGTCCATAGCATCAATGCCTTCGTATTGCAGGAACTGCTGACACACTCCAGCCACATGAGATCTAGCATTGTCTTGTATTAGGAGGAACCCAGGGCCAACCGCACCAGCATATGGTCTCACAAGGGGTCTGAGGATCTCATCTCGGTACCTAATGGCAGTCATGCTACCTTGGGCGAGCACATGGAGGGCTGTGTGGGCCCCCCAAAGAAATGCCACCCCACACCATTACTGACCCACTATGAAACCGGTCATGCTGGAGGCTATTGCAAGCAGCAGAACGTTCTCCATGGCGTCTCCAGACTCTGTCACATGTGCTCAGTGTGAACCTGCACTCACCTGAACATGCATAAATGGGGATGCTGCTGGAGGCCAAATTATACAATACACAAGATCCAACGCACTCACCTATCCACTAAACAGCAACTTCAATGTTGAAAGATTGTATTTGTTTTTGAATAAAAAACACAATCTAGGCAAAAATAAGGAGGGTCAGTAACTAATTTTATTTGTTTTTGTTTAAAAAAAAATAAAATAAAAACCTAGACAAAAATATTGGGGGGTTTAAAAAAAAAAAAAAAAAAAAAAAATCTGTTTTGAGGCACATACATTCAACAACACACAAAGTCCCATACATAGGCATGCAACACACTCAGTAACAGTTAATTGAATTGGTGTTCAGGTGTGTTGTGTGACAGGGTAGGTAGGTAGCTACACTCAGCAGAGTACAGCTGGTGTAACCCCACCTACACTCAGCATCTCCTTTGCCAGCTACATACTGGGGAAGTTTCTAAGGTTGGGAGGTTTTCAAGGCTGCACTCAAAAGCAGCCACTCACTCTCCTGAGTCCTACCGTGTTCCAGGCTGTGACACTCTTCCCTGCAGTGCCCCCCTCATTCTAGTGCTTGGTCACAAATGCCTCCTCAAGTGACCCTGGTGGTCCAGTGGTATCCTGTATCTGTTCCCTGGCAGTCCGGGGTGAATAGCAGGAAGCGCACATCCTCTTGTTTCAAATCATTATACCCACTCCTTAATGGCTCGAGGCTTTCAATGTTGTCAGAGCGCCGGCTGAGAATCTCTGAGCCTGTTCTCTGACTCACTAACTGAGCGCCAGAACCACGAGGGAGAGAGTATGATCTGACTGTACCTACTTCTTGTGCGCACCACTGGACCGCCAGGGAATTGTTTAAATTGAATATGTTGGTGTTTTCAACTTGCAAGCGGTGTTGGCCACCAGTCGCCTCTGTTGTCATGGTGCCCTGCATAACCACACAGCTTGCACTCCCCAAAGGCTGGTCTTGCTGACCGACACACTGGCACTCACTTGCTGACGCACACACATAAACCCTGACAGACACAAACACTCACTGACAGACAACCACACACACTGACACACTCAACACTGACAGACACATTTACTGACACACACATGCAAGTACACTCGCTGACACACACAAACAGTGACAGACTGTCCTTTGGGGAGTGCAAGCTGTGTGGTTACGCAGGGGATGGTGGTATACTTAATGACAGATACACAAACTGACAGACACACTTACTGATATACACACTCACACACATTTTTTATGTCATATTCCGGCTCCCGGCATCACAGACAGTCCGCGAGGGAGCAGGACTATTATCAGCACGGGCAGTGATCCCTCGCTGCCACCTTCATCAGCCGGCCGGTAAATTGCCGCAGAGTAGGCACCTGCTGTCTGCTATGAGCAGGTGCCTACTCTGCCTTGCTACCTGCTGGGCTCCCTGTGACAGGCTGCCGATTTGTGCGGTGCCCCCACCTCTGGGCGCAGTGCACCCGTCCAGGATCAGCCCTGCACCTCCCCCTGTATTAAATACAGCATTAATACAGTGGGCAAACAAACAGAAGGATGTGACTGCACCAATAAACACAAATAAAAAAAAAAGTCCTAATTGGAGTATTGAAATAAAGTCCAATGTAATAAAACTTGGTCTTATGTTGGTCTCTGAAGTTGTGGAATTTTGCTCCTTCCTGATATGTGGAGGAGGGCGATGGGTGATGAGATGGTAGAGAATGATCCAAAAGGTATCCAATTAAAAAAGAAGAGAATGCTCACTTTTAGTAGAGCTTAATCCAGCTCTGGTATGAATAGCTTGCAGCAGTATTATCCCCGCTTGTAGGATATACAGTGAGCTTCCTCTTCCGTGTAGTGACAGGCAACCAGGGGGAAGATAAAACGAAAAGCAGTGATAGTGCAGTATGTCCCAAAAGTAGATAAAAAATATTAAAATATAATAGATACACTCACATTTAATAGAGCTTATACTAGCTCTAGTATAGTAGGCATGCAACGGTATGATCCCCGTCTCTGGGATATGTGGTGAGCGTTCTTTGAAATAGTTCTTTAAGATGGTAACAGGAGCTCAGGGAGAAGATAATAAAACAGCAATAGTGCTCTCAGTAAAATAATGCTGGATTATAAAATATAATAAAATATACTCACAATGTATAGGGCAGGCTAACTGCTCTATGGTATAGGCACGGGTGGTATGATCCCCACCTCGGGATTCGTTGGAGTATAGGAGACAATAGATAAAAAGCCAGGTAGTTAAAAAAAATAAATAAATGATAATGGTGCAAGAGAATAAAATGACCAAAATCTATGTATTAACAGTAATTAAAAAATAAAAAAATAGTACAATATCCAAACGCGTTTCACCAATATAGGCTTTATCAATGGATTAAAAACATGTCAACCTGGCTTATTAGGGTTTATATAGGCTTTGAATAACTTTGAAAATTGCGCCAAAACCTCTCTGACCAATCACAGAGCAGATTGTAATTACTCACATAAAACAGTAAAAAAAAACCATTTTAGATACATAGATATAACTAATAGGATTTAAAATACTGTATTTATCGGTGTATAACACGCACCTCATTTTAAGAAGGAAATTTCAGGAAAAAAAAAACAAAAAAACTTAAAGGACCACTATAGTGCCAGGAAAACGAGTATGTTTTCCTGGCACTATAGTGGTCCTTTAAGTTTTTTTCCCCTGAAATTTCCTTCTTAAAATGAGGTGCGTGTTATACACCCTCAGGGACCCCCTCCCGCCGGGCTCTGGAGAGAGGAAGGGGTTAAACACTTACCTTTCTCCAGCGCCGGGCGGGGAGCTGTACTCCTCCTCTCCTCCTTGCTTGCGACGTCATCGGCTGAATGCACATGCGCATTCAGCCGGTCGCATAGGAAAGCATTTACAATGCTTTCCTATGGACGCTTGCGTGCTCTCACTGTAATTTTCACAGTGAGAAGCACGCTAGCGGCTGTCAATGAGACAGCCACTAGAGGCTGGATTAACCCTCAGTATAAACATAGCAGTTTCTCTGAAACTGCTAGGTTTATAAAAAAAAATAAAAATAAAAAAAACACGGGTTAATCCTAGAGGGACCTGGCACCCAGACCACTTCATTAAGCTGAAGTGGTCTGGGTGCCTAGAGTGGTTCTTTAAATTTCAAATAAAGAACTTCTTACCCCCCTTTCTTACTTCCCCCTCTTCTTACTTCCCCCTCTTACCCACCCCCCCCCTTCTTACTCCCCAGTAGCGTGGCCGAACCGCTCTGCTGTCCGCGGTGGCCGGCCGGCGTGATAGGAAGGTGCACGCTCAGTGTGCACCTTCCTGTCAGTCCGACCGGGTACAGGAAACAGAAACTCCTGTTCCACGTGGAACAGGAGTTTCTGTTTCCTGTACCCGGTCGGACTGACAGGAAGGTGCACACTGAGCGTGCACCTTCCTATCACGCCGGCCAGCCACCGCGGACAGCAGAGCGGCTCGGCCACGCTACAGGGGAGGTGAGTACCAACTCAGGCGGCTGCAGTATTTAAAGGGCCGGCGTATAACACGCACCCACAATTTCTCCCCTATTTTCAGGGAGAAAAAGTGCGTATTATACGCCGATAAATACGGTATATAATTATGGTATAAAAACGAGGTGTATGTAAAGGAATATTATTGCTATTTCCTGAATCATGTGACGCGCATCATAAGCGCGACGTCACTTCCGGTCGCTCAGTATGCTGAGGCATTTAGTTGTATCTTAAACTACATGCCCAAGCTTTCTACTGAGGGAGTTTCAGGGCCATATGATGGGCTCAAAAGAGGGGGATAGCTGTGGACCGGAGGGGAGAGGGAGGGAGAGAAAGGGAAATAGCCGAAAAACGGCTCGGTAAAGGGAAAATGAGGGTGTGGCGGCCATCTTGGTTGGGGAATGGTCTCCATTAGGCTATGTGAAAAACATAGCGGCGGCCATATTGGAGGTGGCAAAAACCATATATACTGTAAATGAACATAAAAAAGAAGGGGGAAACAGTAATAAGAACATATTAATAATTCAAAAAGGACATGTAACTTAAAACTTATAAAGGAGTTTTTTGATTTAAATTGTGTAGTTTTTGATTTAGTGGATGCACCAACCAATCCACTAAATCAAAAACTACACAATTTAAATCAAATAAAACCAACAAAATATATAATATTAAAGATTTTATCACTTGTGCATCTAAGAATGCAATTTATCTCCTGGATATCTCCATGTGGTTTTCTATCCATAATAACGATCCAGGCCATTTAAAATGTATTGGTATAAAAAAAATGCACTATTCCATGGAGAGGAGGTAATATAAAAAAAATATTCTGGGAAAATGTGAAATGGAATGAGTTTTTAACTTAAAAACCCCTAACTCCAAATGGTTTAAATGCTGATTTTGATTTATTTAATTTTATATAATACTGTATTTTTATCATTCATTACTGTCTGCTATATTTATATATATATATATATATATATATATATATATATATATATATATATATATATATATATATATATATATATATATATATATATATATATACACACACACATACATACACACACACACACACACACACACACACACACACTTTTTATACCAATTTTATTTCCTTTATAACTTTTTGTTGATTAGCATTATACCTTACCCCATTATAAGTTTTAAGTTACATGTCCTTTTTGAATTATTAATATGTTATTATTGTTTCCCCCTTCTTTTTTATGTTCATTTACGGTATATATGGTTTTTGCCACCTCCAATATGGCCGCCGCTATGTTTTTCACATAGCCTAATGGAGACCATTCCCCAACCAAGATGGCCGCCACGCCCTCATTTTCCCTTTACCTAGCCGTTTTTCGGCTATTTCCCTTCCTCTCCCCTCCGGTCCGCAGCTATCCCCCTCTTTTGAGCCTATCATATGGCTCTGAAACTCCCTCGGTAGAAAGCTTGGGCATGTAGTTTAAGATACAACTACATGCCCCAGCATACCGAGCAACCGGAAGTGACGTCACGCTTATGACACACATCACATGATTCAGGAAATAGCAATAATATTCCTTTACATACACCTCGTTTTTATACCATAATTATATATTTTAAATCCTATTAGTTATATCTATGAATCTAAAATGTTTTTTTTTTACTGTTTTATGTGAATAATTACAATCTGCTCTGTGATTGGTCAGAGCGGTTTTGGCGCAATTTTCAAAGTTATTCTAAGCCTATATAAACCCTAATAAGCCAGGTTGACATGTTTTTAATCCATTGATAAAGCCTATATTGGTGAAACGCGTTTGGATATTGTACTATTTTTTTATTTTTTAATTACTGTTAATACATAGATTTTGGTCATTTTATTCTCTTGCACCATTATCATTTATTTATTTTTTTTAACTACCTGGCTTTTTATCTATTGTCTCCTATACTCCAACGAATCCCGAGGTGGGGATCATACCACCCGTGCCTATACCATAGAGCAGTTAGCCTGCCCTATACATTGTGAGTATATTTTATTATATTTTATAATCCAGCATTATTTTACTGAGAGCACTATTGCTGTTTTATTATCTTCTCCCTGAGCTCCTGTTACCATCTTAAAGAACTATTTCAAAGAACGCTCACCACATATCCCAGAGACGGGGATCATACCGTATGATCCCCGTCTCTGGGATATGTGGTGAGCGTTCTTTGAAATAGTTCTTTAAGATGGTAACAGGAGCTCAGGGAGAAGATAATAAAACAGCAATAGTGCTCTCAGTAAAATAATGCTGGATTATAAAATATAATAAAATATACTATACTAGAGCTAGTATAAGCTCTATTAAATGTGAGTGTATCTATTATATGTTAATATTTTTTATCTACTTTTGGGACATACTGCACTATCACTGCTTTTCGTTTTATCTTCCCCCGGTTGCCTGTCACTACACGGAAGAGGAAGCTCACTGCGGGGATAATACTGCTGCAAGCTATTCATACCAGAGCTGGATTAAGCTCCACTAAAAGTGAGCATTCTCTTCTTTTTTAATTGGATACCTTTTGGATCATTCTCTACCATATCATCCATCGCCCTCCTCTACATATCAGGAAGGAGCAAAATTCCACAACTTCAGAGACCAACATAAGACCAAGTTTTATTACATTGGACTTTATTTCAATACTCCAATTAGGATTTTTTTTTTTTGTGTGTGTTTATTGGCGCAGTCCCATCCTTCTGTTTGTTTGCTTTCTGTATTTATCTCAAGGTCACTTGAGGGAGTCCTTGTTTGGGATTGCTGCCCCTTGTATCTCTTTCTGATATATTAGCACTGACTCCATTCTCTGTTTTCTATTAATACAGTGGGCACTGTGCTGTACATCAATGGTTCCCAACTTTTTTTTCGCTTGAGTACCCCTTGACAGCCAATTTCCATAAGTTGTACCCCTCATAGTAGTGAAATGTTTGCAATTACTAGAATTGCTGTTATTTCAAATGCATAAATTTTTCTCTGCCCAATCTTCCCTTTTTCTCTGCCCTAGACTCCCCTGCTTTTCCTCTGCCCCAGTTATATGTATTTAACTGTGCATCTGCATGTCTGTATCTGTGTGTCATTGTTTGTATCTACACTTGCATAGTGTCAGTGTTTGTATCTGAGTGTATGCATATATCTGTGTCAGTGTCTGTATGTGTGTATCCACATGTGTGGCAATGTTTGAACTTCTGCCAGTGTTTGTATCTCTGTGTCTTTGTGTGTCTGCATCTGTATATATGTCAGTGTTTCTATCTGTGCATCCACATAGGTGTCTCTATATCTGCACTGTATAATATATGGGTATTATACAGTGCAGTCCATCTGTGCAACTGCATGAGTGTCAGTGTGTCTATGCATCTGAATGTGTCAGTGGGTATCTGCAATCTGCACTGTTTTAATATACACATATTATACAGTGCACATTTCAGATAGATACACACACACACACACGCAAACATTGCCACACCATGGGCTAGATAGATGGAAAAAAAAAAAAAACTGCCACGCATATAGATGTACATACACACAGATACAAACATTGCCACACATGTAAAATACACATATACAAACTTTAACACACACAGATACATACACACACTGACAAACATGTAGATATTTCAGTGAGTTCCAGGGAAGGGAGACTCCCCAGTGGCAGTATTTGCTCCAGGGAGAGGAGTGTATCGTCCTCCCTCCCCAGCTGCAGCATACAGTTTCACTAATAATGAATGGTGAAATCATAGGGTTGTAACACCAAGCTCCAGCGCAGCAACTGGGAATTGTCCCCACCATTCGGCTTAGCCATACCAACAGTTGTGATCCGTGATTAAGGTGAACTGCTGTCCGTAAATTTTTTACACTGGTTGGCGACCTTGGCGACTCTGATAGCAGTTTGTGCAGTGCCTTGCCAAATGTGGTCATCATACATAACTGACAAAGTTTCAACAAAAGCAGTCCAAGTTTGGACACTTGGATCATCAATACACAAGAAATCATAGGCCCATGCTTGTGGGGGTCCAGATAGAAGTGTAATAACTGTACAAACCATAAAGGACCACTCTAGGCACCCAGACCACTTCAGCTTAATGAAGTGGTCTGGGTGCCTGGTCCAGCTAGGATTAACCCATTTTTTTTTTTTTTTTTTTTATAAACATAGTTTCAGAGAAACTGCTATGTTTATAAATGGGTTAATCCTTCCCCCAAAGCCTCTAGTGAGCACGCAAGCGTCCATAGGAAAGCATTGATAATGCTTTCCTATGCGACCGGCTGAATGCGTGCGCAGCTCTTGCCACGCGTGTGCATTCAGCCGACGGGGAGGAAAGCGCCCCTTTCCAGACCCGGGCGGGAGGGGGCACTATAGTGGTCCTTTAACAGCATCGCAATAATAGAATCTGGGCTTCAAATCAAATAGTAGCTCACAAACCAAAATAAAGGTGCAATACTTGGATCGGTCTCCTGTAAAACATTCAGGCAGTGATATGTGGGGTTTTGGAGCAATAGTGTGGTCTTCATTTAGAGGTACCAGATGGAGGAGGGGTTTGTGGAGTCTTAGATGCTGAGGTAGCGGCTTGTGTCTGTAGCACTTGCACGGCTTCAGTGAGTGTAGAAACTTGCCTGGTCAGGGTATTTAGCATTTCAGCCAATTCTTCGGACTCTATTTAGGCGCAGATATTCTGTTACGTATTTGACAGGAGGAGCCCAGAAAGCAGGAACGAGCAAAGGCAAGGTATCAAATGAATAGATTAAAGTTGGGGAAAGTCAAAGGTCAGGACAGACAGACAGACAGACAGACAGACAGACAGATATTTCATTGATCGATTTGTTAAATTCATTTGAGGTGTCTGCTCCTTTATAAGGAGGTTCTCTCTGTGCACCTATGATGGTCTGGTGTGGAGTGGCAGCGGACCACAGTGAGATGGGAAGAGCTGTGGCACCGCTATAATATTAGTCAGATGCCTGCCCCTCTCCCACACGGTGGTGAACGCGTGCGCTGAGGAGGGACTGTGTTGACTCCTAGGAGAGATGCAGCGCTGGAGTAACAAGTGAGTGTCCTGACAATGCATATCCTATGCCAAGGGTTGGATAACTTGTGGAAAGACTTGAGAAAAAGCCTGGTACCTCACCACACCAGATCTAACAGAGTTATTGGCAAGTACCACTCACAGCCCGGGCAAAGGAAATAAATGCGGTCTCTACTCCAGATGGACTTTTTCAATACAAAGTATTACCCTTTTAGCTTACATGTGGCTCCTGCAACGTTTCAAAGTATGATCCTAAAATCACATACCTCTGATACATGCAGAGGCTTACTTGGATGATCTGGTTACGCAGAGTGAAGATTGGGAGTCTCACTTACCAAAATTACGAGCTGTAATTAAATTCATACGAAATGCTGGACAGACGGCAAACCCTAATAAGTGTGCTATTTGTAGCGGAGCCCTAGTCCTGCTTTGGGCTTTTGTTCCACTGGATCACGAATAGTAGAATTCGGGAACAAGAAACTGCCAAGTCAATATCCCACCTCCTCCCCAGTAACTGGACGACACAGTTCTGGGAGTACAACTGAACTTTTATTCTGCCACACACAGGTTTTATGCACTGGTCCCTAGCATTAAAAATACCGGGATTTCTTCCCAGGAGCCTTTCTGTTTGATAGATAAATCTGGATAACTATTATCTCTCAAATACAGAAATATAAAATATTGCTACAATACCCTCAAAATACATGAAAACAGTACAGGAACCCTACAACAATCATAGATCTGATCTGAGTGTCCAACATATCCAAAAAGCCTAACCACTTGCCGGCATACACAGTCTGATCCTGACGGATCAACTTTGGGATGTCCGGGAGTGCTCACGGACCACTTCGAGATCAGTCTGTCTGGACAGACTGGTAGGGTGATCGCTGACACCGGGATCAAAGTTAGCGTACACAGGCCGTTTGGGAGACTAATGCTCCCCCTGGTGGGCTTCGGCAATACAAACTGGCAGCCACCCAGGGGCGGCACGCGCTGCTCAGACCCTTCGGTTTGTGGTTTTCACACCTCGTTTGTGAGGTGTGAAGATTCTAAGTAAATTATCTAACTGAGGTTCCGGGGTTGTCCGGCGCACAGGGCTCTGTGTGCCGGAGCGCCCCTGGTCGGTCAAAAGGTCTAGTGCAGGGCTTTACAGGCAAAATTATAGAAAAAAGGAATAGTAAAGAGGGGAAACACATTCTAGTAGGCACATGCACACGCAACAGAAACAAGGAAATTCACAGTTTAAGCAATCCTGCCACAGCAGCGTAGCTTACTTCTCGGGTTAACAGCTTGTGACTGATGTAAGCCACAGGATGTTGTCCGCCATCAGGGCCAACTTGGCTCAGTACTGCTCCCAATCCAAACATAGAAGCATCTGTATGAAAGGAAAAATGTTGATTTGGATTGGGAGCTGCCAAGACAGGTGCATTGACAAGTGCCTGTTTTAACTGTTGGAATACCAGTTCACACTCTGGGGCCCAGTCTACTTGGCGGGGAAGGTTTTAATGGGTAAGGTCTGTAAGGGGCTTGGCCAGGGCACTATAATTGGGCACAAACTTCCTATAATACCCCCCTGTCCCAAGGAAAGCTAACACCTGAGTCTTTGTTCTGGGGCTACACCACTGGGCCACTGCCTCAATCTTTGCGGACTCAGGCTACTGCTGCCTGTATCCCACTTTGTGACTGAGGTACTGTACCTTGGCCATGCCTCTGTTACACTTGCTAGGCTTAAGCGTTAAACCTGCTTCACTAATCCTATCTAGGACCGCTCCTATATGGGCCAAGTGCTCCTGCCAGGTATCGCTGAAGATGGTTATATCGTCCAGATATTCACAGGCATAGTCTTTGAACCCATCTACCATCCTCTGAAAGGTAGCCGGAGCATTCTTCTTCCCGAACGGCATCACTCAAAATTGGTACAAGTCGAACAGGGTGATGAAGGCCGATTTAGGGATGGCTTCTGTGGCTAAGGGGATCTGCCAGTATATCATAGTAAGGTACTGGCCCCTAGCCATCCCATCTTGTAACTCATCTATCTTAGGCATAGGATAGGTGTTCGACACAGTCTTATTGATTAACCTCTGGTAGTCCACACAGAAACAGGTCGCACTGTCCTGTTTCGGCACTAGGACTACTAGGTAGGCCCAGGGGCTGTCTGAGGACTCTGTAATCCCCACTTGGAGCATCTCCTGGATCTCCTTCTGCATCTTCTCCCATACCGATTCAGGGATTTAGTATGGGGTTTGGCGTATTAGGAGATTACCTGGTGTCTCTACCCGGTGAGTGGCCAAAGGAGTGTACCCCGGCACGTTGGAGAAGGTGGCTTTCTTCACCTCGAGTAACTTTAGCACCAGGGTGCGTTCCTGAGGGCTCAGCAGCTCTTCCAATTTGACCTCCTCTAACTCGCCTGTCAGACTCCCATCCCCTAAGAGGTCGGGTAGGTGAAAGTTATTAAAGTCTTCGGAGGCAGGGGCACAGATTGCCACTACCTCCTCCACTTTTTCATGGTAGGGCTTCAGCATGTTTACATGGAGCATGTGTCGCCCTTCCGTTCCAGAGCAAGGGCTGATCACATAAGTGGTGTCGCATTTCTGCTCTACCACCTGGTATGGGCCCTGCCAGGTTACCTGTAGCTTGTCATTATGAACAGGTTTTAAAACTTTCTGTCCTACCTGAAAGCTATGGTCCCTGGTTCCCCCATCGTTCCATGTGCGCTGGCGGCTCTGCGCTGCCTGGAAGTTCGTTCCAGTCAGCTCCTCCAGTCGGTCACTAAACTCCAGTAGATATGGAACAATGGGGGTCCTGTCCTGGCTGATATCCCCTTCCCAGTGCTCTCTGATAAGGTCTAGGGGCCCCCTTATCTCCCTTCCGAAGAACGGGGAGAGCCCTGCGGATTCCTGGGGCACCTCCCAGTACGCAAACAAAAAGGTGTGGCAGGAATCTCTCCCAGTCTTGGCTGGTGGCCACAAACGGTCGGAGCATTTGCTTCACTGTCCCATTGAACGTTTGCAAATGCCGTTAGTTTGGGAGTGGTACAGCTAGCTCATGATCGGCTTAATGCCACAGAGCCTCCAGAGTTGGGTGTCATCTGCTGTAAACTGGGATTGAAACTATCTCCCGGGGAAAACACATGTGGGAGAAGATTTGCATCAAGGTTTTCGTGACCGTCTCTGCATGAATGTTGGTCATCTCCAGGTATCTGGTTGCATAGTCCACCACTCTCAAGATAGATTTCTTGTCGGAAGGGTAGGCTTAGCTAAGGGTCCGACTATGTCCACGCTTACCCTGCTAAAGGGTTCCTCAATAATTGGGAGATTATCTCCTCTCTGGCAAGTATTGCATGTTTGGCAATACTGTCTAATGTCCTGGGAGATACCTGACCAAAAGAAATTCTGCAAACCCCTAAGTGCCCAGATAGCGTAATGTTGTGAGCTCTCCAGAGCAGTTCCTGCCTGTTCCTCTGAGGTACCACTAGATGTCTGGTGGGGATCAGCTTTGACCTGGCCACTACTCTCTCTGATTCTCCGTAGAGAAGTCCCTTGTCCCACAAATACAAGCCTGACTGGGTCCCTGTATACCTGCAGTGTTGGGTCAGTGGCCACCTCCTTCCCAAACTTAGCAGGTGCATCCCAGGGAAAACATTCTAGGGGTGGGGAAGGGTCTGTTGCCTGAGCCTCCGCGTGTGGGCCTGCTGTCTTGTGACCACCGGGTATAGTTCCTCCAGCTGGGCTCAAAAGCGTGCGTGAGTTTGCCCAAATCATTCCCCAATAACACTTCTGTAGGCAACTCCTGCATCAGCCCAACCTCCACCATCCCAGACCCCGCTCCCCAATATAAGTGTACCCTGGCAGTTGGCAATCTATAGACCACTCCTCCACCTACACAAACAAATTTCCTGTTTTTGCCGCTTTACTAGGGTGAGAGTGGCTCCCATGTCTCGGAGCCCTTGGACCATATTGTCCTGTAAGTGCACGGTCTGGCGGTGGTGCTGTCGATTGTCGGCCCCCCGCTTGAACCAGGTCTGCTTCATGCAGGACTTCCCAGTTCTCCTCGGGTCGTCCTGGAAAGCAATAATGGATGGGGGTCTCTGCCTGGTACGAGTGGGCCACTGCTTTTTCTGCTGGATAAGGTCTGGGACGGATCCCTTTTACACAGATGGTACTGCACATTGCTTTGCTGTTGGAAGCGGGTGGCTGAAGGTACCTGTGCTTCTGGGTTGTGCCACAGGTCCTGCATGGGGTAACACTGGTCGGGTAAAGATCCTTCGTTGGACCGGTCTTTGATGTCGGCAGGCATCTACATACTCGTCTGATCGCCTCACTGTTTCTTTGACAGTGGTGGGGTTGCGGTCCCTTACCAATTCCTGGATCTCTGGAGCCAGTCGATTGAAACATTTCTCCAGTAGCATTAGCTACAAAAGTTCCTCCATAGTGCTCACTTGGTGTGCTTGGACCCATCCCAGGGTGGCTCTGTGTAGCCGGCATGCCCACTCTGAATGAGAATCTTTTTTGCCTTAGTTCTCTAAATTGCCTGCAGTATGCCTATGGAGTGATGGCATACCTGGCTAATATAACCGATTTTGACATAGTGTCATGTTCTTGATCAGGTCAGATAGGAGATGATTGCCAGGGTTAACTTAAGTGACTTTAATAATAGCCTTTGGCTTTATAGCAGTATTAGTAGAATAAATAATAAGAAAAAAGGGAGAAATAAACGTTAAGGCAATATGCCCTATAAAGAAAACAACCAAGAGTGCAAATAATAAAGCTGGAGAAGTATAACACAAATAACAAGATAGGTATTAGTAACTTATAAAGAATCAGCTATAAAAGGAACACCTTAGATATCAAATTTCAGCAATGTGCAGATAGTGGGTTTTGCAGGGTTGTATTAATCAAGGTAGTCAGGATAATTCAATAGTAATCCAAGTAGGAATGGTGCAGGTTTGAATGAATCAGGTAGGCAGGTTAAAGCAATAGTAGTCCAAGTAGTAATGGTGCAGGGTTGAATGAATCAGGTAGGCAGGTTCAGGCAATAGTAGTTCAGGTAGTTATGGTGCAGGGTTGAAGCAATTCAGGTAGGATGCAATACAGGCAAGTACAGGAGAATTGATAGTAATCCGAATTAGGAAGGAGTAATGTTTGTAGCAATTCATATATATATATATGTGTGTGTATGTGTGTATATATATTCTAGTAGGATACAATGCAGATAAGTACCTTTAGATAGGATGCAGGTTCTCTTTCAGGAGCCAGGATCTGAAGTTCTTGGTATGAACACCAACTTCAATGTAATGGCCTCTTGCTTTGTTGGGTGTGGCCATTTATAGTATAACTTATTAACAATGGATACAGGTGAGTAAGAGGTGACTAGTGGCTAGGGAGGCCATTAGAGGTGAAAACCAGGAACTGCATTTAAAGGGTAATAAACAGAAAAGTCTTGCTTGTCATCATAAGAATGTGACACATAGTCCCTAATGTCCTCGTCTGGGACTGTTCGGTAGGCTTTGGCTGCTCTGCCGGTAGTCTGCTACCCAGAAGCGGAACCCAATTTTCGGAACTGATCCTATGCATCGTACACTGTCTTTCAAAGTCTTGAGGTAGGCATTAATATCCGCCTCCACAAAATGTTTTTATTTTTTAAATGCTTTATTTTTGCTGTGCTTATGATTGCAAACCGGCTTGCTTTGCCACGACAGCTGGAGCAAGCGATGCAGTGACAATCATTATCATATCAAAACAGCACATTATTATGTTTTAGAGAAGACAGGTTAGGAACATCAGTATACATCATAAGACCTGCTTAGTAACAGTGAGTTAGAATGTACAACTGACAGTGTGATTGATCAATGCAGTAAATAAAAGATCTAGATATAGCATGAGTGACGAGTACTGTACAGTTTATAGAAAGTAAACATTTCTTGTGAAGCATTTGCAAACATTTATAAGGCACACTCAGTAAGAGTAAGCCTAATGACTAGAGACAAGTCATTGGGTCCCAGGCTGGTGACAGTGAGAGCGTGGTAATGCAATGTCATGCTATGTAGTACACAAAATATTCAAATGCTCCATAGGGAATTTTTGGCACACCCTCTTGCACTATGGTTACTGCCTGTGTCCTTCCGGTACTTGGTCGTTCGTTACTTTTCAGGAAGAACTCCTGGACATCCGACATTATTTGAGCAAGAATTTCAGTCAATGGGTTTTCTCCATAAAAGGATGTCATGTTTTTTCTTTAACAAATGCCAAACAAAAAAATAAGAACCACTCTTTTTTTTTTTTTTTTATTCTGTGGCAGTTTCAGCACCGCAAACTAATGTGGCAGCAAAGCAAAGAGATAAACTGACAGTCCTTGAAAATAGAAGTTTAGGTGATGTGTCCAGGGTTAGTCCATAAGCAATGTCCTTTATCCAGTCCGAGGTCGTTCAAAATGAGATCAAGCAGTATTGAAGGAAATTCCAAATAGCAGAGTCAAGGCCAATCCGAATTAGTTAACCAGGTAATCAAAGATATAGGGGTATGAAGAGGAGATTCAGAAGGGCTCTGGTGATGAAACACACTGTCTCTCTAGGAGTGATCCAAATGATTAGCAAGGAAGTTGATGCAATCAGTCTGATTAACACATTAATTGTACCCTGAGGTATTGGAGATTGGAGTTTAAATAACCAAGCATGTACTTTCATGCTGTCTTAAAGAGCCAGTAATAAACAAATACAATTCCTGACAAAGTGTGACGAAGTGCCCTTCACCACTTGTGCCTGTAGTGGACTACTGGCTAGCCTCCTTTGTGTAATGGAGCCTATTTGTGTAATGAAAGACTATGGAAAAGACTTTGGCTCCATTGCGATTGAACTGTATGCATGTGATCTGAGCGCCATTCGGTAATAATGTGTGCTCAGATCTAAGCTATCTGGGGATATGTTGCATGTGTATGTTTTATGTAGTAATTGTAACATTGTGTAATTTTATAAAAAACTGATACAAAAAAAAAGTGTAATGTATAACATAAAATAAAAATATGAGCAGCTACATACAACCACCAGCGACTAAAACTGAGTTCAAAGATCAAAAAGTATGTGCGCTCGTCAATATAATACAAATAAAGAGTATTTATGAGATGCAAATATACATATATTTTATTAAGATAAAATAAAACTTTTATATGTAAAAGTAAATAATATACATCAAAAATAAAATCATAACCACCCTAACCTAATGCTGTATGACAGAAAGAGATCCTAGGAAGGGCAAATATAACCATACAAATATGGATACAAAAGTAGGCTAAATAGACCACCCCAGACACAGTGTATAAAACATAGTGTCTAAGGGTCCATCTGCCCACAATGTAACCACAGATGAAATACAAATCAATAAATTAATACAGAAAATATATTTCCTCGGTGTGGGCCACCACCGTGGTACAAAAAATAAAAAAATAATAATGAAACAAGCATTGAGAGGGTATGATGAAATCAATAAAGCGATGAATAATTGTGGACAGCAGACCCCCCGGGG
The DNA here is from genome assembly GCA_933207985.1 of Pelobates cultripes. Lineage (NCBI taxonomy): Eukaryota > Metazoa > Chordata > Amphibia > Anura > Pelobatidae > Pelobates > Pelobates cultripes. The sequence goes on from OW240913.1 coordinate 236,287,189, forward strand.
GAATTAACCGTTGCACCACGGTCGGGATCTTCAAAAAAGACAGCGGCGTGATAAAAGCATATTCCCCGCAGCAACTGATGAAACTCTGTCTGCACAAGATGAACTATTATACCGCGGTTAGGATCTTCAAACAAGCCCGCGGTGTAGGAAAGCAAACCCCCAACAGGGATCGTAGAAAGTCCACAATATTCAAAACACTCTCACTCTCAATGATTCATAGGACACTCCCAGCAGCAGCAGGTCATTTTATGTCTTTTTGTAACCATGTGGTTAATGGAGTCTTGCCTCTGTCCTGGGAGATAATTTGATTACTTCCAAAGGATAGTGATGTCACTGTGGGAGTGTTTTGTTTGTAATGTCTGTGATTGGCTAATATCCAATGTGTGTCCCATTGTTCCATCAGGTCCCCTAGGGGAGTGTCCACCAAGTAGACACTTGCATAAATACCGGCCAGTTAGCCCTCAATAAACCAGACCTTCTTGCACCTTTCTTGAAGCCTTGGCTCATGCTTGGGGGAAGGGATACCTACACTCTGGGGATTGCTATAATCACTTACTCCCCAGAGTAAGCTCTTGTAAGAGCTTGATTTGCTCCTACTACGCTCTCTGGATTTAGGAGAGGTCCACCCACTGGGAGCTGGATCCTGGTCGTGGATCAAGGGTGGGTGAGAGTCGGTGAGACCCCGGCGCAGCTGCATCGCTGGAAGTGGGGTCCGCAGTGCCGAGGGTGTTGGTTGGAGTGCTCAGAGTCCTCGGCAAGCGCTAGGAGCATCAATTGGCAGAGGTACTCAGTCGGAGTGCCAGCGGTCCGTCACACAAAGGATTACCAAAATTGCAGTTTGTAGCGGAGCTCCGATACCAAGACTAGGTATTTCTGCTATTCCTTCCTCGAAGCTGAAAGAAGCATTGTAATAATCCAAGATCCTTTTCTCCTAGCAACTAGATGATACATAGTTCTGGGAGTCAACAGATTTTTATGTGGCCACACACAGCTTTTATGCACTGACCTCTAGCATGGGGTTTCCACATCAAAATTACAAGAGTTTTCCTCTAGATAAGTGAGTGAGAAAACTGTAATTCAATTATCTCTCAGATGCAGGAAAACATATAAAATATTACAAATCACCCTAAAAATATATTATAATAACATAGGAGCCCCACAAGAGTTAAATCACCGAAAAACTGGAGTTTGAGTGCCCACTTTGTACAAACAGTGCTCAGATCACTTCGGTGTTTTAGAATTGCCATTCAAATTAAGTTTTGACCTGTCGACCACAAGGTTATGCCCTAAAAAAATTCCACAGAAAACAAGAAAATGACCGGTCATCTTCTGGGGATTGTCATATGAATCCCGACAAATGTTACCCCTGGCTGTTAGGGAGTGAATGCTCCCCCTGTTCAGTAGTGCATGCCTTCCATACGCTGTTCTCCTAACTGTTCAGGAAGTTGGATGGGCAGCAGTGCAATTTTCCCAGATGTTCGCGGAGTCGTGTAGACGACAAACAGTTCCACACACGACCAAGTACTACCTGTGTTCGGGAGACAAAATGGTTATATAAATGTATTTGGTTATACGAATGGCGGCTACACAGGTAAAGCTCTTGAGTTAATTGCTCATTTGTGGGTAACAGCCAGGATTGGTCAGTGATTAAGAAGTGTGAAAAAGTGGTGATTAAGTAGTGTGAAATAAAACTCTGTATCACGGTGTTGGTCCGGTAACAACAGTAATAAAAGTTTATACCACAAATCCATTTCGCTACACTTTTTAAAATTAGTTTTTCTTTTTCGTGCTAATCTAAAGATCTGTCAGTTTGGTATTCCGTCATCAGTTCAGCAATGAGGGTGGCCTTTTTCTTATTACTTGCCACTATCCCTCTAACCTCTAGGACAGGGGTAGGCAACCTTTTAGAAGCACTGTGCCGAAATAGGATTGTTATGTCCCGTAGCGTGCCGGTCCTATTTTTTAAATTGAGGGGTGTATGTTGTTGTGTTCTGCTTGTGTTATTTATACTGCAGTTGCTTTGTATCGTTGTATTTGTGCGTATGTGAGCTATTCTATTGTATGTTCATGAGTAGATTGTGGTATCGTGTATGATACCTATGAATGTGGTATGTGTATGGGAGCTGCTTGTGTAATTGTGTGTGTGTGGATGGATTTGTCACATTTTGTGTTTGGTAGTGTGTGTGTGTGGGGGGGAGGGGACTGTTCGGGGCATTGTATGTAAGAGACTGCATGTGGGGTTGTGTGCATGCATGTGGATTGCTACCGGTAAGTTTTTGCGGATTGTGTGTATGTTTGTGTGCGGTCTGTTTGTATTAATGTATGAGGGAAAGGTTTTTCTGCATTTCTGTGTATATCTAGCAGTGTGGGCAGTGGCGTACACACAACCCATGGGGCCCCAGTGCGAAACTGATCCATGGGGCCTCCACACTCTATCCCCCCGCCCCCTTCGACAGACACACACATGCATGCATACAGAGACAGACAGATAGACACATACGTACACACACACACACACACACATACAGACAGACATATACAGACACACACATACACACACACACACACACAACACATACATACAAACAGACAAGCACACATACATACAAAGACACACATACAGACAGGCACACATACATACAGACAGGCACACATACAGACACAAACAGACACACATACAGACAGACCGACACATACATACATACATAAGACAGATCAACAGACACATACAGATAGACACACACAAGACATATATACATACAAACACACACATAATATTTGTCACACTCCTGTTTCCTACCTTTTAAGTGCAGGAGGGTGACTTTCCCTGGGGTCCAGTGGTGGCTCAGGTTGATGGGAGTCAGAGTTCCCTCCCTGACTCCCTCTACTTCCTCCCGCAAGGGCTCTCAGTGATAGCTGGGAGGAATGATGGGGAGTCACTTCCTCCCAGCATGTGATGATCTCATCATAGGGGGCCCGGTCGAGCTGTTAAAGTGCCCAGCGCTGACCGAGCCCCTTGAAAATCCATACCCGCATGAGCACCTTAACAGGCCGCAAATGATGATGGCGGGCACCCGGGTGCAGGGGTCTGCAGGGTGGCTGGGCCCTCTGAAGTGACGGGCCCTGTCGCAGCTGCGACCCCTGTGACCGTTTTATGTATGCCAGTGAGTGTGGGTGATTTCCCTGGTTTCCAGTGGGGACCATGTTGACCAGGTACAGGTCAAGGACAGGAGATGCAACAGCAGCTGTGGGCTGCTTTACTACAGTGTGGATTCCCATGCACAAGTACTGGGAGGAATACAGTGATCTGAGATTACTTCCTCTCTGTGTGTGGCCATGCATAAATTGAGGATTGTCCTTCACTACCTTTTCGTATAAGCAAATATCTGAATTTTCAATGGGACTCCTGATAGGACAGAGCCTTTTTTGGCTCTAGCAGCCTTGAGTGCCGTACAAATACACCTCGAGTGCTGTGCATGGCACTCGCGCCATAGGTTGCCTACCCCTGCTCTAGGAGATCATTCATTGTGGAACTTTTCAGAACAATGTAATCAATCTCCATCCACGGTCCATTCGGTACTGCTGTCAGCTTTGGCTCTTGTTCCGTCGTGAGATCCGGATCCAACCAATGTAGCGGCGCTCTAGTCCTGACTGGAACTTGCCTCCGCTGGATTACCAATAGTAGAACTCAGGAAAAAGATACTGCCAAGTCAATATCCTACGTCCTCCCCAGTAAATGGACGACTCACAGTTCTTGGAGTACAACTGAACTTTTATTCTACCACACAAAGCTGTTATGTACTGGCCCCTAGCATGTGGTTTACACATCAAGAATACAGGGGTTTCTTCCCAGGAGCCTTTGTATTTGAGAGATAATTGAACAACACAAGAAGCACTCAAGGTGTTAAAGCCGCTGGCAGTTTTAATGGAACAAAAGTAGCAACAACGTATCTACCTGCTAAGAGGTCTTTGTCCGGATAATTGAACTCAAATTAGGATAACTCAATCTCTAAAATACAGAAACTTATACAATATTTCTACAATACCCCAAAAATACATGAACAGTACAGGAACCCCACCAAAATCATATCCCCAAATAGCTCTGATCTGAGCGCCCAACATATCCAAAAAGCACTCAGGTCGGTTCAGTATTATGGAATTGATTTTCGAGTAAAGGTCTGACTGAACGGCCACGGCTTTCAGGGGTTCCTGTGCGACCACAGATGAACGCTCCCCCTGGCTTTAAGGGAGCGATTGCTATCCCCAGTTGGTAGATCATATCTCCCAAATGTTGTTCGTCTAGGTGGTCGGGAAGTTGAACAGGCAGCAGTACGAACTCCGCCCAGGTTTACGGACTCGCCGAAAATAGTTCCAGGCGTTCGACCATGTACCGCTGCCTGTGTTTGGAAGACAAAATGGCCGCCATGCACTGGACCATGTGTGTTATTTTAATGGCAGCCACCCAGGGAGAGCCTTTGAGCTACTGTGTCAAGTTGTACACAACTGAACACAAGGTAATGAAGTCCGCTACACTATTGGCCTAGAGGAGGCCAAGTATTTAGGTCAATTGATTGGGAGAGGGTTAGTAAAGCCACAGCTTGCAAAAGTTGAAGCCATACGAAATTGGCCTTGATCCTTGACTAAGAAACAAGTTAGGATATTCCTTAGTCTTATTGGCTATTGCAGGAGATTTATCTTCATAGTGGGTCCCTTAACTGACCTCACAAATGCAAAAGCCCCTGTCATGGTGAAATGGTCTCCAGAAGCTGAGCAGGCATTTTAATGTCTCAAAGAAGCCATATGCATTCAACCTATGTTGGTTAATCCTAAAAACAGATGCATCTGATGTAGGATTTGGAACAGTGCTCTCACAAGAAAGACATGATGAATAGCATCCACTACTGTACCTGAGCAGGAAACTTCAACCCAGAGAAAAGAATAATTCAACAGTCGAGAAGGAATGTGTAGCTATTAAGTGGGCTGTGTGAATCTCTCAAGTACTACTTGTTGGGCAGGCAATTTAAGATAGTGACAGATCACGCACTGCTCACTTGGATGAGTCAAAATAAAGAAAACAATAGCATGGTTCAGGCATAGGCAACCTTCAGCAGTTTTGGACTACACTGTCACGTATTCATCCGCTTAAAATTTACTGTCCACACAGGAAAAATTGTGCTGAGCAGCAACCAAATCCTCAGAAGGGTTAATGCTGAGCAGCAATTATGCAGATGGGAACCTGGTAACTGCCTTTGGGGTCAAAGGCCGGTTACAGCCTATCAGATCTAGAGGAGGGGTATTTAGGCCCAGTTTTCATCCTGCTCAGTGCCCTGTCGTGGTTTCCCTTGTGGTTGTCCGAGAGCTCGTTATTGATTCTGGTAATTCTGGTTATTTGACTTTGGTATTGTTTTTGACTTCCCTGTTTTCTGGCATTCCTGACTCCTGGCTTTTCCTTACCGTTGTGTCTCTTTCTGTGTCCCTTGACCTCGGCTATTCCTGACTATTCTTTGGTACGTTAGTCCAGCCATTCTAAGGTCTGGAATACGTTACCTATCAGTCATCTGTGTTACACAATTCTACATGCTGGATCATTCTGTAATCCTGACATTACGACAGGGCCTCAAAATGATACTCTATTTAGTTAAGGATTCCCCGGCATTCTTGTAAATTACCATCAAAATGCAGAGAAGGAGATAGAGAGATAGTTGGTGCCTTGTATACTATAGGCGGAGGTGAGACAGGAGGAGCAGCCGCAGGTTGCAGATGCACTGTATGGGTAAGAAGCGTACTGAAGGCCTGGGCAAATTGATCCAGCCGATTGTTCTTGGGTTCCAGCATCTGATATACATGCTGGCCGCAAGATTCGCTATTTTCACGCCAAATTTTCTTTCAAACCTGGTCCTGCCCGCCCGGTGGGCATTCTTCAGGTGGGGGGTAATATCACGTATTCATCCGCTTATAAAAATGTGGTTAATGGCATTTTCCGTCCACACAGGAAAAGTTGGTCCGAGCAGCAACCAAATCCACAGAAGGGTTAATGCTGAGCAGCAATTATGCAAATGGGAACCTGGTAACTGCCTTTGGGGTCAAAGGCCAGTTACAGCCTATCACATCTAGAGGAGGGCTATTTAGGCCCAGTTCTCATCCTGCTCAGTGCCCTGTTGTGGTTTCCCTTGTGGTTGTCCGAGAGCTCATTATTGATTCTGGTAATTCTGGTTATTTGACTTTGGTATTGTTTTTGACTTCCCTGTTTTCTGGCATCCCTGACCCCATGCTGTTCCTTATTGTTGTGTCTGTTTCTGTGTCCCTTGACCTCGGCTATTCCTGACTATTCTTTGGTACGTTAGTCCGGCCATTCTAAGGTCCGGTATACGTTACCTATCAGTCCTCTGTGTTACACAATTCTACGTGCTGGATCATTCTGTAATCCTGACGTACACCCCCCATCCGTGGGGGAGTTGGCTCCTGCTGTTCTCAAACTAATTTCATTAAAAATAAAATTCCGAATAACGGAGTTGAATTAAATTGACTGAATTAGTGGCCCTCTAAGGTTTTTTTTTTTTTTTTTTTATGTCACCTATATCTTAATGTTTAAAAGGGTTTAATCCCTGCTCACACTGAAAGACCTGGTGCTTTCCTCTGTCTCGTGGGGGCTATCATAGTGAGCATTACTTACAGCCATTCAAATCGCTTTAAATGATCATGCTCAACTGCAGTGATTATAAGCTTTCCTTCAGACAGAGGAAACCCAAATCTAGTTGCCAAATCTAGTTGGCAACAAGCATTAGCAGGACAGGGGCGCACACAAAACAATTAACAATATACAAACACATTATAAACACCCTGCACCTATAATGGGTACAGGGTGACTTAGACATAGGAACAATTTAGGGACCTTTGTAAAGTGTATTTCTGCTCCCAGTGATGGTGACTACCGTCACAGACCCTAACGGGATCTTCCTACATGCCTCCCTGCCAACAGTGATCCTGGTGATGGTGGCTGAGGCTGTTAGGAGTAAGCATGCAGCAGCAGCTCACTCCAGCCTCTCCTTGCCTCAATGCTTCCTGTGGAGGTGACTCTAGCCTTCTCTCTCCATTCGTCCAGGGCTTCTCTCTGTGAAGAAGGTAGGAAGTGACAGGCTGTTACTTTCTCCCTTGGACAAATGGATAACGGTTCAGCGCTAAATAATCTAAAAGAAACTAAAATAAGTATAAAAGCAGCAACCTATAAAAATGAGGTCCCTCAGCAAGCCCCACAAGAAATAAAATAGACAGAAATTGGTATATAGGTCGCGCTGAAGGGACAAAGAGGTAATGTAAAATGAATAAATAAATGTAATAAAAAGTCCCAAGTAGTAAATAAACCTGTATTTTTCTTGAGTGGATATAAAGTCCAAATGGGTGTCTGAAGCTCCTTATGTTGAAAATATCTTGATTCGCTTGTAGATATGTGGGTACATAGAAGAGATAAGAGAAACTCCAATAGTGTAGAATGTCGACAGGTAGTCAGATATAAATCTGTGAGTAGGTAAAAAACTCACCTTTGAATGAGCAAAAAAACTTGCTCAAGTGTTCTTAGCGTTCAGTGGCGTCAATCCCCCACTGGTCGGATATGGATGATGGGATCCTTAACAATTCCTCGATATGTGGAGAGATGAGAGACGTATATAGTGCTCACTGTATGGTTAAAAAACAAATAAAATAGTAGAATGCTCACATGTGTATGAGCAGGAACTACTGCTCAATATAGTGGCGCAGGTGGTACAATCCCCACCTAGGATTCTTGGATAGTAGCGTACTTCAATCCAAATCTGTGACCAGGTAATTCAAATTCAAATAAAAATAAATAACATATTTTTAACATATTGTTGCACATGTAAGTATGATATGCTTTGAAGAACACGTGATCGCGACCTCCTGCGACCACGTGATCACATAGCCGAGCATTATGGGGAATGTATGCTGGGGCCGAGAGACCGGCGCGATCATTCATATATATATAAACGCCAACTGCGTAATGTATGAATAGCAAAATATCAGTATCATAAGTAACTAAATGAGATACCAATACAATCCAACCGCACAAAAACAAATACATATAGAAAAAATACAAAAAGCATACCAGACCTAGTGAGAAGCAGGGACAGAGTCAATCAAAAAGCCCCCAACGTTTCGGCAAAATGCCTTTATCAAGGGAGCCTGTTGAGAGAACCAAATCCTATCCTTATATACCCAAAAGAACACACATTGAAAACACCTGAAGTAAATGGGCGGCCACCTATAATAATTGAGATCCTCCCAACCATGAACCCCTGTTTATGGTTACCAAGGAAGCCAAAAGCAATAACATATACACAGCTACCCTACATATAACGTTCAAGATCGGAGTGGAACATACAGGCATATATTATTAATATAACATTCAGGATCAAGATTGGAACATACAGGCATATAGTATTAAATATTAATATGATGTAGAAAATAAATAACAAAAGCATAATATAATAATACAGGCAAATATCAGAATCAATGCTAGCATGTATATACCCACATCCAGTGTCCCAAAACTGTGTGTCATATTGTAAAGAGAGATGAAGTACATCATTGGTGCAATCAAATATAAATACCACAACCAGGAAATGAGACAGCCTGATCAAGACACTTGGACTAGTTAACCTCAATCAATTAAGCATGGAACGGAGGCGCAAGCCACATTGTGTGCCTCAAATCGCTGAACCCAGAAGCAGGCTGGGCAAGGTTGAACGCATATGCGTTCCAACGTTGTAATGGTATTTATTAATTAATGACTTTACATCATAAAGAAAGCATATTTAGTGTAATGCTTTGGGGGCACCACTAGGGGGAGTGTGTAGGAAGACATGTGCTTCTGGCAGTGACATCACAGGCCAGCCTACTTACACTGAATAAAACCAGATGGAGGAGAAAACTCTGTCCTTTTGCCTGTACCTGACTGAACCTAAGATGTAGTACCAGCTCTGACTTAACCCCAGCCAAAGGGCTGGGGCCTTGTAAGTAAAATGAATCCATTGTAACATCTAGCAATTGTAATAGACTTTTGTGTAACATTTAGCAACCTTTTGTAAGTAAAATGTTGTAGTTTTGTATTGTATAATTATTGTAGTAAATTGACATTCTGCTAGCATCTGTTTATTTATTATAGTTATATTAAATATACATTTAATATTACAACGTTTTGTGTATTTTCTATCCACATATTCGACCATAATACCATGAATTATAAAAATATTAATGTTGTTCCGTATTGCTTAATTATTATGTATTAAGAGATTAATATTCATATTTAGGTCACGACCACAACATTTGGCGTAGTCGGCAGGATTATGCTTGAATATTGGGGAAAATATAAATGTTATGCATTTTGCTTAAATCATACTGTAAATTGTCTGTCTGTATACAAATGAATAAATGAATGATGATTTGGTTTTAATGGAATGAATGCAGATAGCAGATAGGGATTAGATATTTGTTTTTTAAGGTATCTCTTGTTGTAAGAACATAGTGATGAATTATTGTGTTGCTTGTTACGTTTTACCAACCTTTGGTCATTTTTATATATAAAACAAAAAACAATTTTACTTTTTGTCTGACCATGTGGATTTTAATCCACCATTGACCACATGGTGTGAATGAGTTGAGGCCTAGTTTCATTGTTTGCTACCATTTGCATAGGAAAAGACTTTTCACTAAACTAGTTCACCAGGTTTTATTGCTAAATTTGACCCTGTTTGTGTACTAATTTACATTTGTTTGGCATTCATGGATTTGTCTAGATGAAAAGAGATTTGGACAAAATGTATTAAATTAGTAGTTAAGAAAAAGATACGTTTAGTAAAGCAGATTCAGTGAATAATAGATTTATGTGTGTGTATACACAGAATATTAGTATAAATATATATATGATTTTGACTAATGAAGGAGAGACCACCTTTTTAACAGCTGTGTGACCATGCTTTTCAGCTACAGCTGGGGGAGAATTTGTCCTTGTTGGGGGTGGGTAGTCTTGCCTGTATGAGAAAAAATAAACTGCATTGTTTTGTAAATGTAATTGCCTAAGCTAATCAATTTGTGGAGTGTTTTTCAGCTTTATTATCCAGGACTAAGGAATTACTGGACATATGCAGGAACTGGTAACAAATGAACTGAAAAAATGGTAAAATAATTCCTTTGTCCTATTTAGTCTGAATATTTTAACAAGTTAGCATTTTTAACAAAGTAAGTGTAGGGGCTCAGATTAAGATTTATATTATTTTAGAAGCCATCTATAACTGATTTTAATATTTCCATGCTTTGAATTAGGGTGTATCTGCCTAGCGGGTGAACCTCCATAACGTGGGCTGTGATTTTAGTTACAGTAGCGGGTGGGGAACCTGAGCTAGGGGGTATTTAAACGTGTCCGGATAAGGGGGAGCATACCCAATAGTTGTTGTGCAGTTCTATCCTGTATTATTATTTGAAACCCTGTATTACTTATAAGTAGCGTTTTGTAACTTATTTGTAATTGTTTATATATATTGCTCTGGGAAAGGGATAGGCAAAATCTCTGAGAGACCAGGAAATATATTTTAAAAAAGGGCGTATTACACTAGTGGTAGGGTGGCCTATCATGACCATAGAGACCCTTGGTGACTAGTTTTTGTTGTGTATTGCCCTTGGAAGGGGATACGCTATCTAATAGAAATTCCTGAGAGACCAGGAAATATACAATAAGTGATACATGAGTGTACTGGTTAAATTGCAGACATATTGGCCCAGAACCTTTAATCGAGCCGGAAAAGAGGCTGCTGTATGTTTGCTCCTCTATAATTTTGCGGGGGCGGTCACCCCCATGCGGAAAGCCACTGCCATCACAGGGTGGTTAGTTGTGCAGGCCCTTAGCCGCGAGGTGCATGCATGTCCGTGGAAAGGCTAGAAATTAATAGGGAGTCACTCATAGCTGTCAGAAGTGTTGAACTTTGAGACATATTGACCTATATCCTTTCAGAGGCGGAAGAGGTGTTGTGGTTCACTCCTCTATAATTTAACCAAAGGGTGGAAAGTTATTAAACATGTTTAAGTTGGCTAGAAATTTGTTACTCATAAGTCCATTTGAAATCCTGTATTGCTTAAAAGTTTGTGTCAGTTTTATATTGCCCTGGGAAGGGGATTAGCTATTATATATCCCTGAGAGACCAGGAAATATAAAATAAGTAATACGTGGGTGTATTGTGTATCTGCCTAGCGGGTGAACTGCCATAACGTGGGCTGTAAACTTAGTTACAGTAGCGGGTGGGGAACTTAGGCTAGGGGGTACTGAGCATATCTGCCTAGTGGGTGAACTGCCATAACATGGGCTGTAAACTTAGTTACAGTAGCGGGTGGGGAACTTAGGCTAGGGGGTACTGAGCATATCTGCCTAGCGGGTGAACTGCCATAACGTGGGCTGTAAACTTGGTTACAATAGCGGGTGGGGAACTTAAACTAGGGGGTACTGAGCATATCTGCCTAGCGGGTGAACTGCCATAACGTGGGCTGTAAACTTAGTTACAGTAGCGGGTGGGGAATTTAGGCTAGGGGGTACTGAGTATTGGACTTTTAGTGTTGTGTACTCCTGAATTGCAAGGAAGATGCAGAAAGCAGCTATTAGCTGATTGTTTATTTTAAGAGCCGAGTAGAAAATTAAGAAAGTTACCTTGTTGAACAAATTGTTTATAAAATGAAAAGCTGAAGGAATGTGTTTACATGTCTGGGTGTGTATATATATATATTCTAAGTAAAATATTTGCAGTATACGCTATAAGTGACTAGGAAAGTAATCCTGATCTATTTCCTAACCTATTCAGATGTAGCAGAAACCAGAGGTGGACATTGGAACACAGATAGAATATCAGATGGAGACCAGTGTTTAAATGTTGACCTTTGATGAGCTATTGAATGTTTTATTTTATTGTCTATTTAACATGTCTATGCTATGATTTTGTGCATACTATTCTCTTATTTCTAGTGATTGTATTGCAATTGAAACCCTTATGTATTATTGTTGTATGTATGTATGTATGCTTGCCTGGGAAAGGGGGGAATTGACCCATAGGGACCAGGGGGTATTTTTGTGTAAACCAAACTGGGGTGGGAGGGCTCTAACGAGGGAACCCCATTGTCCAGTAGGTGCTTGATTTGTGTCTGTGTAAAGTGCATGAGTGGTTGCAGTTAAAAAAAAAACAAAACAAAACAAAAAAAAACGGAAGAATGATAAGAGGGATAAGAGAAAGTAGTCATTTTGGGTTATCTATACATGTTTAAATAGAAGGGTGGTAAATAGGAATGTAATTGTTTTGGTTAATGTTTAGATTAAATTGGTTAAATACAGCAATGATAACGAGTGTTTAGATTAAATGCAGCAGTGATATTGTGTTTATCTGTGAATCAGGAGTGTGCTGGATGTGAAGAGAGGTATGTAGGTATTTATCCAAATGCCATAGGAAAAAATATGGTTAAGACACCACAATCAAATGGTACTTGTGATGATTGGCACAGTTATTATTTATGTTTGTGTTCGTCATTGCCTGTGTTTTCATTCAAGAACTTTCAAGCAAGGATATTTTAAGCAGAAGAAGAAGAAGCACTGGACACTATGCTCAACTGTTGCTGTAAGGAGAAAAAATATTGCAGCTAAGAGTGGTGAGAGTCGGAACAAAATGCATCAGGAGCAGGAAACTGTTATGTCAAGGTGGTTAATGGTATAAAGAAAGAAAAAACAAAACAATGTGACCACAAACACACAAAAGTCCTTGATCACATGAACTGTTTCATTCATCCCTGTCTCCATGCGTATGTTCTATGAGACTGTCGAAGAATAGAGTATCCAGTTTCCAGGACTAATGTTTGTGAAAATTCCAGGCACACAGACCAGCCAGAGGCTACAGAAATCGAGTCGGTCTGTGCCATGATTCATAGGTGTTATGAGTTTGTGGTGTCTAATACTATATTAAGCTCCAAAACACATCCTCACATGAACACAATATCATTGGTTAATCTAATAAAACATGGTTTGAGTTGTTCATTATTATAAGGGTGGGTATGTGCCTATTTCCCAACTGGTAATGCATGTGCTCAATGGTGAACATTTATATAAGCAATAAAATGTTAATGGATAATAATTAATGGGTAAATGGGTATCGTTCTTCAAAAGGTGGGTTTTGTTGTAGGGCAGGTAGTGTTAAAATGGGGAAGATTCAAAATGTACTGGTTTTATAAATGCTTGTTTTATGACATAAGTCAAAGGGTGGTTTGTAATGGTATTTATTAATTAATGACTTTACATCATAAAGAAAGCATATTTAGTGTAATGCTTTGGGGGCACCACTAGGGGGAGTGTGTAGGAAGACATGTGCTTCTGGCAGTGACATCACAGGCCAGCCTACTTACACTGAATAAAACCAGATGGAGGAGAAAACTCTGTCCTTTTGCCTGTACCTGACTGAACCTAAGATGTAGTACCAGCTCTGACTTAACCCCAGCCAAAGGGCTGGGGCCTTGTAAGTAAAATGAATCCATTGTAACATCTAGCAATTGTAATAGACTTTTGTGTAACATTTAGCAACCTTTTGTAAGTAAAATGTTGTAGTTTTGTATTGTATAGTTATTGTAGTAAATTGACATTCTGCTAGCATCTGTTTATTTATTATAGTTATATTAAATATACATTTAATATTACAACGTTTTGTGTATTTTCTATCCACATATTCGACCATAATACCATGAATTATAAAAATATTAATGTTGTTCCGTATTGCTTAATTATTATGTATTAAGAGATTAATATTCATATTTAGGTCACGACCACAACAAACGTGCTGAGCTATGAAACCGGTGTTCTATCAAATTCCCCTACCTCGTGAAAATCCCCTACCCTTGTCACTTCCGGTGAGGGGAATCAGCTGGATCCTGTGCTGCGCATGCGCGCTAGCACTCCTGCTACTCCTCCACAGCAAGGTCCTGTCGTTATAGTTAGTGCATTCACTAAGCTTAGGCACATGGGACATTTAGGGTTAAGTGAGTGAAAGGGTTAATGCTGTTCTGGACTCAACTCCCCTCGATTCTCCAGTCACCACATGAACTGACGGGAGTTCTTGTTTAGCAAATTAAGACACATACACAAAAGAATGCTTAACAAGTTCTCAGTGAATATATTTTCAGGGCTAGCTTTTATACACAGTTTGTCACGCAAGCAGCGAGATTTATTGTTTCCTTGTAGTTAATAGTACATACTTGTCTGACATTAAAAGATAAGCATTTGAATAAAGACGGGACAGGAACATCCTGAGGTCGAGCGAGGTCATACATCCTGTAGAAGGGAGGCCTCTCAAAGCATGTTATAGAATACATCTGCCAAAGTCAGCATAATTATTTCAAACATTATTTTAAAGCATACAAAACAAAAATAGTTAACTATTTCATATCCTTACATTCCCCTCTTTGAGCAAAAAATTTGCTCATATTATTGATAAAATCTTCCCAGGAAAGAGAAACTTCCACATGATATTTTCAGGGGTGCTAGTTCCCTGTGGAACTTTAATTAATTTCTTCACCTCAATTCCCATGTGGTAATTCCTAAGGCCCAGTTTTAAAAATGGGTTGATACCCTCCAGTGGCAGAGAGGAGAATTTTCAATTGTTTCTGTTCTGCATTATGGATTAATTTCTGTCTTCTCTTCTTCAATGTACAAGTAAGGTGTGTGGGGATATTTATGGGATAATAATGTTATACAGTTGAGAATTGCCCACTATTTCAATTCTCTTAGATCTTAGAGATCGTTATCATATAAGTGAAATGTGTTCCATACAAATAAAATCACAATTTGTTATAAAAATAGATATAATTTATTGTGACAAATAAAATAATAATATTAGGCAGCATGCATGATATTAATCAGTGAATATTTAGTATAACATAAGTATGCAATATAATGGCTAGACACAGTACAAAGCTACAGCATCAACTGTCAAGACAAGATTAACGGGTACTTCACAGTACAAAGAAAGCAAAACTTCACACAGCCCAGCGAAAAGCCATAATACCTTGGCTAACAGTTAAATCAACTGAATAACCCTTTCAGTGCTGGCTCCTAGGCATATAGTATCCTATACTCATGTAATTTAAAATAACATTCGAACCAGTTCATTAATCATTTCCTGGAATCATCCAATAAGAATACTCTACCAGATTTTTACAAAAGCCGAATTTTTGTTTGCCTAAAAAGATATCTGTGATTTATCCAGTCATATATTATACTATTAGATTGTAATTAATTTAGATTAATTAAATAAAACCAGCGTAATTACCAGCTATGCAGATATTCTCATCAGATGAGTAGGTAGTCCCAGGAACTTGTGAGTATGTTTGGTTGTATGGAGGTGTGTAAGTAATAGAGAAAAGTGATGTTGGTTAGAAAGTATCAGTAAAATTCTAATTGTCAAGGAGTGTTTCTTGAGTTGTGTCCAAGAGAGTTTGAGAGTTGAATGTTAGTCCCAGAGAGTGTCCTGAATCTCTCTGCATGTCCGAATCTGAATGCCCAAACTAACCTTCTCTCTTCCCTTTGTCCTAACTTTTAAAGGGCCAGACTCTCTGTACGTCATTAGTTGATAAGGCCAATAGGAAACTGTAGGTGTGGTCATCCTGCAGATCGCAATTTAGGTATTTGATCCATAGAGGGCAGTCTCGCCTTATTAAACCTTCTTATCCAGGAAAGAGTTAACTTTTCCTGATGACAATTTTGACGTCATTTGGCTTATCTAAAATGACTACCATAACTTACATTTGCTGTCAGTTCAAAGTGTTTGCCTCAGTCTTTGTGGCAACTACTTTGATCGTAATTTCTAAAATTGACAGTTCTAAACTCAATTTCACCCCTTACTTACAATGGGACCTTGTAAAATTTAGAAAGTAAAATTAATTACTTAGTCTTCTCTGTCACTAGTGTCTGTGTTTAAAATTATTTCTATTCCATTAACATTCAAACAGAGCATTCCATACCCTTGCTTCATTGCTTATCACTTGGCTTGTTTATATAATGCATTCCTTAGCTCAGGCTAGTGGCTAGTGTTACTGAAAGCAAGAAGAAATTATGTCTCTTTGTTAGACTGAAGATCCAAAATGGAGTCCGCTCTGTTCTGAGTGACTCTGGCAATATACACTTTTAATTTCTATCTTAGCACAAAATGTCTGTCAATATAAATATCCTGACAGTTATATAAAATCATATACAATAAAATCAGGACTATAAGAGCTAGAGGATAGAATAATTTTTTTATTATCTGGGATCCAGTAGGAGACCAACCAGTAAAATCATTGTACCAATGATGGGCTAAATCATTCTGAATTTGTAAACTCACCTTAAGAAGTTCTCCTTTTAGGATATGTGTGGCTACCTGTGTGTGTACTATAGCATCATTATGTGTAACAAGATGTTTAAACATATTTTGTTTTCTTTTCATTAAGGAGACAATAGTCTCAAGAGGTAAATGGTAATCTTTAAAAGGCAGAGAGCCTAATAGGGCATTAATATGTATGTCTAAAGTGATTGTGTCGCTGAAATAATATTGGGTGCCATTAAGATCTAACCAGGTAACATTAGTCAAACATCCTGAAAAGGGTAGAGGTAGATTAATACTTGTATTACTAGTAATTATCTTTGTAGGGAGGTTAGTTGCCAAACAGATATGTTGTGTGCTTCATGATGGCCATGTTTAACTTATTCTTGAGGGTCTCCATGTCTATACTATTTAGTATACCTGTAGTGGTTCCAGCACCTCCTAACAGTGTGCCATACCCTTTTCTGCCTTTTGTTTGCTTGCTCTGTTACATAATGTTGCAACAGGAGTAGTGATTTTTAATGACACATGTACAGCTTGCAGAAGGCAGTTGCATTAACACATGTGGACGGAATAGGTGTGTGTATGTGTCGTTGTTGATGTTTGGTTCTATGGTAGAGGATAAAGGACAGTAATAAGGTGTAAAATATAAGGTAGTGTACAGTTCTCAATTGCAGTGTCGTTCATAATGACTAACATTTGTCCCCTTTTCAAATTAATGGTACCAGTTGTATAATCATTATTAAAAGTAATAAGGCCTGTCTGTTTACATTGATATGCAACCTTACTAATTTTCTTATAATATATATCCCAAACCTGTTGAGGTGGTTTTTTCTTACCATCAGAATTTATATTAAATAAGGTGGCACAGATGCTAGTGTAATTAGCAACCTTAACTGTGCACATTTACGCGTTATAAGATCTAACAATTTTCCGTGAACCTTCAAACAAACATAACGCATCGGTTTCATTAGCTGTGGACACATTCCATATGGGTAACTGGTACTTATAAGGGTTATTATTTGTCCAATTCATCCAAATGTGTTCAGTCCATGAGTGATTGCATATTACATGCTGATAGGTGGTGGAGAAAGGTTCTTGAGGGATCGTGTGTGACGAATGCTAGATGAGGGGCTTAGGCCTAATTGGGCTGGGGGTATTGAAGAATTGTTTGTGTCAGAGTCTTTTCTCCAGAAACAAACAGGTTGAGTGAATGAGTAGGTTCCTGTGAAGGTAAGGGAAACTGCGAAGAAACATTGCCATATATACCATTCAGTTTTATCAACAATTCCTGTACATATTGTTCTTGTATTAGCTGTAAATCCCCAGACATTATAACAAGTGGTTCCCTGGCCCAGGGTGTGGGAAAAGGTTGTCCCATCAGAATCTCAAATGGAGATAATTTAGTCACCTTGTGGGGAGTCATTCTTATCTCAGCTAAAATAGCTGGAAGATGTTTTGACCAATTTACCCATGTTCCTGCAGTAGCTTTCATAAGCTTCTCCTTAAAGGACCACTATAGTGCCAGGAAACTATTCCTGGCACTATAGGGCCCTGAGGGTGCCCCCACCCTCAGGGTCCCACTCCCGCCTGGCTGGATGGCGAGGAAAGGGTTAAACCTTACTTTTTTTCCAGCACTGGGTGGGGAGCTCTCCGCCCCCTCTTCGGCTGAATGTGCATGTGCGGTAGGAGACGCGCGCACATTCAGCTAGTTCACAGGAAAGCATTTACAATGCTTCCCTATGGACGCTGGCGTCTTCTCACTGTGATTTTCACAGTGAGAAGCATGCAAGCGCCTCTAGCGGCTGTCAGTGAGACAGCCACTGTAGGCTGGATTAACCCTATTATAAACATAGCAGTTTCTCTGAAACTGCTATGTTTATTTAAAAAAAAAAGGGTTACTCCTAGAGGGACCTGGCACCCAGACCACTTCATTAAGCTGAAGTGGTCTGGGTGCCTAGAGTGGTCCTTTAACCCCTTAAGGACCAAACTTCTGGAATAAAAAGGAATCGTGACATGTCACACATGTCATGTGTCCTTAAGGGGTTAATGGTCCTATTCATCCTTTCAACTACCCCTGAACTCTGTGGATGATAGGGTATATGAAACTTCCAGGTAACTTGCAAGAATTTAGCAAGTTCCTTGGTAACCTTACTGGCAAAAGCCAGGCCATTATCAGAGTTAATTTCAGAGGGCAGCCATACCTGGGAATAATTTCAGTAGCAAGAATCTTCGCTACAGTCCTAGCATCTTCCCTAGATGTCGCAAAGGCCTCGGGCCATCTACTATGACCAGTAAGTATTGCTGTTTCTTACCAATTTTGGGTACATGAGTAAAATCAATCTGTAAGTGTGTAAAAGCTACAGCTGGAGGGTGTAAATGTTTGTGCTATGATTTGTGTGGAATATTAGGATGTGTTCTCATACATGGTTCACACGATCTTACAAAAGACTGTACATGCTGCCTGAGATTCCTAATATAAAATGAATTCATGAGGAATTGGATGGTGCTTGCTATGCTTTTGTGACCGGGACCATGTGCCTGACTGATGAAAATAAAGCAGTTGGCTTCAGGTATGCCTATTCTCCCCTCTTGAGAGAAAAGATCATTCTGATCTTTCTCTAAACCTTGTTTAATCCAAAAGTCAAAGTCAGATTGTGTTGCAGAGGCTTGGAGCTGCAAAAGCAAACTGTCAGTAGGGCATGTGGGAGGTGTGAGCATAGCAGGAAACATTTCATAGTAAAGAGTCTTGGTTGCAACTTCTTTTGCCACTTTGTCAGCCAAGCAGAGCCGGATTAAGAGCACAGTGGGCCTGGTGCTGACAATTATGATAGGGCCTATTTACGGAATCTTATCGACCAAAAACACTAAAACAATCATACCTCCCAAGCGTCATGTATCTGATGGAGATGGTGCTGGAGGGAAACTAATAGGATGCAGCTATAAGAAAACACATACTCTATGCTAATCTCTGTCTAATTTATGCTTTCATCTTTCAAGAAAATCCATAACCCCTAACAGCAGTGTCCAGTGAAGCAGGAAGTCAATGGGCAGGGTAAAAGGGTGTGCCACTGGCGCGAATCACATGACAAGACCTGTCAAAAGGGGTGAACATGCCCAAAAAGGCATGTTTGTCCAAAGAATTGGAAGGTCAGCCTGGCATGAATGCATGTCAGGCTGCCCGCCAATCCTGCAGGCTGTCCAACTAAGGGCATACTATGCAGGCAGCACCTTGAGCTTGACATAAATGCGTCTAATGATGCGCTCACTCCATTCTTTCTAAGGACTGTCCCCTAGCACTCACATGTCCACTTGTCTCCTTACCTTCTTACTAGCAGGCAGAAGTTCCTGTTATATAGTCTAAGACAGAGAAAAGGTGTATGTAGTGAGTGTAGAAGAAAGGGGACATGCCACAGTGTTAGAGAGACCAACGTCTGCATTACCTAAACTAACTTTAATGTCAGCCAGTGCACACAAGTTTTGTTCCCATACATCCCTCTTAAGCTTCCAAACTTAAAGGGACACTATAGTCACCAGAACAACTACAGCTTATTGTATTTGTTCTGGTAAGTAGAATCATTCCATTCAGGCTTTTTGCAGTAAACACTGTCTTTTCAGAGAAAATGACTCCACTGGCCGCTCCTTAGATGGCTGCTAGAGGTGCTTCCTGGGGCAGTACTGCCTAGTGTGCAGCACTGCCATTCAGTGTCTCCACCCTTTGCATGCAGACACTAAACTTTCCTCACAGAGATGCATTGATTCAATTTATCTTTATGAGGAGATGCTGATTGGCCAGGGCTATGTTGGACTTGTGCTGGCTCTGCCCCTGATCTGCCTAGTTGACAGTCTCAGCCAATCCTATGGGGAAGTATTGTAATTTGCTCAGACCACCACTTCTGAGCCAGCAGCTGCAGAATTGAATACAAGTAATATTTTACTATATTTAGGGAGGCAAGAAGGGGCCAGGGTGGTGGTTTTAACATAATAGGGTCAGAAATACATGATTGTGTTCCTGACCCCATAGTGCTCCTTTAAGCAAGAGTATGTGAAGAGTAGTTATGTTGCCACCTTTCTTTGAAAAAAATACCAGCCTTAATCATTTGTATAATTAATTAGTTATGTGTGACATCACATGATGTAAATCACAAGGAGTGACATCAGAGAAAATTCTGTAAAATCACCAACAAGCTACTCACAGTTTGATTCTGCTGTATAGATGGATTGCTCCCAGTGTCTCCCTGTCTCCCAGTGTCTCAGTCTCGCAAGTCACCCAGTGTCTCAGTGTCCCTATGTATCACAGTGTCAGTGTCCCCATGTCGCCCAGTCCCCTAGTCTCCCAGTGTCTGTGTCCCCAATTCTCCCAGTGTCCCAATGTCTCAGTGTGTCCCCATGTCACTAGGATACTGAGGACACTGAGAGATATGGGGACACTGAGACACTAGGGACACAGACACTGGGAGACATGGGGACACTGAAACATTTGGGGACACTAAGACACTAGGGACACAGACATGGGAACACAGACACTGGCTGGGAGACAGACACTTGGGGACACTGGGACAGTTGTGGACATAGACATGTGGACACTGGGACATATAGGGACACTGGGAGACATGGGGACACCAGGCACACTGAGACACTAGGAACACAGACACTGGGAGACATGGAGACACTGAAACATTTGAGGACACTAAGATACTAGGGACACAGACACTGGGAGACTAGGGAAAACTGTGAGACTAGGGGATACTGGGAGACTAGGGGACACTGGCTGGGAGACAGACACTTGGGGAGACATGGGGACAGTTGTGGACATAGACATGGGGACACTGAGACACATGGGGACACTAGGCACACTGAGAGACATGGGACACAGACACACTGGGAGACTTGGGGACACGGAGACACTAGGGACACTGGCTGGGGGACATGGTGTCTCCGTGTCCCAATGTCTCCCAATGTCCCTATGTCTCTCAGCATCCCCATGTGTCCCAGTGTCCCCTAGTGTCTCAGTGTCCCCATGTTTTCCAGTGTCCCCTAGTGTCTCAGTGTCCCCATATGTCCCCAAGTGTCCCAGTGTCCCCTAGTGTCTCAGTGTCCCCTAGTGTCTCAGTGTCCCCTAGTGTATGTGTCATCATGTGTCTCAGTGTCCCCACAAAAAATGGGCCTATTCCATGGGCCTGGGCCTGGAGCTGCAGCTCCATCAGCCCCTATGTTAATCCGGCCCTGAGTGTCCCCATATGTCCCCTAGTGTCCCTGCTGCCTTTACCCCCATCCCTCACTTACCTGAGCTGTAGAGCTGCTGTCTGGACTCTCTGTGCTGTGTAGCTGCTCCCCCGTGGATGAGTGAGTAGTAGAGAGAGGCAGGGATATTCTGTAACTTCCTATCTCTGCCTCTCTCCACACACAGTGACCCCTACTGGCCGGTGCTGGTATTGCAGAGTAATTTCCATTTATTCTGAGAAAAATACCTGCATTTGTATTGCTGGTATTACTGCAATACTGGCAAGGCCAGGCAGCCTCAAATACCGTCTGTGCCATTAAAATACCAGTGTGTAAAAAGATTTTTTTTTTTTTTTTTTTTTTAAATGGGCCTATTCCATGGGCCTGGGCCTGGAGCTGCAGCTCCATCAGCCCCTATGTTAATCCGGCCCTGCAGCCAAGGCATTACCTCTGGAAATGTCATCACTACCCAGAGTGTGTGCCTTGCAGTGGATAACAGCTACTTCAGATGGGAGTAGGATAGCATCTAGGAATGATTGGATGAGATGTGTGTGTGAAATGGCTTTTCCATTGGCTCCTACAAAGCTTCTTTGATTCCAGATCACACCAAAATCATGCACTACCCCATGAGCATATTGTGAGTCTGTGTAAATGTTACATAGTTACATAGCTGAAAAGAGACTTGCGTCCATCAAGTTCAGCCTTCCTCACATTTGTTTTTTGCTGTTGATCCAAAAGAAGGCAAAAAAAAAAAACAACCCAGTTTGAAGCACAATTTAGCAACAAGCTAGGAAAAAAAATTCCTTCTTGACCCCAGAATGTCAGTCAGATTTATCCTTGGATCAAGCAGTTATTACCCTACATTGAAAGTTTATATCCTTGAATATTCTGTTTTTGCAAGTATGCATCTAGTAGCTGTTTGAACATCTGTATGGACTCTGATAAAACCACTTCTTCAGGCAGAGAATTCCACATCCGGATTGTTCTTACAGTAAAAAAAAACTTTTCTTTGCCTTAGACGAAATCTTCTTTCTTCCAGACTAAACGCATGGCCTCGTGTCCTATGCAAAGTCCGGTTTGTGAATAGATTGCCACACAATGGTTTGTATTGGCCCCAAATATATTTGTATAATGTTATCATATCCCCTCTCAGGCGACGTTTTTCTAAACTAAATAGGTTTAAATTTGTTAGCCTTTCTTCATAGCTGATATGTCCCATTCCTTTTATTAATTTTGTAACCCGCCTCTGCACTTTTTCTAGTGCCATAACATCCTTCTTTAGAACAGGTGCCCAAAATTGCACAGCATATTCAGTATGGGGTCTTACCAGTGATTTATAAAGAGGCAAAATTATATTCTCGTCCCGAGAATGAATGCCCTTTTTCATGCATGACAATACCTTACTGGCCTTGGCCACTGCTGATTGACATTGCACATTGTTGCATAGTTTGTTGTCTATAACAATTCCCAAGTCCTTTTTGTGTGTTGTTATCCCTAATTCACTTCCATTAAGGGTATACGTTGCTTGTGTATTCTTTACGCCGAAGTGCATAACTTTGCATTTTTCAACATTAAATTTCATCTGCCATTTGAGTGCCCAGTCCCCCAGTCTATCTAAATCCCTCTGCAGCAAAGTAATATCTTGCTCACATTGTATTATTTTACAGAGTTTTGTGTCATCTGCAAACACTGAAACATGACTTTCAATGCTGTCTTCAAGATCATTTATAAACATGTTAAATAGAAGGAGTCCCAGAACAGACCCCTGAGGGACACCACTTGCCACCTCTGTCCAGCTTGAAAATTTACCATTAATGACAACTCTTTGTACTCTGTTTTTAAGCCAATGTTCTACCCAAGAACAAGCATTTTCATCTAGACCGATTTCCTTGAGTTTGAACACTACTCTATTGTGCGGAACTGTGTCAAATGCCTTGGCAAAATCCAAATAGATCACATCCATGGCAACACCCTGATCTATACTTCTACTTACTTCTTCGTAGAACGCAATCAAGTTAGTTTGACATGACCTGTGCTTCATAAAACCGTGCTGATTTTTGCTGATAACCATGTTCTTCTCAAGGAATTCTTGAATATTATCCCTTAATAACCTTTCAAATATTTTACCAGCCACAGAAGTTAAGCTCACAGGTCTATAATTTCCAGGCAAGGATTTTGAACCCTTTTTGAATATAGAAACCTCATCTGCCTTCCTCCAGTCCTCTGGAACACATCCTGAAAGAAAAGAATCTTGAAAGATTAAAAACAGAGGTTCACTTATTTCTACACTTAGTTCCTTAAGTACACGTGGATGGATACTGTCAGGCCCTGGAGCTTTGTTTATATTAACTTTCTTTAGTTGCTGCAGCACCTTGTCTTGAGTTAACCAATGACAATTAGTCTGCAAGTTTTTAGTAGCAATCATTTGCACATCTATTGCCATGAGTTCTTCCTTAATATATACGGAGGAGAAATAGTTATTTAAAATTCCAGCCTTTTCCTGGTCTTCATTAACTAGCACCCCTGTTTCAGTTTTTAGTGTACCTACACTTTCATTTTTGTGTTTTTTTTTAGAATTTATGTACTTAAAAAATGCTCTGGGGTTGGTTTTGCTCTCTTTAGCTATCATGTTTTAATTTTGAAGTTTAGCAAGTCTAATTGCCTTTTTACACACATTATTTGCTTCCTTATATCTTTTATAAGATGCATCTGATTTGTCCGATTTAAATGCTTTAAATGCCCTTTTCTTATTTTTAATCTCTTGTTTTACTTCTCTACTAAGCCACATTGGTTTTAATTTGTTTCTTTTATATTTATTTCCCAATGGTACATACTGAGAAATGTACCTTTCTAATATTTGTTTCATTATGTTCACTCCCTGTCCTGAGAAAAGCTGAGAGGCACGTGTGAGAGCAATGAGTTCTGCAGCTTGTGTAGATGGCTGGAAAATAGTGTCAGCTTCAATGATTTTATCAGGTAACTGTACCACGGCATAGCCTGTGAGGTACGTACCTTCATTTGGTCTGGAGCAAGAGCCATCCACAAAGACAGTGGTCACATCCGGGCCACTGAGTGCTGTGGAGGAGAGGTCTGCTTTGGGAGATGTGGCAATATGTACTTGTTCAATGCAATTATGAGGCTCAGATGGTATAGACACAGAGTCAGATGCAGAAGTGAGAATAGCATGCAAAACACACATAGGACCAGAATAAACAGGACTATAGACAATAGACAGATTATGGGTATTAAGAAGAATAATCTCATAACCACTTAAGCGCTGTGTTGTGTGGTGAGATTTTTTATAAGCTGAGTGACCTGGTGACTGGTATGGAGTATTGTAGTGTAATAAGTGGGGGGATGTGATTAACAGCCAAACTGTATGCCAATGAAGTGTTATTGTGTTCTAATACAGGGATTCAAGCCCCCATTCTACCCTTAGGCAATAATGGAGTCGTCTATGAAGCACATGGCCTTTCACCAGGCAAAATCAGTTGGGTTGTTGATAAACTCCTCCTCCATTCCCTTCCAATGCAATCCCCCTTCCCCCTGGAGGCACTCTGGTTCTGTTACATCCTAAGGGATTGACTAAGGGAGGTGTGTCCAGCAGAAGGAGGGGCTAACCTGTTTAAAGCCCTGTGAATAGCACATTCTCTCTCTCTTTGAATTACCTCTCTTCACCTTCTCTCCTCTCTCCCCTCTCCCCACTGTACACACCCTCTCTCTCTTACTCTCAGCTGCTGATCAATGGAGTGGTAACTGTATCACGTGTCTATGTCTGTTTTACTATGTTAATTTAGCCTACTTTCCATTCAGTCAATGATTAGTTTTAGTAGCAACATATACTAGCCTATTTCAAATGTATATGTATTGTTTATTTGTTTGATTAGCCTTTATTAATAAATATTATTGAATTGCCGAAAGCAAGGAGTGTGGACTCTGACTTTACACTCGGTTTTTAAGTTATTATTTTTAGTTATTAATGTTATTATTAATTCCAAGTTTATTCCAACTTGCGAGTTAAACGTTTATTACATTTGGCGAGCCATGTTATTATTTTCTACCACCTTTTAAGCTCACTTGCAAGGGGGGAACAATCCAGTCTTCTCCAGATACATGTGAGCTATAAAAGGGGACAAAATAACCGAACCAATTTTTGTTTTATTTTTTGTGAGCGTTTTCGGTAATACGTCCAGGGCCAGGACGTTCCTACAGAGGCAACCAGAGTGAGACGCAGTTTGTAAGCCGGCCATCACTTCTGGAGGATCGGAGATAGCCAGACCAAGGATTCAAAGTGGGGTGCACACCATTTGATTTGCCTGCAGTCTGAAGACACAAATCGTGTAAGTACTTTTGACTTTATTTTAAGAATGGAAATTGTAGCAGAGTATGCAGCGTCTAGCAGTTTTGATCCACTAATGTTTGAAAATGAAAATGAATTTAAGAAAATGCATAGTATGTGGTTACAATGCGAAAAAGAGAACGTGAGAGTAGATAATAAAAAAATGGTGTTTGAATAAGGATAAACAGAAAATCCAAAATTGCATGAAATTGTTGCTGTTATTAAGAAATCAATTAAATCGGATACTTCTGGGGCACACTACTGTGGCTTGTATACAAAGTAGTACTCAGAAATATAGTGATTGTCCAACTTGTGGCTTAAATGCAGAATATGTAAGTACATTAGAGGACAATTATGAAGCGAGAGGAGAGCTAATTTCATCGCTTAGAACAAACCCCAGTTGCTGTATGTGGCCATGGGGATATGTGTGCAGAGGAAGAAGAGGCATCTGGTATTGCAGAAAATGAGGACCAAGGGGTAAACAGGGGAATCCTTGTACTGGATGGGTTTGATATTAGTGGTATTCCGGTATTAACCCCCCATATAACTAAACCAACAGCATCACCTTTTAGGGACCCTTTGTCCATTACACCGACTGTTAAAAGCAGGGCATCTGCCACCCTGCAGACTGCTAAAATTCTGCAGCAGCAAGATAGGGATAAAGTAATGAAACAGCTTGTTAAGTTAAGATCCCCTTTCCCCCCATATGACTGCAAAATAGATGTAATTTCAAACATGTCCAACTTTGAATCTGCAGTCAAACAATATATGCTCTCTCCTAAAGAGGCATGTATTATGCTTAAAATGTGGGCACCAAGCAGCATTGCATGCAGATTAAATTCCCCCATAAATGGGCCCATTAATCGGGATCAAGACTGGTTCAAAGAAGACAAATGGGGGACAGAAGGAGACAGGCTTGGAGCAATCTCCAAATTGATTACCGGAGAAAGAGATTTAGACAGTCATTCACTCGCTGAAATGAAGGTACACTTACAGGATGATCCTTGGCTTTTTGCATCTAAATTTGAACAAGTGTACAGATTAACCCACCGTATACCACAAGACCAAACCCCTCCTGATTTACTGCAATACCTGATAAAAAATTCACTTATTTAGATCCCGGAGTGCAAATGATAGCAGAGGAAAAAGACACTCTGGAAGGAGTTCTAACTATTATAGGAAAAGCTAGACAAAATTTTATTAGGAAAGGTGTTACATTACACCACAAGGTGGCAATTATGGCTACTAATGAAGGGAGGCAAGCTCTCCCAGAGATTCCATTCAGAGGTACTTGTTATTATTGCAACAAAAGTGGTCATAGACAAAAAGATTGTAGAAAGGCAAAGATAGATCAAAGGATGACTGAGGGACGGCATGCTTATCCCTTTGGGCCTTTCAAAGAAAGAATAGATCAAAATATATATGAAAAGATTGACCGAAATAAACACCCGGATAAAACAGGTCAGGGACGCCATTCTCACCCCCTGCCTAAAACCAATCTATACGGTCCTGCGCGGGAGGCTCTGAGAGTGATGACTGTACAGGGAACAGTGACTAGCAATTCTAAAATGAATGAAGAGGGTGAAGTTCCTCTGATTTCATTTTTGGAATAACTATAACTGGATGGCATGGTTCCTATTTGTAACACATTTATGGACCATGCAGGACGCCCTTACGTGAATGAAATCATGGCAAAGCAACAGACTAAGAATTGGACTAACACAGGAGCTTCAGTGAGACTTACTGACCTATCACTAAGTCTCCCTTCTGGGGCAAAACAATAACATATGAATTTATTAATGGAATTTTTTTTACTTAATTGCATAATCCTGGAGGCAAGCTAAACACTTCAAAGGTTGCTCACACAAAAGGTAAAATTTTTGGGAGTAGCTATCACAGCTGCCCAATTAAAGAGTGATAGCAATCTTACAAGTCCCCAGACCTTTTAACAAGCAATCCTTGAAGAAGGATTTTTTTTTTGGGACTTGTAATTTTTTCAAAGGAATTTGGCACACGCCCTATTTGTATCCATAGTGACATTGCTTATGCCACCAGATCAAACTCTCTGTCCCTATGGAATCTTGGGAAACTGGTTGAATGGGGACTAAAGCACCCCATCCAGTCAGCAGTAAACACTCATTCAAAGGTAGGATTGAATTTGTTAGCAAAGGAGACTGTCTTAGATGGAGATCAACGGCATTTACATGTAAAAGACCCTGAGGTACAACAAGCATGGGAGGAGCATGCAAAGAACTAATTACTGATAGCCAAGATTGTTGATAAAGGTTCAGAAGTGCCAGATTTAAAAGCAGAACTGAATAGGAATCCTAATCTTTCTCTTTTATTACAGAACCATCAAACACTTCAAGTGGTTATTCTATAAAAGAAGGGTTGTTATGTTAAATTATATCCATGCCCTAAGCAACAAAGGCCTATGCATCAGAGAGTGCCAGTTGCAGACAGCCCCTGGAAGTCAATACAGAATGATTTCATAGGTGCACTTACACTGTCCAAGGGGGGTCTCATATATGGCCCCAACAAATTGTAAAATTGTGTCTACTCCTCAAACTCTGTTTGAGAAAGGGGGGTAGGCGTAATAAAGATTAAACATTTTATCAAAATTATCCCTGGGATGCAAATTGGGAAGAGCCCTATGTAATCCTATAAGTCAGTCCATGTAGACCAACGTAAATTATATAAAGGGGCTTGTTCCCCAGGTACAGAGTTATCTGCTAAGAACTGATACGCCTTCTTGATTTCTTACAGATTTTTCCAAAAGTACCGAGACATGGATGTTACTCAACATGCTAAAACTCACAATTGATGGAACAGCTTATCACAGGCCAAAGCAACAACAGCTGTATCTATGCAAATGCAGCTCGATCTACCAAAGACTTAACAGAGGACAGCAGTGACAATCTACAAGTTCCATATGTAGATGTGACATTTAATTTTGGGTGGGCGGTCAAGATTGTTTGGCTAAAGCAACGTGATTCTTTCAAGGGATTTTGGAAAAGACAATAAGGGAAATTAAGAACATTGGGAATGTATATGGACTGGCTGAGGAAAATGGGAATGTATATGGTCTGGTTGAGGAAAATGGGAATGAATATGGACTGGTTGGGGAAAACTGGTTGTAGATATGGAGGGAGGAAATATTAATATGAAATGAAATGTTACTAACCCTAGTTATAATGTTAACAGCAATCTTAGAGAGTATCATATAACACAAATTATAGTGGATACATTAATCATAAAGGGGATAAATTGGGGAACAGTAGGACACAATAAGGGTGGGGAAGTGAAGGTCTTGTTGAATGTAGAGGAAGAGATAGAGCCTATATTCCTGACTCCTCCTTTCACCTATATTCATACAACTCCTTCACTAATGGATAATGGGAGCAGACCTGAGTGTTAGGAGATTAGAGTGGTCTCTAGTGGTAATTTCCCAATTTGTATACTGAGACCTACCCCTATAGTCAGGAATATTACTTTCCAATTGATTCGACTAACAGATTGACTAGTTTCATCACACTTTCAGAACTGTTCTAGGGTCACATCCACTATTAATAAGGTTTTAGTCAGATGGGTGACAAGAAGTAGAACTAGGAATAGGAGGGTTGTCTTGGGTACGGTTCTGGGAGGTGTGGGTACTGGGTTAGGTTTTGTAAATATAATTGATATATATAGTATGACTGCAACACTCCAGTCTGAGGGTGTTAAATTCAGAGAACTATCAATACTTTAATGGAGGATTGGACACAGAAGGATCAACAAACCTGTGCTGAATTCTTTCATCAACAACAAGAACTTTAACTAACTGAACATTTATTTACTGACATGGCTAGTACTACCTGGTGGAAGAAATAAAAAATTAAAAAAAAACTCACTTCCGAAACCAATCATCATAGGGTACTGCCGTAGAAAATGTATTAATTCACCCATTTATTATTGTATTGTGTGTTTTCTGTAGTATGCATTTTTAATCAGGTTGGTATGTGTTGTTACTTGAAGTCATTGATTGCCACAGTATATCATCTCCAATATGATATGTAAATGGCAAGAGCTCTATTGAGGCAATGGGTTGTGCATTCACATAAGTAGATACACTGCAGGATGCATTCTCTCTCTCTCTTATCTCTGGTGGGTTTTATAGAGTCTAAGTGTCTCATCCACTTCATTGCCAATAGGAGGGATGTAATAAGTGGGGGTGTGTGATTAACAGCCAAACTGTATGCCAATGAAGTGTTATTGTGTTCTAATACAGGGATTCAAGCCCCCATTCTACCCTTAGGCAATAATGGAGTCCTCTGTGAAGCACATGGCCTTTCACCAGGCAAAATCAGTTGGGTTGTTGATAAACTCCTCCTCCATTCCCTTCCAATGCAATCCCCCTTCACCCTGGAGGCACTCTGGTTCTGTTACATCCTAAGGGATTGACTAAGGGAGGTGTGTCCAGCAGAAGGAGGGGCTAACCTGTTTAAAGCCCTGTGAATAGCACATTCTCTCTCTCTTTGAATTACCTCTCTTCACCTTCTCTCCTCTCTCCCCTCTCCCCACTATACACACCCTCTCTCTCTTACTCTCAGCTGCTGATCAATGGAGTGGTAACTGTATCAGGGTGGCCTGTAAAGTAGGACTAGGACGTCAGCCTAGAAGCCCCTTGCTGGGAGAGAGGCGCCGCCAGGCGCCTACTTATGCTGCAACCGCCCGGCGGCTCTGTAAAGAGCCTCAGCTGACTGCAACTACCAGGCGATACGTCCATGGTGGACGCACCGCCAGGCATAACCTGAGAGAGGCTGACAGGAGGGAAGCTCAGCTCCAGCGCTCCCACCTGTCAGCTCCCTCTCTAACAATGGCGAGCCCTCTATGGCATGGTCCGACCGGTACAGAGAGCAGCTGTCTCCTGTACCCGGGCGGACTAACAGGAAGTGAACACTGAGTGTTCACTTCCTGTTAGTCCGGCCGGGTACAGGAAACAACAGCTCCCTGTACCGGTCGGACTATACTGGGCTCGGCCACACTACCACACAGGAAGGGGAGGGAGGGAGAAGAAAAAAAAAGAGAGGGAGGGAGGGGGAGAAGAAAGAAAATCCAGAATACCATCTAGTCTATGAGCTCCCTCATAGCTTCTGTGTTTCTCAGTAGGATATTTGGAACCAGAACCAAAAGGCTGTACCACTGGAGCACTGTACAGGTTCAACATCTGACCAGAAACCTCAAATTAAATAGTTGGGGGCACCTTTAGCTCTCTGGAAATAGTATGACATCGGACTCAATCTGGGAGAGTTACCAAACTGATGTGCTCTAAATAGTGGTTCAAAGTTGTAAAAGTATCATAATCGCTAATGTAATGAGCCTGCTGGTTCTACTGCTTCTCACGGTAATTGCCCCACTTTTAGAACTTTGCAACACTTTTTGGATTAGAACACTCTCCCTAGTATGTTTTTCTATAAATCAAAATGCTTTGATCCCACTGTCACAATTGAACAATTTAGACTGTCTCTGATTATATTCAATAATGTATTATATGTTATTAAATTGTTAAACGTGAATCCCTTCTTGTACTTTATCTCACCAACCATAACTCTCACATATGCATCAAATGTAATATCAAATAACACATAAGATCAAAAAACATTACAAATGTATTTAATTTATTCACCAATTTACTCGTGTAAATCAGCAGCAAAATATTTCATAGAGAGTGTGTATACATGATCCATTTTAGTATAGAATTAAAATGGAAGTCAACAGATATAAAATGCAATTAAAAAAGACTCCATAAAATATTGATAAATGAAAAATATGAAAACCGAATGCATATCTTAAATAGCAACACATTTTTCTTCCACGTACCTACAATAACTTTTTGTTAGTAGTAAAATTTGGGGGTACACAGTTGATATGTATAGTTGTAAAAATTATAAGAATGAAAGTCGAGTGAATGTTCCTGAATGGTTTTGTTTTTTGTTTGCAAAGTCCAAGTTAGACCATTATTAGACAGTATCTGTGAGGAACTGACTCTGCTGGGTTTCAAACCCTGGTTTACATGGTGCTAAACCTCTTCCTTACCAGTACACCAGCCTGCCTTTTGGAAATTTATCTGAGATCTGATACCATTGCTTGTAGAGTCAAGGTTATCAGTGATAACTCTCTTCAGCTGTGTCTGGTCAGGTGTCTGGTTCTTGGCCTATAAAAGCCACTTCCTGTCTCTGTACCTTTGCCAGATTATTGTGGTTCCTGTACTCTCTGATCCAGCGTGTTCCTGTTTCTCCTTCCTGTTGCTGAATTTGGACTGTTTTGACTCTGCTGCTTCTCCTTCCCACTGACCTCGGCTTGCCTCACTACAATTATCATCTTTCTGTTCCAGTCTCCCATCTCTGCTTAAGACCAGAAGGCCACTCAAGACTCAGGGGCTCAACCACCTGGGTAACGAGTGGCTACCTCTGGCAGAAAACATTGCTGATCTGGCTACTGGACTCCAAAACTTTGTAACATCAATATCATTACAGTATCTTTCACGAAAAAATATTTTTAATTAGAGAAGTTCCAGCCAATGACCATTAAATTCATCCAGACTACTTCATCTCAATGAAGTCGTCTGGGCGCAGTGGCCCTGTAGCTGGGTGACCAGACGTCCCGGTTTTACCGGGATCGTCATGGTTTTCGCCCGTTTGTCCCGACTCCTTTCCCCATGTGCTAAGGCCGGCATCATGCAGAGTAGGCTCTGCTATCTGCCTTCTTGCCTTCAAGCCCCAAGGCTGTTTGCTGCTGCAGAGAAAGGAAGGGAGCTGGGCCTGGGAGGCAGAACTCTCCTCCCATGAGCAGGCAGGTCGGAGCGTTGCCATGCGTTACCATGGCAACGCTCCGACATTGCTCTGTACTCGCGGGAGGAGGGTGTAGTCAGCCTGCAGCCAGAGGAGCTGCAGGATGAACTGCACATGCCACCACTGGACCACCAGGGATTAAAAAGTCCCCCCTTCCTCCCTGGCCAAAGGTAAGCAAAAGGGAGGAGGGGGCGGGGGTAATATAAATAATTATATCAGTTAACATTAAAAATTACAAAAGAGGAGAGAAACACAGTCCGAAAAATAATAAATGATAAAAATTAAATGATGATAATAATAGTGTAAATGAGACACTGTGTGAATAGTAATAGGTAGTGTATATATATACACATGTCTTTAACTATTTGTTGTACGTGCCAAAAATGAAAATTGGTTAGTTAAGTATTTGGAGGAAATATTGATGTATAAAAGGGGTGTAATTAAACTCCTCGTTAAACAAACAGACTAGAAAGTTTGATATGCACACGTGTCACACCAAACTCCTTAAATCCCAGATGTATAGCCACTTTTGATAGTGGCTGGAGCACGATGACAGACTTTTTCTAAAAACTGGCCCATACTATTGCATAATCCCACACTCAAACAGTCATTACCAAGTTACCCATCGATCACAGCCCGTAGATCCAAGAATCTGAAAGACCTTTTAGTACATAGTTACCTGGCTCCTATTCCCTCAAAATCCAATTGGCTCACCAACACTAAGGGAACATACAGATGCGGCCACTTCAAGGCTTGCAATTTCATTACTACCTCACAGTCCACCATATCAACGCAGTCAAAAATCCCCATAAAAACTAATGCATTGGTGAATTGTAGCACCACCCGATTAATTTATCTCATCGCATGTAACTGTGGCATTCAATATATTGGGACAACTTTCCAACAATTTCGCCACAGGATTCTTCAACATGTGAATTCCATCAAAAATACTACAACACCAACATCTGTAGCTAGACACATTGTGAATTTTCACAATGGCAATGTGGATAATTTGAGATTCCAAGTCATTGAAAGAGAGGCAACTTCAACAAACAGTTGCTCCAAAAGGAATCCCAATGGATTCATTCCTTTAGAACTTTGACTCCACAGAGACTTAACGAGGAGTTCAATTACACCCCTTTTATACATTATTTCCTCCAAATTCTTAACTAACCAATTTTCATTTTTGGCACGTACAAGAAATAGTTAAAGACATGTATGCATATATACACACACTACCTATTACTATTCACACAGTGTCTCATTTACACTATTATTATCATCATTTAATTTTTATCATTTATTATTTTTTGGACAGTGTTTCTCTTTTCTTTTGGAATTCTTTATTAGGGTTAATCCTTCCACTGCCCTATAGATTCACTTCTATATTAGGCTTCCACTTTTTCCTATCTAACATTAAAAATTAGTTTTGGGGTTTTTAAAGATAAATAAATGTGCTCCATTAACCCCTCACACACACACTACCCCTCCCCACACACAGCACCCCTTCCACACACACACACTGAACCCCTACACACACTACACCACCACACACACACTGCACCCCTTCCACACACATCACCCTCACACACACTACACCCCCCCACACACAGCACGCCTTACACACATAGTGAACCCCTATACACACAGCACCTCCCCACACACAGAACCCCCTCCACACACAGCACCTTCCCACACACACTGAATCCCTACACATATTACACCCCCACACATGGACCACCCCTCAACACACACAGCACCCCACCCACACACACACACACACACACACACACCGTGTCCTCCACACACACACACAGCACCCCCTCCACACACGCAGCACCTTCCCTCACAGTCTGTATGTATTCAGCTGTCTATGTGTGTATTCAGCAGTGTGTGTGTGTATTCAGCAGCCTGTCTGTATGCATTCAGAAGCATGTCTATATATATATATATATATATATATATATTCAGCAGCCTGTGTGTGTGTATTCAGCAGCATGTCTGTATGTGTTCAGCAGCCTGTGCATGTGTATTCAGCAGTCTGTGTGTATGTTTTTAGCAGTCTATGTGTAACATTCTGTGTATTCAGAAGTCTGTGTTTGTGTATTCAGCAGTGTGTGTTTGTATTCAGCAGTCTGTGCGTGTGTATTCAGCAGTCTGTGTGTATTCAGCAGTCTGTGTGTATGTATTCAGCCACCTGTGTGTAACAGTCTGTGTATTCAGCAGTCTGTGTTTGTGTATTCAGCCACCTGTGTGTATGCATTCATCAGTCTGTGTTTGTGCATTCAGCCACCTGTGTGTATGCATTCAGCAGTCTGTGTGTGTATTCAGCAGGCAGTCTCTGTGTGTACTCAGAAGTCTGTGTGTGTTCAGCAGTCTGTGTGTGTTCAGCAGCCTGTGCATGTGTATTCAGCAGTCTGTGTGTATGTTTTTAGCAGTCTATGTGTAACATTCTGTGTATTCAGAAGTCTGTGTTTGTGTATTCAGCAGGCTGTATGTATGTATTCAGCAGTCTGTGTATGTGTATTCAGCAGTCTGTGCGTGTGTATTCAGCAGCCTGTGTGTATTCAGCCACCTGTGTGTAACAGTCTGTGTATTCAGCAGTTTGTGTTTGTGTATTCAGCCACCTGTGTGTATGCATTCAGCAGTCTGTGTTTGTGCATTCAGCCACCTGTGTGTGTGTATTCAGCAGGCAGTCTGTGTGTGTACTCAGAAGTCTGTGTGTGTTCAGCAGCCTGTGTGTGTTCAGCAGTATGTATGTATTGAGCTGTCTATGAGTGTATATTCAGCAGTATGTGTGTATTCTAATGTTTGGGTGTGTATTCAGCAGTTTGTCTGTGTGTGTATTCAGCAGCCTCTGTGTGTGTATTCAGCAGACTGTGTGTGTACTCAGCAGTCTGTGTATATGTACTCAGCAGTCTGTGTATATGTATTGTATTTGTTGGCGGTACCAATAAATAGAAGCTTTTCCCGGGGGCCTATGCTGTTAAGATTGCCCTGGTCTAGGGTAGACATGTGCAATTCGTTTCGGTCTGAGGGAGGGAAAATTAAGGGAATGAAGACAGGAATCTAACCCTACCCCTAACTTAACTCCAACTCTAACCCTACCCCTAGTAGGGTTAGGGTTGGGGTTAGGGTTAAGGTTAGGGGTAGAGTTAGGGGTAGGGTTAAGGTTAGGGGTAGGGTTAGGGAGATGTTAAGGGGTAGGGTTAGCGTTAGGGAATTGCCAAAGTGCCAAATTGGCGAAGTCCTGAATTTCGGAAGTGTCGAACCGAAGTGCCGAAGTCCCGAATTGCCAAAGTGTGTATTCAGCAGTTTGTCTGTGTGTGTATTCAGCAGTCTGTGTGTATGTTTTTAGCAGACTGTGTGTAACAGTCTGTGTATTCAGCAGTCTGTGTTTGTGTATTCAGCAGTCTGTGTGTGTACTCAGCAGTCTGTGTATATGTATTGTATTTGTTGGCGGTACCAATAAATAGAAGCTTTTCCCGGGGGCCTATAATGCTGTTAAGATTGCCCTGGTCTAGGGTAGACATGTGCAATTCATTTCGGTCTGAGGGAGGGAAAATTAAGGGAATGATGACAGGAATCTAACCCTACCCCTAACCCTATCCCTACCCCTAACTTAACCCCAACTCTAACCCTACCCCTAGTAGGGTTAGGGTTGGGGTTAGGGTTAAGGGTAGAGTTAGGGAT
>OW240913.1:236323758-236341387 GCA_933207985.1 Pelobates cultripes
GCGTTCCCTCCTGTCAGCCCCTCTCCTCAGGCTGCGCCCGGGCGGTGCGGTCCGCCCTCATGGACGCACCGCCCGGGCAATGCTGCAGCCGCCTGAGGCTCTTCACAGAGCGCTCGGGCGGCTGCAGCATGGGGGGGGCGGGGGGCTGGCCATGGCACCCCCCACCCGGCTGGCACCCGGGGCGGACCGCCCCCCCCGCCCCCCCCTTAGTACGCCACTGATCTATGGTGAGGTTGAGGATCTCCGACTTAGCGTAGTTTATCTGGAGGTTGGAGATCAGCCCATATTCTTTAAATTCTGCCTGTATCTCCTGTAAGGTGGTCTCTGGACGTGTGACCACGAACAGCAGGTCGTCCGCATATGCTAGTGTTTTGTGTTGTACCTGTCCAACTGTGAGGCCCTGTATGTTTACGTTCTGTCTGATCCTCCGCAGAAACGGCTCCAGCGTCAACGCGAAGATTAGGGGAGAAAGTGGGCACCCCTGTCTGGTTCCATTGTATATCTGGAACGGGTCCGTCAGTGCCCCGTTTATCCGGATTCGTGCCGTCGGGTTGGTGTAGAGGGCCCGTACCCATGTAAGGTAGTGAGGTCCCATCCCGTAGGCTTGGAGGGTCTCGAACATCATATCCCAGTCCACCCTGTCGAACGCCTTTTCCGCGTCTGTGGACAGGAGGAGGGTCTGTGTCCCGAGTGCTCTAGCGTGTGCGATGATGTTCAGGGCTCTGATGGTGTTGTCACGCACCTCTCTGCCCGGGATAAACCCTGTTTGGTCCAGGTGTATTAAGCCTGGCAGCAGCGGCGCTAGTCTCGCTGCCAGGATGCTTGCCAGAAGTTTGATGTCTGTATTGAGTACCGAAATCGGGCGGTAGTTTGGGCACAATGTCGGGTCTTTGCCCTCCTTTGGTAGCAGGGTAATGTTTGCTGAGGTGAACTGGGCCGTAGGTGCAGCTCCGTCCTGTATGGAGTTCAGGGCTTTAAGTAGTTTCGGCTGAAGCTCTTGCGTGAAGACCTTGTAGTATTGGAGGGGCAGTCCATCCGGCCCCGGTGCCGTCCCCGTTTTAGCTTTCTTGATGGCGTATGCCAACTCTTCGGGTGTTATAGGTGCTTCTAGCGCGTCTTTCTCTGCTCCCGTTATATCTGGCATGTTTGCTGAGTTCAGGTACTGGCGTATGTCTGCCGTTTTCTGATGTCTCTGGTCGTCCTGTGCTTCCTTGCGGAGGTGGTAAAGGTCCTGGTAGTATCGTTGGAACTCCATTGCTATTTGGTCTGGGAGGTGTCTGATTTGCTGCTGTGCGTTTTTTATTTTCGGTATATACAGTTGTGTCTTACGTTGTCTCAGGAGGTTCGCCAGCAGTCTCCCGCACTTGTCTCCGTGTTCATGTATCATGTGTCTGTAGTGTTCGTATGCGCGTTGGATCCTCCTGTTAAGGTGCGCTGTGAGCTGGTTGCGTTTATCTGTTAGCTCTCTGTATATTGTTGTTTCTAAGGTTCTTTTATGTCTGGCTTCCAGGGTCGCAATTTCGCTACTCAGCCTGGTTATTTCCCGTACCGCCGTCTTTTTGCGGTTCGCGCATATTGCTATAATCTGGGTGAATTTTGGATATGCGGTTCACCCAGATCCCCCGGTTCCAAGGATATACTTTTTATGGGGTTATTGCATGTTTTGGGGTCCCTGTGTGTTTTATGAAATTGTAATGTTTCTGGCCAGCAGATAATTGAGCTTTGTGTATTGTAGAAACTCAATTATCTAGCCTGGCCCAGAGGAGGAGTTTTGTGTTGCATAAATTGTGAGTTCTGTGTGCCAGTAAATCAGTCTTGTTCCAGCATTAAGCTTTGGCTCATGTGTGGATTATTCGGCGATTCCAGGGATATTTCTGCTTATGGAATATTGAGTGCTTTTCTTTTAAGGGAAGAAGGGAATGCTTGACGGGGATATTTTCTACTACCGTCACAGTGGTTTTGTTGGGGAGGCTGGGGTTTCCTGGGGTGTGGACACTCATTCCTCCAGTGGCCATGCTGGCCACAGTTTAAACAAGTGTTCCTGTCTATTCCTCCTTGGTTACCTGTCTCCATCTCTTTGCCCCTCTTTGACCACCCCTTCCACGGGTTCTGTGTGCTCCATCCCATCCTCTCTCTTGGGCCTGCGTAGGTGGACAGTGTTGCAATCCCTGAGCATAACAAGCAACTTTACTTCCTGAATCTTTTCTTAAGTCAAAACAACCTGCATTTTCCTTTTCCTTAGTAAGAATATCTGAGCCACCCAGTCTGAAATAAACTGTTTCACAAGCAAAGAATAATGTGGCAACATATTACCAAGGCATGACTGTAAGGAGATCCATATCATTTCCAGAGTTCAAACCTGCCTCATCCTTCCAACACTTGTAAAATCTCTTTACAAAAATACCAATCTCTTACTTTGCACCTTGCTTGCATGCCAAAGCAGTGGATATAGACTGCTTATTCTTCCATAATCTCAACATTTCAGCTTCCACATCGTCCCACATTTTAGCACATCCTGCTAAAGTACTAAGCTCATAAACACCATCACTACCAGCCTCTCCAACTCCAGTACTGTTGTCTGTCTCACTGATAGAGGGTACCCTAGACCAATCCCAACAAGAATCTGAGTCATACCCTAATATTCCATTTATGATTAACTGTATGTCTATCTGTGTCATGTTCTGTCCTAAGCACATTATTTTCAGATACATTAGGCATGCAGAGGCATTAGTACGGGGGTTTGGGGCACCTTCAATAATGTCCTTAAGTACTCCAGAATTAATGGGTTTCATTATTAACTGATTACCAACAGTCATGAACGGGGCAGTAAGATCAGTACCTTCTAATTCTGGCATCTCTACTTCATCATCACCTTGCTTGTGTACATATGATTTTAACACCTTGCCACTTTTAAGCTTAACTCCCGTTTGTACTGTTAATTTAATTGTACCGGGAGGTGGTGGTGGATATTCTATATCAGAATCTGGTGTAGATGATGATTCCTGTAATTGCGGTGATTGTGAATTAACAGCTGCAGCAATACAAATATCTTCTATATCATCCTCTGAGGGGGCGTTAGGTACAGCGGGATACATTGCTTTATAGGGAGGTGGGGGTTGTGGTTAGGCATGGCCGCGGTTGACTGGGTATGGATTCTCAGGAGAGGCTTTTGTCCCTTTCTCTTAGCCAGGTCTTTCTTAGCTCCCTTTAAAACCTTTCCTGTTACACTACAAGGAAACCAATGAGGGGCTATCTGCAACCAATTTTCACCTCCTGCTTTCATATATTCCTTATCCCAGTCTGGATCAGGACCATACCACGGCCATGACTTCCTATCACCCTGTCATGGAGTAACACTTCCAGGTTCGGCACTCAGCTGTGAGCTCTGACACAGCTCTGACGCTATTTAGGGAGACTGGGCCAGAGAGAGGGTGCTTGGTGATTGTATGTGAGCTAATGTGTGAGCTGCCACCGTGAGACCACGGGCTCCACAGGCTCAGCTACTGGGAGCTACTTCCACCAGACTTACCTCTCCACAAGCTCAGACAAGCCGTTCCAGCCTTTGAGCCAATGCAAGGATTGCTGCACGCCATAAAGGATTACTGGAGAACGGATACTTTGCTACTTTACAAGTGTAAAGAGAAAGAAGATTCCAGAGAAAATATCTCTGGAATAATTGGTAGGAAGTCCCTCTGTCCACCAGATGAATTTATATAACTTGAGATAAAATATAACTTTTATTATTCATAAAATTAAAAATGTAGAATTTAAAAAAAGGAAAACAATAAATAAAGATAAAAAATCGATAGACAGGCAGGCAGGCATACCAATATATCCACTAGTGGTACCATGAGATTATATGGATTGTCTATAAATTTATAAGACAAAATAATGTCAACTAATGGATATAAAAAAATCTCCTCTCAGGGGAACAAAATAAGTATAGGAGAAACAAGCTTGTAATATTGAGTCACTCACAAGGCAACTATTGTATACAAAGTACCCTAATGATCTACTATTGTATACATAAACTGTTGCAAAATGTATCTCTTACTCAAAATTTGAGCATGGGCTATCTAAATCCAAAGGGAGCCCAGAATGTGTAAAAGAGACTTTAGAATAACATTGTGAGAAAGAGAGGTTCCCCTACGGCAGTAATATGAAGGCAGGACCACCCCTCCCCTCTTTGATAAACTCCTAATTCCCAGTACCACCCCCCACAAAAATCCCAGCAAAAAATTTAATCAAATTAAATAAAATAAATTCGATCAAATGGCCAGAATAGAGAGGGCGATCTGAAGATTCTAACTGCCTGTCTACGATGCCTAAGCTACCTAACACGTGTTTCGGCGCTGCTAAAGCACCTTCATCTGAGGCAAGGCCTCTCTTTCTCACAACGGGGAACCTCTCTTTCTCACAACGTTATTCTAAAGTCTCTTTTACACATTCTGGGCTCCCTTTGGATTTAGATAGCCCATGCTCAAATTTTGAGCAATAGATACATTTTACAACAGTTTATGTATATAATAGTAGATCATTAGGGTACTTTGTATACAATAGTTGCCTTGTGAGTGACTCAATATTACAAGCTTTACAAGCTTTCTCCTATACTTATTTTGTTCCCCTGAGAGGAGATTTTTTATATCCATTAGTTGACATTATTTTGTCTTATAAATTTATAGACAATCCATATAATCTCATGGTACCACTAGTGGATATATTGGCATGCCTGCCTGTCTATCGATTTTTTATCTTTATTTATTTTTTTCATTTTTTTGATTTCTAAATTTTTAATTTTATGAATAATAAAAGTTATATTTTATCTCAAGTTATATAAATTCATCTGGTGGACAGAGGGACGTCCTACCAATTATTCCAGAGATATTTTCTCTGGAATCTTCTTTCTCTTTACTCTAGTAAGGGTTACCCCCTATGAGGTTGTCCCTGACACACTAACATACTAGTTTCCCTATTGGGACACTAGTTTTTCTCTTTTTTTACTTTACAAGTGGACCATATCTCTGAACTATTGGAGGACTACACATATTAATCTTAAGTATATCTTTCAGCTATTTGTCTACAATATCATTTATTAATGAACTAATGCTTGCTTACTCAAATCTTCATTGCTACAAACTACTAAGTATATGGAGGACAACTCCCATCATGCTTATTCACTATGAACTATTTCTTGCTTTGAAAATATACTCAGTGCTTCAAACTACTAATTATATGGAGGACAACTCCCATCATACTTATTTACTATGAACTGTTTCTTGCTTTGCAAATACACTCAGTGCTTCAAGCTACTAATTATATGGAGGACAACTCCCATCATGCTTATTCACTATGAACTGTTTCTTGCTTTGCAAATATACTCATTGCTACAAGCTACTAATTGTATAGAGGACAACTCCCATCATGCTTATTCACTATGAACTGTTTCTTGCTTTGCAAATATACTCAATGCTTCAAGCTACTAATTATATGGAGGATAACTCTCATCATGTTTATTCACTATGAACTGTTCTCGCTCTGCAAATATTCTTAGCTACTTGCTTATTGTTTCTATTGAAGATTATTCTCATGAACTAAAGAATGTTACTTAATGCATCTATGAGGAAATACTTATTAATGAACTTTGTGTTGTTGATTACTTGCACTTCTTCTTATTGGATTATTTCCTAAATGCAATTCAGTTAAGTTTAACACTTATTAAAACTTTGGTTGAATCAAGTTACCAGTGATTCTCTCTTTTCTTAAAGCTACAGTATTGATACTTTAAAGATTCTCCCTTTCTTCACTATTGTAATTAGGAAGTTTACAAGCTGCAGTTGAGTTCCAATCCAAATCACCCAAGTAGCGTAACACTCCCAAACACAATCCTCGAATCATATTCATATGGAAATCATCATTAGCCCCACACCTAGGAAAAGGATCAGATGATTTCATAGTCTCTGTCCATCCTGCTAAATTTGACACAAAGGGGATTGTAAGAAATTGTAGTAACATAATTTAGACATGACTCCCCTGGGTGGATTAAAGGGTAAGAAATAGACTGATTATTTCCCATATTTCTGGCTCAGGGTAGAGACACTACCTACTTACCAATAGTGTGTCTCTACTTAACAAGCAAAATAAACACAAAGCAGACACAGGGTGACCAGAGAAACAAGAAGTTTGGGTTATTCTAGATCTATAAACTGTGTTTCCTAGAACACCTATAGTCTTAATAAACAGGAGACTCCTTTATAGTCTCAAAACCTGTATCTACCTGAGATACCCTGTATCTATCTTAGACCTGGGTTACCAAGAACCCTATACTAGGCCCATAGGCGTGCGCAGCCTATTGCATTAGGGTGTGCACCCTAAAGCACAAACACATGCCGCGCGCGTGTGTGTATGTATCTATATATGTATGTGTGTGTGTGTGTATATATATATTTATATATACACACACACATACACTGCTGTGTGTGCTGTTAGTGTGATGTGTGAGGGTGCTGTTAGTGTGATGTGAGGGTGTTTGTGTGTGTGTTTGTGACTGTGCTGTTTGTGTGTGAGGGTGTTTGTGTGTGTATGTTTGTCCTGTGAGGGTGCTGTTTGTGTGAGTGTCGTGTATTTGTGAGGGTGCTGTTTGTGTGTGTGTTTGTGAGGGTGCGGTTAGTGTGTGTGTGAGCTGTATGTGTGTAGGTGCTGTATGTGTGTGTGCTGTATGTTTGGAGGGATTTGGCATATATATATATATATATATATACACACAGACACATTCTCACACACACACACATACATACACTCACACACACACACATACACTCACAGACACACACTCACACACAGTCACACACACACACACACACACTCACACACAGACACACACACAAGAACAAATTATTATATTTCAATTAAAAAAAAATGTCCACCCAGTCTCCTACCTGGAGTGCTGGCGTGGACTTGTCCCTGGGGTCCAGTGGGTCGGGCGCCTCTCTCCAGCTCACCCGCGGTGAGGGAGCTGTCTGCTCTCTGCTTCCTCTCGCCGCGCGGGCTGTCTACAGTAGCTGGGAGCCGGAATATGACATCATATTCCGGCTCCCGGCATCAGCAAACGGCGCGCGGCGAGAGGAAGCAGAGAGCAGACAGCTCCCTCGCCGCGGCTGAGCTGGAGGGGGGGGGAAGGGGAATCCATCACCTCTTGACCCCCCCATGACAGGGGCAAGAGGTGAGACAGGGGGCGCTGAGCGTTCCTGCTCCAAAAAAGTGCAGGAACACTGTTCCTGCAGGACTCAAACCATAGGCGTGCTGCGGGGATTAGGGTGTGCCCAGGCACACCCCATGCGCACGCATATGACTAGGCCAACTGTCCAGTAAAAACTGGAGACCTATTTACAGTCTCAATATAACTAAAGTCTGTACACCTTTCCTACTTTCCAATCTACTGGATACAGACTTACTGAACCAAAGGGGGTCATAGATAATCAGCGTCAATAAGACACAAAAAGGCTACTTACCCAATGGTCCTGCTGTAATCCCACTTCTGGACACCAAGCTGAAAGGGTTAATGCTGTTCTGGACTCAACTCCCCTCGATTCTTGATTCTCCGTTCACCACATCAATTAACGGGAGTTCTTGTTTAGCAAATTAAGACACAGACACAAAAGAGTACTTAACAAGTTCTCAGTGAGTATATTTTCAGGGCTAGCATTTATACACAGTTTGTCATGCAAGCAGCGAGATTTATTGTTTCCTTGTAGTTAATAGTACATACTTGTCTGACATTAAAAGATAAGCATTTGAATAAAGGCGGGACAGGAACATCCTGAGGTCGAGCGAGGTCATACATCCTGTAGAAGGGAGGCCTCTCAAAGCATGTTATAGAATACATCTGCCAAGGTCAGCATAATTATTTCAAACTTTATTTTAAAGCATATAAAACAAAAAAGTGTTAACTATTTCATATCCTTACAGTGAGGGCTTAAATTAGGGTTAGGTAAGTGATTCTAACCCAGTGATGGGGAACCTTTTTGAGCCTGAGTGCCCAAACCGCAATGCATGCCAACTTTTTCCTCAAAGTGCCAACATGGCAATTAAACCTGAATACTGAGGTTTAAGTATAGAAAAAAACTACTCGTACAGTTATCCGAACTAATTAACAACTTTTGTTTTAGAAGAAGAACACCACAGAGAGTTCAATGATACAAATTTTAAATTATGATATAAATAGATAAAATTAAGCTCATGTTTATTAGTATCTCCAACAAATGCAATACATACACACAGACTGCTGA
This sequence comes from Pelobates cultripes, assembly GCA_933207985.1. Classification (NCBI taxonomy): domain Eukaryota; kingdom Metazoa; phylum Chordata; class Amphibia; order Anura; family Pelobatidae; genus Pelobates; species Pelobates cultripes. Next base: position 236,332,044 of record OW240913.1, read on the forward strand.
ACGCATTCACACACCATCTGCTAAATACACACACACACCGTCCACTAAATACACAGACATTGCTGAATACACATACAGACAGACTGCTAAATATATACACTGCTGAATACACACACACAGTCTGCTGAACACATACACTGCTTAGTACACACACTCAGACTGCTGAGTACATACACTCTCAGACTGCTGAGTACATACACTGCTGAATACACACACAGACTGCTGAATAAATACACTGCTGAATACACACATACACACACTGCTACATACATACACACAGAGACTGCTGAATACACCCACACAGATTGCTGAATATACCCACAAAGACTGCTGAATACACCCACAAAGACTGCTGAGTACACACACATACTTCTGAATACATACACACTGACAGACTGCTGAATACACACACAGACTGCTGAATACACACACACACACTACTGAATACATACACTGCTGAGTACACACACTCACAGACTGCTGAATATATACACACACAGACTGTTGAATACACATAGACTGCTGAATATATACACACATAGACTGCTGAATACATACACTGCTGAGTACACACACACACATACTGCTGAATACACACACAGAGACTGCTGAATACACCCACAAAGACTGCTGAGTACACACAGACTGCTGAGTACACAGACCTCTGAGTACACACACACACACACACATACTGCTGAATACATACACACACATACTGCTGAATACATACACACACACACACACACAGACAGACAGACTGCTGAATATACACACAGAGTAGTGAATACATACACTGCTTAGTACACACACACAAAGACTGCTGAGTACATACACAGACTGCTGAGTACACACGCTGATGAGTACACAGAGACTGCTGAATACATACACACACACAGACAGACTGCTGAATATACACACATAGTGCTTAATACATACACTGCTTAGTACACACACACACACAAAGACTGCTGAGTACATACACTTACAGACTGCTGAGTACACACACACAGACTGCTGAATACATACACACTGCTGAGTACACAGACTGCTGAATGCATACACAGACTGCTTAATACATACACACACACACACAGACTGCTGAATGCATACACACACACAGACTGCTGAATGCATACACACACACACACAGACTGCTGAATGCACACTCAGACTGCTGAGTACATACACACTCAGACTGCTGAGTACATACACACTCAGACTGCTGAATACAGGCACACTGATGAGTACACACACACTGATGAGTACACAGAGACTGCTGAATACATACACACACACAGACTTCTGAATACATACACTGCTGAATATGCACACACAGTCTGCTGAATACATACAGTGCTGAGTACATACACACAGAGACTGCTGAATGCATACACACACACACAGACTGCTGAATGCATACACACAAACAGAGACTGCTGAATACACCCACAAAGACTGCTGAATACACACACTGCTGAATACACACACTGCTGAGTACACACAGTCTGATGAATACATACACACACACATACTGCTGAATACATACACTGCTTAGTACACACACTCACAGACTGCTGAATATACACACAGACTGCTGAATATACACACACACAGACTGCATTGAGGGGTGTAGTGTATGTGTTTGTGTGTAAGGGTGTGGAGTGATGTGTGTGTGCGGGTAGGGGTTCTGTGGGGGGTAGGGGTGCTATGTAGGGGGAAAGGGTGCATTTACATTTAAAAAAAAACAGATACATTTAAAAAAAAAAAGTTTTATTAATTCTGTATCCCCCCTCCCTTCCTCTTACCTTTGGTGAAGGAGGGGGGACACAGCCATCCCTGGTGGTAAGTATTGTAGGAAGCAGCTCTCCTATCCTCCTGCACGATGCTGTGTGGAGCATTGCCATGGTAACGCGCGGCAACGCTCCACACAGCTTGCTCACAGGAGGAGAGCTGCTTCCTAGAGCCCTCCCCCTGCCTCCTGACCTGGAAGCAGAGTAGGTGCCTAACGTTTTGGGCAGGCAGGTGCCTACTCTGCAGACAGCCAGTGCCCCCTCTCCCGGCGACCTATGGCCGCGTGCCATAGGTTCGCCATCACTGTTCTAACCTCTCTTACACTCTGTTCTTACCCTAACCCTTGGGGTAAGGGTTAAAATAAAGTGTGAAAAAGCACAATTTAGTGATATTCCCCTAATGTGAAATATCACTAAATATGAACAAGTCTCTAATCCTAACCCAAACCCTAACATCAACCCCAAATGTCCCATGTCCTAAGCTTAGTGAATGCACTAACTATAATGAAAGTGTAAAACTAGTTTTACTTACCTTACAGGACCTTGCTGTGGAGGAGTAGCAGGAGTGCTAGCACGCATCTGCAGCACAGGATCCAGCTGATTCCCCTCACCGGAAGTGACGAGGGTAGGGGATTTTCACGGGTAGGGAAATTTGATAGAACACCGGTCTGTAATTGGCACATGCGCAAAGCGCTGATACCAACAAAGCTGGCAGGGTTACACAATGCTAATATGCCGAAAGGCAAAAGAAATTTCCAATAGGAACGAAAAAGAGCCTCATTCAGCTCCTGTATGGAGCGAAAAGTATGAACAAAGTGTATATCTAAAGCCACTTTTATGGAAAAAAAATATTACACAGAAAGTTATCGTAACATGCCAATAAGAATTAATCTAAAATAAAACTTAAATTAAATGGAAAAGTGATAAAAAAAATAAAAAAAAAATAATAGAAATGTATATGCTAAAGTAAGAGAAGAAATGGACAGAAAGCAATCTGGACATGAGCACCATCTATATAATCAAGCATACAAAAGTGAATCCATAGATAAGAAGAAGAATTTTCAATTCAGGCATATATATAGTAAATAATCCCAATGTTATGAAGTCAAGGATGCATGCTTATCTAGTCAATGCATTTCATGCCATATAAAGAGATTCCATGTATAAAACACCATCATCTTAAAGCAACAGAATATTTAATACATACAAATGTCAGAGAAAATCATAAAGATAATTGTGAAGCTAATAATCTGCTCTCACAAAAATAATTACAACAAATAATATTCCAAAAATATGCATAATAATTCTGTAGACACCTTTCTTCCATCATAAGGGCATAAGAGAAGAAGCCAAGATCTGGTATATCTTCCTGGAAAGAATCCAATCATCGGAGGGCCACCCAGAAGTAAAAAACCCAATCGGAAAAAAAGACTTAATAAAAGAAAAAGAGATAAAATCAAGTATCAGACGAGTCACAGGCAGAGGTAATTGTGAAGGACTTTTATGTATTTGCCTGTGTGCTTTCAGCTTAACCCTCTCCCTGCTGCTTTAATTACTGTATTTGTTCGGTTCAAAATTTTGAGAATACATGTATTCGTTTACCGAACGGAGACCACACACCCTGGGTAGCAATCAGCATTAGAACGCAGAGAAAACCGCGACTTAATTGCTACTAGGTGGCCGCCATTCGACATACGAACACGTGGCGAGAACAAAGGATGGTGGCCATCTTAAAACTCACGAATGCGGTCAGCGGGGCTTACGCATGAATTGCCTGGAACTATTTTGGCATGGCAAACATGCGAACGCCTGGTCCCCATGGAAGTCCTGGATGAATACGTTCCCCTCCACGAATCAAACTGGCGTTCGGTAGATAGCATCTACCAAATGAGGGGAACATTCACATGTAACCAGCTGAACCATACGAACGGTGGTTTTCGTGTAGTTAGATGCGAACGGAGACCGGCTCTTGCTACTGATTCACCTCCACATGGCAAGCCGGTCAAACTTCTACACGATGCGACACGGAAACTACCGAACGGAAATTCGTGAGATTTGGATATGTTTGGATGTTAAAAGTATATTTGTATGTCTTGTAAAAAGTATGTTTCTGAAATTGTTTAAAATTGTAATGTTTCTGGCCAGCAGATAATTGAGCTTTGTGCATTGTAGAAACTCAATTATCTAGCCTGGCCCAGAGGAGGAGTTTTGTGTTGCATAAATTGTGAGTTCTGTGTGCCAGTAAATTAGTCTTGTTCCAGCATTAAGCTTTGGCTCATGTGTGGATTATTCGTCGATTCCAGTGATATTTCTACTCGTGGAATATTGGGTGTTTTTCTTTTATGGGAAGAAGGGAATGCTTGACGGTGATACCCTATACTACCGTCACAGTGATAGACAAAAGGAACCACCTCAATGCGGTCCATATAAGGAAATAGAAACAATAAACTTTGTCCTATTATGTAGCAAATTAACCAATTGCCTATGACCATTTTACCTGACAGGATTGAAGTCACAATCTTCATTCAACCTATGAGGGAATAATGTATCCAACCGATGGATCTATCGGTTGGATACATTATTCCCTCACAGGTTGAATGAAGATTGTGACTTCAATCCCGTCAGGTAAAATGGTCACATGCAATTGGTTAATTTGCTACATAATAGGACAATGTTTATTGATGTTATTTCCTTATATGGACCACATTGAGGTGGTTCCTTTTGTTTATTACCTCTGCCTGTGACTTGTCTGATACCTGATTTTATCTTTTTTTTTCTTTTATTAGTCTTTTTTTCCAATTGGGTTTTTCACTTCTGGGTGGCCCTCTGATGATTAGATTCCTTCCAGGAAGATCTACCAGACCGTGGCTTCTTCTCTTATCCCCTTATGATGGAAGAAATGCGTATACAGAATTATTACGCATATTTTTGGAATATTATTTGTTGTAATTATTTTTTGTGAGCAGATTATTAGCTTCACAATTATCTTTAGGATTTTCTCTGACATTTGTATTAAAGGACCACTATAGGCACTCAGACCACTTCAGCTTAATGAAGTGGTCTAGGTGCCTGGTCCAGCTAGGGTTAACCCTTTTTTTTATAAACATAGCAGTTTCAGAGAAACTGCTATGTTTATAATAGGGTTAATCCAGCCTCTAAAGCCTCTAGTGGCTGTCTCATTGAAAATCACAGTAAGAAGATGCTAGCGTCCATAGGAAAGCAGTATGAATACTTTCCTATGTGACTGGCTGAATTTGCGCGCAGCTTCTGCCGTGCATGCACATTCAGCTGAAGAGGAGGAGAGCTCCCCGCCCGGCGCTGGAGAAAGAGGTAAGTTTAACCCCTTCCTCCATCTAGAGGCCGGCGGGAGGGGGACCCTGAGGGTGGGGGCACCCTCAGGGCACCATAGTGGCAGGAAAAAAAGTATGTTTTCCTGGCACTATAGTGGTCCTTGAAAGAAAATGTATTGATACTTACCGTAATTTTAATTTCCTGGCTATTATTCATGGCAGCATTTAACATATGGGTTTAGCTCCTCCCTCTAACCCTTAGGACAGAAAATACAATCAATTAAACAATTAGGCATACCTCCCCCTAGTATAAAAGGGACCCCAGTAGCATCCACATCTCAGTCCAGTAACAAGACGAATACACCAAGAGAGGGTGGGAGACCAAATGCTGCCATGAATACTAGCCAGGAAAAGAAAATCACGGCAAGTATCAATACATTTTCTCTATTCATGGCAGCATTTAACATATGGGATTCCCAAAGCAATAACCACTCAGGGAGGGTAATTCATGCTACAAAAAATTGTTTAATATTAACTTAAGGCTTATAAGAGTTCAAAACCGACAGGCCAAACTCTGAATCAGAACGAGATGAGACATCCACTCTGTAGTGATGCACAAAGGTTTTCAAAGATGACCAATTGGCAGCTTTACAGATGCTCTCTGCAGGGACTCCGGACTCTGCAGCCCATGAAGTAGCGATAGACCTTGTGGAATGTGCCTTGATGTCCTTGGGAACCGGTACCTGTTTTGTCTTGTATGCTCTAGAAATAGCCTGAACTGTCCAGGATGAAGGGTTGTGACAGAAGCAGCTTAACCTCTACGAGAACCCCAAGGTATCACAAACAATTGGGGAGACTTTCTCCAAGTAGCTGAGCGTGCAATATACGTGGAAAGACACCTCCTTGGGTCAAGTGTATGACATCTTTCTTCCTCAGGAGAAGAATGATCTTGAAAATACCCCGGCAGGACAATCTCATGATTCAGATGGAAGGATATAACAACCTTTGGAAGGAACTCAGGTCTTGGCCGTAGCACAATGTAGCGGAGAACTGGTATTACACAGCCTATCTCCACTTTAGATCCCAGTAAGGCTCAAGAACAAGTATAATAAATCCACAGAGTAATAATTCCAGCAGGCAAAAAGACTCCAACAATATCCCAATCGCAATCCCAATGACTGGACGACACACAGCATCAGGAGCAGAACTAAACTTTTATTCACAGCAGTTCCTTATAAAGGATTCTCCCATGCAAGGGAGGGATTTCCAGTAATTATGACAGTAGCCAATAATACAAAGGTTCCCTCCCCTACTTTCCCTCCCCTCAGTGTGACACTTAATCCACTTAATCCTGGTACCTTTTCCCCTGTTTCTTGGATGTACCCCAAAACTGTGGGGTACCAGGACTTAAGTGGCATCCCCTGGTAGCCCTGGTCTGGGTGACCAACATACTCAAAATTCACACAGATCAGACCAGGGGTTCGGGAGTTATAGGGAATAAACGATTTGACCGACCGCACACGACTATGTAGCCGAAAGGAGTTCCATGTGTTTTGGCCCTATGGTCGGTCTACGTTTGGGAGGTAAAACAGGTATAAATCCTTGCCATCCATAATAATACCGGGTTCGCACGAACCCCCTTGTTTGGTAGATTGAACTCACCGAACGAGGAGTCGATTAGCCCCTCCGTTCGTGAGTTCTGGAGCTCTGGAGGTCTCAGCGGTGTTCGCGCAATTGAGTGTCCGATTTGAGTTCCAGACACTCGACGCCCAAACACCGCTGAGAGTTTGTGCATAAGATGGCCGCCGCCGCGTGTTCGTCTACCGAATGGCGGCCACCCAGATACAGCAATATAACATCAATTAACTGCGGTTAGAGAGGGAATAAGGGTTTAACTAGGGACACACTTCTTCTCTAAGGTGGTCTATGTATTCGGTAGTTTCCATTCGTATAAACTATGAAGGAAACTACCGAACTAACATATGAATGCCTATGCAATTTTCAATGTACAGGCAGTTTAAACATGCAAACAGTCTTTTAAAATATAATTCTGGTGGACAGTCACATGCCATCCGCTACACACAACTCTATCATCGAAGAAGGTAGTGAACGGTTCCTCAGATGACAGTGCTCTAATGTCCGACATTCTCCTAGCAGAGACTAAGGCCAGTAACAACAGGGTCTTTAGAGAAAGAACCTGCATCGGGACCTCATCAATAGGTTTAAAGGGATGTTCTGTTAAGGCCTGCAGAACCAGAGGTAAATTCCAAGGAGCTAAGAATTTTTTGATAGGAGGTCTAATCCTAATTACAGCTTTGAAGAAGCGAATCACAATGGGATTTAACGCCCAACGAATACCAGAAAGAGCCCAAAGAGCTGAGCAGTGTACTGCAAGAGTGTTAAGTTGAAGGCCCCTCTCCAGGCCTGCTTGCAGGAAACCCAAAACCTGAGGCACGGAAGGGGAACCTTAATCTTGAACCGTGGAATTACTCCATCGTGCAAAGGCTTCCCATATCTTATGGTAGGTAGAGGAAGTAGACAAATTCCTAGAACGTAACAGGGTTGAGATTACCTGGTCCGAAAGGCCATGGTCAACTAGAGATTGCCTCTCAACAGCCATGCATGGAGCCTGAACTTGTTAGGCTCCGGATGAAACACTGGACCCTGAATCAGCAGATCTTCCAGGACCGGAAGCTCCCAAGGCAGCTCCCTTGATAACTTCTGTAACGGGAAACCAAGGGCGACAAGGCCAGAAGGGAAGAACAGCTATCACCTTGCAATGTTCCTTGGAGATCTTTTGCAGAACAGCGTGAATGAGGGGAATTGGAGGAAAGATATAGGCTAGATCGAATTCCCATCTGATGGATAGAGCATCCTGAGCAACCGCCTTTGGATGGTATCTCCTTGAAACAAAGCACGGGACCAGGGTGTTCTGAATAGTTGCCATGAGGTCCATTTGGGGAAGACCCCACTTCTGGACCAACCGAGCAAAGATCCTCCTGGAAAGTTGCCATTCTGATGCTTGTATCAGGTGTCTGCTGAGAAAGTCTGCTAACACATTCTCCTTCCCTGGGAGATAGGTGGCACACAGGCCCTCCACATGAGTCTGAGCCCAGGTCTTAATGGAGCGATTACCCTCATCACTCCTTGTCCCACCTTGATGATTTTAATAGGCAGCAGCAGCTTTGTTGTCCACTATCAACTTAATCCAGGAATGCCGGATGATGTGTTGAAAATTAAGAAGTGCCAAAAGGTAGCTCTCAGTTCCCTGATGTTGGAAGGTAAGCATTGGGTCCTTGGAGGCCATTTTGCTTGAAAAAATTGATTCCCTAAATGTGCACCCCATCCGGTCTGATTGACGTCTGTCGTGATGACCACCCAATCTATTTCCGTCAAGGGAAACCCTCGGGAGATGTTTTCCCATAACATCCACCAAAGGAACAAAAGGAATGCGGATCAATCTTTCACAATCCTTCAAGCTAGTCCTGAAATTCTTCAGAAAAAATTGTTGAAGAGGGCGAAGGTTCCACCGTGCACATCTGACAAGCTTTATTGTGGAGGAAAGAGTCCCCAGAAGTCTCATAAACTCTCTCGCCGAGGCTGAAATCTTCAGTCTGAAGCTCCTTATATGATCTTGAAGTATGAGCTTTCTTTCATGTGCGAGGGATACAATTGCTGTGTGGGTATTGAAATTTGCTCCCAGGAATACCAGTTCTTTTGATGAATGCAAATGACTCTTTTCGTGATTGATATGCCGATCGAAGTGAGAGAGAGTGTTGAGGACTAGTTGTCTGTGTTGGAACATGGATTTTAAGCCCGGGGCCACTACCAGGATGTCGTCCAGGTAGTGAAACCCAGCTACACCTTCTTTTCTGAGAAGAGCAATGATGGTGACTGAAGTGGAAATCAATCAATAAATTGATTATTTTGCGTATCTGCCCCTGGCCAAATTAAAGAAACAGTGCGTGCACGCTCCTTGAAGTAATTCACACCAGACACAAGTTTCAGGTTGATGAAAAACTTGAGGAATGTTTATTCTGGGGAGATGGCATGCCCCTTATAAAGCAAAATTACATCATATGCATTGTCAGAGATAACATGGAATAATACATCAATAATTGGTTAGGGGTTAAGTGCTTGGTTTATTGTTCTTCCTACCGGGTGTGATGTCACTGGCATCTTGCGGGTCTCCCCCAGATTCCAGCGCCATCTTGTAAGTGAGGGTATTATTTGATGACTAAGAGGAAACTCCCTGGCCCTTGCG
>OW240913.1:236341783-236444530 GCA_933207985.1 Pelobates cultripes
AACCTGAGAACCTTCTGGTGCTTGACTGTGATAGGGACGTGACAATATGCATCCCTTAGGTCTAACAAGATCAACAAATCTTTGTGATGAACAACAGGAACAATGGAACTAATGGATTCCATGTGAAATCTTCTGACTCTCGGGTAAAGGTTGAGCTGATGGAGGTCTAATATAGGTCTCCATTTCCCTTCGGGTTTCTTGACCAAAAATAGGGGAGAATAATATCCCTGGAATCTTTCTCCCATGGGTACAGGGACGATGGCGTCTTCTAAAAGAAGATTGTTGACATAATGAGTTAAAATCTCTCGTTTTTGGCTGTTGGTAGGAAGCCTTGTTCGAATAAACCTTGGTGGAGGAGGACATTCTTCGAATTCCAGATGATAATCTCCGGTGATAATGGACCTTACCCAAGCATCTGGAATGATTTTCCAGGCCCTCTGAAAGAATGACAGATGTGCTCCCACTCGAGGAACCTGGAGTAAGCCACCTTCAGAATTGTTTGTTGGGGTGAAAGGAAGAGTTTTGCATCTTGCCCTTAGAAGATTTTACGTTCTGACCGCTCTTCCAATTGGAATGTCTAGCGAATTCTCTGCCCGGTCTGTAGGTCTTACTTTCCCAAAATATCCTTGATTCCTGAAAGATCTACGGTCCAGATGAGGTCTCTTGGGACTTCTATCTTGTGGCAGCATGACTTGTTTAACCTTGGCCGCTTTTTTAATAGCTTCATCCAGCGGCTTCCCAAAGAGTAATTCTCCCATAAAAGGAAGGGTGCATAAATTATTCTTAGAGGAAAGGTCTGTCCCCAGAATCTCAGCCAAAGTGCCCATCTGGTGGTGACTGAATGCGCCATAATCTTAGAAAGAATTCTAATAAGGTCTGTAGAGGATTCCAAAAGCCAGTCACTGGCGCGTTTTATAGCCCTCAAGGATTCTGCCATCTGACATCTGCTTACACCTTCATCTAGGTCTTCCTCCAAATCAAGTATCCAGGAACGCAAAGCTCTTGACAAAGCAGAAATGGATACGGCCGGATGACATCCTAATCCTCCTGTCATGAATACTTTAGATATATCAGCATCAATCCTTTTATCCATTGGTTCCTTTAGGGAAGCATTGCTATCAATTGGAAGTGTGGATCTTGTTGCTACCTTAATGATAGGAGCATCAACTTTTGGGACCGTTGTCCACATCCTGGAATCCTCCTCCTTAATCGGGTATAATTTAGAAAGCCTTCCTTGGCTAGTAATCCTTTTACTTGTATTTTGCCTCTCGCTCCGCATCAGGTCTTTAATAGAGCTGTGAACTAGAAAGGAAGGTCTTCTCTTGTGCAAATCACCAAAATGTCTGTCAGAAGCTGAACATTCCTTAGCCTCTTCAGGCAAATCCAATGTTCTCCTGACTGCCATAATCAAATGCTCCATAGCTTTGGAGTCCAAGGAGCAAGGCTGTTCCATATACTCCTCTTTGCTGGATGAGATTGGTTCTAAATCCTGGTAAGCCGAAGTCTGTCTGTAGTCCTCGTCAGGCTGATCTGAGTCCATGCCGAAGGTCTCACCTCTTGATCTTTTACCTTTATTGGATTCTGCAATTCCCTCCACCACTGCCTGCTTAATCCAGTAAGCAATATCCTTGGCTGAAGAGGTAGAGGCTTGCGGTGACTTCTGGCGATCAGACTCTCCTGCAACCATGGCTAAGCATCTTCTGCAGAGCCTGCAGTTATCCATTGGCCTTGCACCACATCCAGGGCAGGCTGCCGGTTTTTCCCTTCTCCTCGATGGGGATCTGGGACAGGACCGGTCTTGAGGGCTGTAAGACACAGAAGTCATAAGACTGAACCCCTCCATACACTCTTTTTAGTAATGTGAAAATTAAAAAAAAAAAAGATGTTGCTCACCTATGACCTATTGCAAATCTCATTGATTTTGCAGAAGGGGATGATGGATCCATACTGACTGTAGGGCTAAGAACATTAAAAAAGGTAATGCATTCCCAGACTAAACATTTTGGATCATTATAAATGATAAAAGTATAATTCTTACCTGCAGAGCTTAAAAAACAGTCTAATAGAGCACTGTATCTTTAACCCCTTTAGCATAGGCGTGCGCACGGGGTGTGCCTAGGCACATCCTAATCCCTGCAGCACGCACTATGTGCTTCCCTCCGTGGGCAGGTGAGGGAGATCAAAGATCTCCCTCACAAACCTGCAGGAGAGGACCCGGGGAGCTCTTGTCAGCAGCTCTGCCGGGTTCCTCTTGTGTGGTCGGATCATTGCCGCACTTTCGCGAGAGTGAACTCTAGCCCCACAGGGGGCTAGAGTTCACTCTCCACTGGACCACCAGGGAAGGCAGGAGCACGTTGACCCCTCCCTACATAAGGTAAGAAGGGAGGGAGGATATTAACTAAACAGCCCCCACACATTACACACAAACATACAGCACACATTCATACATCACCCTTACACACACAGCACACACACTAACAGCACCCTCACACTAACATCCTTACACACACAGCACCCTCACACATACACAGACACATCACACTTACACACACAGCACCCATACACACACACAGCACCCTCACACACACAGCAGTATGTATGTGTATGTGTGTGTGTATATATCTATATACGCGGCGTGTGTGTTTCTGCTTTAGGGTGCACACCCTTATACAATAGGCTGTGCACGCCTATGCCCTTAAGGACACATGGCATGTGTGACATGTCATGATTCCCTTTTATTCCATAAGTTTGGCCCTTAAGGGGTTAAAGGGAAAACAAACAAGTTTTATTGTGGAGGAAAGAGTCCCCAGTAGTCTCATAAACTCTCTCGCCGAGGCTGAAATCTTCAGTCTGAAGCTCCTTATATGATCTTGAAGTATGAGCTTTCTTTCATGTGCGAGGGATACAATTGCTGTGTCGGTATTGAAATTTGCTCCCAGGAATACCAGTTCTCTTGATGTATGCAAATGACTCTTTTCGTGATTGATGAGCCGATCGAAGTGAGAGAGAGTGTTGAGGACTAGTTGTCTGTGTTGAAACATGGATTTTAAGCCCGGGGCCACTACCAGGATGTCGTCCAGGTAGTGAAACACAGCTACACCTTCTTTGTAATACCACCATTTCAAATTCCCTCCTCTGTACCTTTAAAGGAGTGCTCATTGGTCGCGAAATTGTGGAACCGCCATTTTGGAAAAAGGGCAAAATTCACTTGTCTTACCGTCATGCGATCGTCTGATCGAGGTCTGGAGTTCCCATTCCGGATACCAGTGGGTTCCAACAGCCTGGGGAGAGTCAAATCGAAGCGTCTAATAGTGTGCTTACAGCGCAGTGGTAAACATTCTTATTTTTTGGGTGCTAATCTGCTAAATAGTACATTTTGGGGCGTGCACTTCATATCTCAGAGTCAAATCGAAGCATCTAATAGTGTGCTTACAGCGCAGTGGTAAACATTCTTATTTTTTGGGTGCTAATCTGCTAAATAGTACATTTTGTGGCCTGCACTTCATATCTGAGAGTCAAATCGAAGCGTCTAATAGTGTGCTTAAAGCGCAGTGGTAAAAATTCTAATTTTCTGGGTGCTAATCTGCTAAATAGTAAATTTTGGGGCGTGCACTTCATATCTGAGAGTCAAATTGAAGCGTCTACTAGTGTGCTTACAGCGCAGTGGTAAACATTCTTATTTTCTGGGTGCTAATCTTCTAAATGGTACATTTTGTGGCCTGCTCTTCGTATCTGAGAGTCAAATAGAAGCGTCTAATAGTGTGCTTACAGCACAGTGGTTGGGATGAATCGATAAGATTACTAAACATGACATAATGAAAAATAGATAATCCAAGGGAAGACTGAATAAAAGTATAAGAACCCTCCATTCCTCTCTATTATCCCCCCAGATCATGAGCTACTCTTTTGTTATTTTTGTATTTCTATTTGTATTTTTTATTTTATTTTATTTTTTTGTCATGTTGTGTGAAAGGCATTTTTTAAGGAGTTTCAACACACACAGAAATGTATTATTGCTAAGATCAGCACTATTTATTATTATATATAGGCACGTTTGACTATAGATACTTTAAAATTGTGTTTAACCCCCTTAAGAATGGCGGGCGGGCGTGCTATGCCTTACTTGGACACCGTGCTCTAAACGCTGGGGGGCGGCATAGCACGTCCCCGCCATCCTATTTACTTACCTGGTCGTTGGCGATCCCACGCGGTTCGGGACTCACCTGGCAGCCCAGGGAGTCCCCCTCTGTCCGTTTCACCACCCCTCCCCTACTCTACTATCAAGTTACTCTCCGTAGAATACTGGAACACTGGCTTTGTGCTAAACAATGCCTCCTGGTTGCGGCTAACAATCTCTGGTCAGCGTATTTGTCAGCTGAGCACCTCCCTCTGACATATCCAGAATGATCAGCCCCCTGGAGTACCTGAGGTGTCCCCCTTAATGAGAGTTGCCTCTGTGTCTTCCTCCACTGTACTTTCAAAACTTTAAACTGGCATAATTTTATCGACACCCTGACTCCTACCTCGGTACTCCAGTTTCCTTGGGGCTTGCCTCATCTGATTCCTCAGCCACACACCCAGGACTCTGGCTCCTTTTTTCTTCAACCGCCTATCCAACCACCACTTCTGGGCCGCTTTCCGAACCGAATCCTCCAATCCCTCCTTTCTTCTCTACTGCTCAGTGTAGACGCCGCTCCGCTTGCAACCTCATTCCTCCCCGCCATACGCCGACACGCTTCCGTGCATCCGCTCACATCATCACGACGCTCAAAGGAGAGATGGTATCCCCAATGTATTCTATCGAATGCCTTCTCCGCATTCAAAGTAAGAAGCGAAGAAGTTGTGTGAGACATCCTAATATGATCGATCAAATTAATGAAACGTCTAGTACCATTCAGAGTCTGATGGTTCATGACAAAACCCACCTGATCTCTATCAATAAGGAACGGTAGAATCTGATTAAGACGGTTAGCTAAAACGTATCTTTTCTCAATGCAAACTCAACTTTCTCAGCATCAAGCAAGGGATGCTGTTACAGGGATGAAACTGTTTGGGATATAATACTCAGAGACTAAAGAAGAAAAGGGTTTAATACTTCTCCCATTCAAAATATTATCCAATGTACTAATATCCCTGCCTTTCCAATAAGCCAAAGATAAATCATCAGTGAGAAGTTTTAGTATCTCTAATTCCAGAAAACCAAATTTTTTATCTATACACTGAATTTTATTTTCTAATTTTATGCCATATTTAAAGATATGTGCCATTATCTTATTTTTTATTTGTTTCAACATTGGATAACTCTTTTGCCATATCAACTTATTCAACTCAGTCTTATTCGGTGTGTCCAGTTTCAGTCTAAATCACCCTTCTTTCGTCATTGCTTTTTTAGTTAACAAATTCACATCGTATACTCTACTGGCTTCATTCTATCCAAGGTTTTTTCCCCTTCCATATAAAATGTCTAAAACTTCTTTGAATAAGATCTAGCCAACCTTCTGGTATTCTTAGAGGTATAATTTTAAAGAAATAGGTCCATATGGAAAGAAAATAATAATTTACAATATTAATTCTACCTAGCCAGTTTGACATCACACTACCCCACTTTTTCAAAGTAATATTAGTGGATTTTATAGTGCTCAGTATATTAACTTCAACAATCCTATCCAGTTTTTTTAGGGGACATAACTCCTAGATAGTTAAAAGCTTCCGTTATATCAGTACAATTATGAATATTTAGAATGTTATGTGTAGTGCTTTAATCTGTATTCACAAAGATCTCACAAAATTGATCTACTTCCTTCATTAGATATTTGACAGAAGTTATAGGGTCAGTCAGGGTAACTAGGGTGTCAACAGCATACAAGCATAGTTTCAGATCGTCTAGATTCGTTGGTACACCTTTAATAAATGGATTAGTTTTAATGCTTGTAGCGAAAGGCTCCACAGATAGTATATATAAAATTGGTGATAAAGGGCAACTTTGAAGGCTGACATTATTCAAATCAAACCATTCCGATCATAAATCCACTTCCACCGTTCTAGCAGTTTCCTCATCCATCCACAAAAAACAAAAAGTTTCCAAAACGTTGAACATATATCTCCATCAGACTCTGTCAAAGGCCTTTTCTGCATCCAGTGACCGGGTCAGAAAGGTAATCTCACTGCTCTCACCCCAGTCTTATATCGATCAGACACCCGGTGTTAAAACAGGCTTGTCTATTCAGAACAAAGCCAGTTTGGTCTTCATTGACTAGGTTTGAGAGAACCATTTTTATCCTATCTGCCAAAATTGCCGAAAACAATTTAGAATCTACACTCATTAGAGAGATTGGGCGGTAATTTTAAATTTTGTGTGGATTTCGATCTTTCTTTAACAATGGTATTATATTTGCATGAAAATGTTATTTTGGTCCTGAGCCCTTATAAACAACTTCATCGAATGAGTTATTTTATATGTTTGCTTAATACATCCTTGAAAACCCTATAGAACCTGTTAGTCAGACCATCTGGTCCAGGCGTCTTAAAATTAGCAAGTCCATCTATAGCTTTATTCATTTCAAATTTTGTTAGGGGGAGTTAAGTATCTTATTTTGTTCTTGAGTGATCCTGGGTATATCCATGTCCTTCAAATAGTTTATACTCTGTTGTTCTCCTGATTGATTTAGAATATTGCATAATTTAAAAAAACTATTTTTAAAAATTCTTTATTTTTGCTCCACTCAGAAGTGTGTGTGGACATTGCATAAAGTTTAAGACATACAATACTGAGTAAGCATATAATGGCATAAACAAGGTTTGACATTTGTAACGTCCTGTATAAGGGGCCCGTGAGTAGAGTATTTTCTTTATAGGTGGACTAGTAGGGACATCTATGAATACACACTTACCAGCCTTTTGCTGGGTAACTGTTGGTTATTTCTAGTGGGCACGGTGAAGGGCCTGTTAATGCTATGAGAGTGTAGGATAAGTCGTAGGGAGGTTCAACTGCTTGGGTCTGTTAAAATGCCTAGTCAACATTGCTATGTGAAGGTGCCAATTGCTGAGATACATGTGACTGAGAGGGAAGGCTTGGGGTAACCTACCTTTAGAATGAGCTTAGTTATTCCCCCTGGCTCTGCTTGGCTGATTAAGGTTTGTTCGTGGGTAATGAGGTGGAGGGGGGTCGGGGGAAGGAGCTTCTGGCTGTGGGCCAGAGTACCTATGGGCAGCTTGGACATTGGTAATGAGCTTAAATTATATTAAAAAGTAACTTCAAACCTAAAGAAAAAACAACTTCGAACGGAATATAACATCCTGGGTAGGAGAGAGATTTTTATCAGGTAGACGCTGTGGCATAGGCATTTGACGATGCTCTCTGCGGCACAAACACCATGACTTGTGCCGGGTGCCAGCTGTGTGTAACCTGATTTGCTCCTCTGGTTCCCGGTCGAGTCAGAGACTTCTCCGGTATTCCCAGCTAACTCAGGAGGGCAGTCGCTCCTTAAATGTCGGAAACTGAAAGGGTCACATCTCCTTGTATTTTATGTTGTGGCTTCTTAGAAGGGCAGTGACTGGCTGCATGTGCCCCATCCACTGTAGGGTGTCTCCCGAGAGGTCAGCGTAACACAATAGGGACGTGTTCTCAAAGGAATAGGGCACCTTCCATAGAAAGTAGTGAGCACTGCTTGTTTGTCTATGCTGTTGCGAAATTTCACCACAATGTCTCTCAGGGCCGTTTCAGGTGCTCTTCTGGGTTTTGGGACTCGGAAAATCCTGTCAAAAGTTACCATTTTAGCTTACTTGGGGCTAGCAGTGCTCCCATTAGTCGCTTAATGAAGTGCGGAAGCTCTGCTGTGAGGTCCTCCACTGGTACCCCTCTGACCTTGAGATTGTTGCAGCGCCTGTCTTCAAGCATGACAAAGCGCTGGTCTGAAAGTGCTTGCTGTTTCTTCAGAGTTTGCATTTCCAGCTAGAGATCTACTATGGTTTGCATGTGTTCAGTCACAGAGCTTTCCCTCTCCCCCAGGCGGCCGACCAGGCCCGTAAGGTCGCTGTGCAGCAAGGCCATGTCTGCATGCAAGTCGTTCTGGAGGCTGCCCAGCATCTCCCTGAGCATTGCTGCTGTCAGCTGTTCGTTTTCTTTGGGTTTCAAGGTTGTCTCTTCTATGGCGGAATCCTGCTTGGACCCCCATTCAGGTCCAGGTCCTCAGAGGAGTCAGTAAAGTCCTTGAGATGGTCCCAAAGAATGTCCCAAACAATTATGCTTTTAAAGCCGTCATAAGAGGTTATCTGATCAATTTTGGGCCCATACGCACCTTGCGCTCACCGGAGGAGATCTCCAATATTGATGCCTGTTTTAGCTTTGTCCAGGTTCTGTTTTTTAGTATTGTGGCCCATGGTGAGTGGTGGCTTCGTGTGTGGGTTTTCCGGGTGCTGGTACTGCTGAAATCCCCTATTATATCGTTAGTGTGTACGGAGCCCATCGAGTGTGCGTCCAACTTGTTCAGTGGCTAAGCACCACCCCGTCCCAATAATAATTTTTAAATGATTTAGCTATGGTTTCTGGGGTCATATATTTATTTTGTACTATTTCAATACTGTTTATTCTATTATTATCTGTCTGTTTTTTTTAGTTTTTTTTTTTTAACCATTTTGAGACTCTATTATTTTCATACTAATAATTTATTGTTATCCTTTCAAGATTTTTATTCATGTGTTCCGTTTCAAAGAAAAAAAAAAGTTGAATCTCTGAGAGCAGACTTAGAATTTTGTTAGTTACTTGACTTTTGATTTTATTAGATAATATATAGTATTCTATAGATCGCTCTTCTCTAGTGGCCCCCCTTTCCTTTTTTATTTTATTTTTAAGTTTGATCAGATAACCTCTTATGACGGCTTTAAAAGCATAATTGTTTGGGACATTCTTTCAGTCACATTCTCTTTAAAATATAATTCCATAAGATTTTTTAATGTATCCTTGATTCTCAGTTTTAGAAAGTATACTATCATCAAGGCATATGTACAAAATGGCTTATATGATTTAGAGTCTTTCAAAATAAATAAAATATAACTATAGTCTGCTAATGGGTTATCTTTTATCAAAAATTTAGTAGTCTGCTACACTACAAAGCTGTTTTCTCCTAGTATCAGGTCAATTCTAGAGAAAGATTGGTGTAACCTAGAAATGTGCATGCAATCTTTTTCATATGTGTAAGGCTAATAAATTTTCTTTCATAATGTTCTATAACCGTTTAGTGACCATTTTTTAATTTTCTTACTGTTAAGGACCAGGCCTGTTTTTACATTTCTGTGGTGTTTGTGTTTTGCTGTAATTTTCCTCTTACTCATTTACTGTACCCACACATATTATATACAGTTTTTCTTGCCATTAAATGGTCTTTCTAAAGATACCATTATTTTCATCGTATCATATCATTTACTCTAAAAATTTTTATAAACTATGATTACATTGTAACACTGTTATCTGTTATAAATCTCTGAATCACACCTCACATATTTTTTTAAAGTAGACAACCCAGGGTATTCAATATGAGGTATGTACAGTCTTTTTTAGTAGCCACTTAGTCACAAACACTGGCCAAAGTTAGCATTTATATTTGTTTGTGTGTAAAAAATGCAAAAACACATGAACGCTAACTTTGGCCAGTGGCTACTAAAAAAGACTGAACATACCCCATGTGATGGACCCTCCAGCAGTCGATGCGTCAGTGCTTACCAAGGACCATCAGCACTGCACCAGACACCATTAGCACCGCAGATCCCACAAACCGCCACAGCTTGGTTGGGGTCTCACCGTCCTCCACCCACCCTGGACCGAAGACCAGGATCCAGCTCCCAGAGAGCGTAGCAGGAACAAGCTCTCGAAAGAGCTTAGTGATTATAGCCCAGGGGAGTATACAGCATATAGCAATCCCCAGTGTAGATGCAGCCTTTTCCCCCACACATGAGACAAGGCTCTATGTTGAGGGTAAAACAGGAACTCAGCAGTCTGAGGGTTTATTGTCTCTTTTATACAGGTTTTTCCACAAGGTTACCACCCACGTGAACCTTGTGGAACATAGGATACAAAGTTACAAAGCCAACCAGGACAGTGTTGTATAGTTAGACACTCCCAGATAAGGTACACAAACCCTCCCCTCTGCTTGGGAGATAATTGAGCAAGATACTGTAATTAAAATGTTTCATAAAATACAGAAAACATCCCAAAGCACCATACATCCCTGGATAGCCCTGATCTGGGTGAACAACATATCCAAAAATCACCCAGATCAGAGCAGGGGTTCAGGAAATTCCTGGAAGTCATATTTGACCGACCGCAAGCATGGCTTTCATGCCCAAAATAGTTCAAGGGATTTAGGCTGTGCGGCCGGTCTAGTTCACATAGTTCAAATGCAGTTCAAATGCACGAACGGGGGCCGTTCGTGCAAACAGCCCAGGTTAAAGTAGCGTTCAAATTGTCGAACACCGATCGACTCCTGCCGAAGCATTAAAATTTCAAAGAGGGTAAAGTTCAGTGGTGTTCGTGCCGTCGCATGTCCGATTTGAGTTCCATGAACTCGACGGCAAAACACCTGCTGAACGCGTTCGACTAAACAAGATGCCCGCCACCACGTGTTCGACTATACGAACGGCGACCACCCAGCCGTTCGTCAATTAGCTTGCAGTTAACCACCAGCCTGGGAGGTAAATTGGCTGCACAATCCACTTGTGTGTAGTCCAGCTGTACGGTAGTTTGTTCGGTAAATCCCATTTACCGAACCACATAGTAAAAAAGCCCGAACAAGCCTTTTTACAGTGAGAAAACAAAGTTTTAGCATGTGGGCCATAATTCTGTGGCAAAAGGCTGGCAAACAGGCCCCTCCAAAACCCAGTGGCGAGGTTATTTTCGCCACACCCCATTTGCAATACCTTGCGTTGTCTTCTTTTGCAAAAGTATGCCATCGTGAGGGTAATTCTCATTCCTGGGCTACCATACGCTCTCAAACATAACCAACCTGGAAAAAATCAATGTGAAAAAACAGAAAATCAAGCCTTATATTTGACCCGCTAACTTTTGAAAACACTATAAAACCTGTACATGGGGGGTACTGTTATACTCGGGATACTTCGCTGAACACAAATATATATTGCCGATTTCAGTTTGCCAGATTGGTTTGCTGGCTCTCTGTTGCCTTTTGAGACCATATGGTAGCCCAGAAATGTGAATTAACCCTATCATGGCATACCATTTGCTAAAGTAGACAACCAAGGGTATTCAAAATGGGGTATGTCCAGTCTTTTATAGTAGCCACTTAGTCACGAACGCTGGCCAAAGTTAGCATTTTTATTTGTTTTTTTGCATTTTTTTAACAAAAACTTTTACTGGTGATATTGTCGTTGTGATAAGTTTGACTTTTTAAAATACTCATATTTGCATTCAGCGAAGTCTCCCGAGTATAACGATATCCCCCATGTAAAGATTTTATGGTGTTTTGGAAAGTTGCGAGTTTAAATATAGGGCTTGCCAATTAAATTATCTGGACTGTCTGCCTGGGTTGTCAGGCAGGTCCCTCAAATTATAATTAATAAAACCAAATAATTATGTAAAATTAATAGTTAAATATATAAGTAGAATGTATGTATATAAATATATGTGTATACACACACACACACACACACACATATATACATATATATATAAATAAATAGAAAAATAAATGTAAACTTTTTTGTTAATTATATTATGTATATATATATACAAGCATGTGACTGTGTGTATATGTATATATGTATATATATATATATATATACACACACACATATATATATACATACATATATATATATATATATATATATACATACATATATATATACATATATATATATATATATATATACATACATATATACATATATATATATATATATAGATATATATATATATATATAACGTGTGCATATAATACGTGTATATATATATATATATATATATATATATATATATTTGTGTAAGGGGCAAAGAGCCGTATATGGTATAAGTCGGTTGTGGTGTGCCGAGACTGATGATACGGTAGGCCTGTAAATAAAGAGGGCCCACCAAAGTAAGAAAGTAAAGAAAATGGAAAGAAAAGAGAAAGTGTGTGAGAGGGTCATTCTGATGCTGGGTGAGAGGGTCATTCTGATGCTGACCTAAAGCGATATTGAGTCAGGTAAGGGGTGTCCCTTATATAGGGAAGTGAATTAATTTAAGCCCCTCCCACAAATACAGGCCAAACGGCCTTAATACTTGTTAAAGGGGCAAATAGCTGTATATGGAGTAAGGTTCCAGCATAAGCGTAGGATAGTATAAAGGGAGCAAGTCGGTTGTGGTGTGCCGAGACCGACAATACGGTAGGCCTGTAAATAAAGAGGGCAAAAATGAATAATCAAAGATTTAATACAGTCAACAAATATATACAAATAAACCAGACATTTCCTAAAATGCATTACCGTATGTAATTCCTGGAAGGATTTTGAAGGTAGGAATCTAGGACCGCAACTAGACACCATTTGTTGTGGGTAGGATAGTATGTTATCTCTACTGTTGGTACGTGTTGACTCGTTTTGGAATGTGGTAGAGCCAATAGGTAATTATATATGTGTTTACGTACGTGGGATCATTGAAGAAAATGATCTGTCTGAGTGGTGGTGATGGTAGTGGCCTGAGAAAGGCATAGAAGGCAGTGTGCATGGCTGGTAATGGCCGACTTGGTAGTATAATTGAATGGTTGTAGATCTAATAGGTCCAATAGGGATGAAAAAGTTGGATGGCTATTGGTAATCTCTGAGAGGAACGTGGGGGAATAGATTCCTGAAAACCTCTGAGTATATTCCTGTCTGGTATGATAGCATGAAGTTATGGTAGTTTTGGCCATAGGTTATCCTGTGTTGTTGAATATCTGTAAAATATATAATTAATGGTGTGTGAGATAGTTTCAGTTTAAGATGGCAAAAAGAAGCAAAACCTAGGAGAAATGTTATGACACAGGTTGAGCTATGTCATGTTCCAATGAGATTCTTTAAGCCAGGTGAAAAGCTGTGTTGTGCGTTCCACAAGTATGGGCCAAAAGTGCTAGGTGGGATAGTGCATGCTATGCTGCATGAGTATGTCTAATCCATGATTTTGTCTCTGGAATGAACGAGTTGCCGTGACCGTATTGGCGGCTGTATGATGTATGATGAACAAGCCTTTAATATAAATGAGACAATTGTCGGCAGGGATGTATGCCCCCGCCTGGTACATGAAAGTAAAAGAAATGTGATAAGTGGCCAACCAAGTGAGTTCCCTAGAAATATCATGATCGTATGCATGATGAGTGGCGTTTGTTGATGATGTGACATGTGCTTAGTTGTCTGAGTAACAACGGATTGATGACCCTGAGCATGATTTATCACATGCCACAGCAGCTGCTACAATGGGGTAGATCCCCCAAAGGGGCTGAGGTGGTAGAAAAAATTCCAAACCTGGATGCCATAGCCAACAGCTCCAAAGCCATCATTCCCGGTAGATCGCTGCTAAACCCGTGGTAGACACCGCGTCTGACCATCTGGTTGGAGAAGTGTCAGACAATCCTGGAAGGAACATGCTTTTACCATGCCAAGTGGTTAAGAAATTCCCCCCCATGTGCAGGTCTGCTGTGGCTGGGGTGTCTAGGGACATCCTCTGATCGTCATGTTGGAAGTGTGGAAAAAAGGGGAAAGTACTCTGGATGTGAAAGCATGGTCTTGTGGTATGATTTGCATGGCAAAATTAAGGAACCTGGTAGGGATTGTAGTTCCTTGCATGTGTAAGTACTAAGCAGGAGGTAGTGATTGATGTAGTTGAGAATGTTCCCTATTTGTCTTGTGGTAACTTGCGTGTATGGATGCCGACTCAAGTCGTATGCCCAGTAATGTGATGATAGTGTCTGGGCCTTCTGGTTCTTATGGGTGCTGGGACGCCCAAGTGGTCAACCAGACTAAGCTGCTGTGAGGCTTCTAGTGAAAAATATGTTTTCTTCGATCAACAAGAAGTCTTCTACATAGTGTATGACTGTAAGGCCTCTGGATATGTTATCATAGCCAGCACAGAGTATCTGTGACTATCGATAGTAGGCTAATCTGTAGCCCGAAAGTTGAGCGGGGAAAGGATTGCCCATTTTATGTGCGTGTGTGTGTAGGGTAGATGGTAGCCATTTACTGCGTTGATGATATTGGTCTTAGTTAACCAAGCTTCAACCCATGCTCGAGTGATAGCTGTAAAGGTAGATCAATGGTGTTGTATAGTAAGGAAACTCCTTGGAGGGTATGAGGGAGTTGAGACTTGGGGTAGCGGAGGTTTGTGGTGCCAATAAGTCTCTGGTTAGTCTTTGTTTAAGGGAAGATTTCCTTGTGACAATACCAATGTGTGTGTGTTTGGCGCCATGCTGTAAATGGTGGAGATTGGAAAACCCAAGTAAAACTTCTCTGCAAATCTTGGCTACGAGTGTGTTTACAGCCGATGGTTCTGTTGTGCTGACTGTAAGTGAGGGCATGTTATATTCCTTGAAGGTGTATTTATGATACCTGTATGGGAGCCCTTTGAAGTTCCAGAGCTTTAGTAATCTACTACAAGTCTGGAAGGGTGATGAGTCAGAAGTGTTGAAAATGAATTGGTGTGTACAGCTGTTGTGTACAGTAAATTTTTTGTAAGTTGTATTGGGACACATGGTTTGTCATGTGCCCTGAACCATTTGAACATATATGCAACAGTCTATATGCAATGCAACTACTTATACCAATTGTCTCCGGTAGTTCAGAGGTGCTGGTACCTGGAGCCTGAGAGTGCTCGTCCGTTTGTTTGGGACAAAATCCATTCTGTATGGGTACCTGCACAAATAAACATCTCTATATATTCCAAATGCCAACACAACCAAGGGATGGTCAGTTCCCGATTTACCTGGAATCCCTGGATCTGACCATCACAGATACATCGTCATACATATATATGCCTTGTTTCCCCAATGTGCTGGGATCATATGTGCAGGGTTAACGTCTTGTGTGTCATAAGAATTGATTGTACCAGGTAACCGAGTTTCGGTTGGTGCTGGTTGTACAGTAGCGTGAGGCCCAGCCTTGTGAGGGCTGTGGTGACCGACTCAAGATTCCCAGTCTGTCTTAAATTTTTGGGCTCATGAGTTTATGAGTGAGGCTAGCATGGCCTGGGTGTCACCTGAGTTGGTGTTGCTGGGCCATCCCCTGCCTCCGTGTTGTCCGTTGATGTATGGAGGAGTTTGACTAACTCTGCTTTCCTTGCTGTGGCAGGATAGGGGATTTATCGCCTCCTCAGGTCTGTGGTAATGTGTGGGATTGTCCAGGATCTGATTGCTGCTGGACTAGCAACATCTCCTCTGCTTAAAGGTGTATCAATTCTAGCCGGGGTGCTAGGAAGAGGTGATTCTTCGTCATCTTTTTGAGAAATACTTAAATAAACAATAAAGATTGCAATTATTATTTGTACCCAGGGGTCTTGTACTGGCTTGCTAGCTAAGCCATAAGGTGAAATGATTAGGCTTGGTGTTTTTTGGTGACTGGGGAGGCCCTGATAGTTGCCAAGTGGCTTGAGAGGCTCTATCTAGCTTGGAGCGAGGGGATTTTTTTGTGGCCACCGAACGTTGTGGCAGGATGTTGGCCTCTCGGTGACAGTAACCAGAAAATAGGAAGTGGAGTGACATGTGAGGCCCTCTCTATGATACAATGCGAGGCTAGCTCACGAGTGGCCCGAGGAGTGTATGCCTCCGAGTGTGAGGCGGGGTGTTGGTCTCGCGGGACCACTAACCGAAGTGTAATGCAGAGAAAAAAGGGGGTAATACCTATTGGGCCCTAGAACTCTAATTGCCAGTACGCTATTACTATTCCAGGGAAGGTAAGAGATGGATAACTACGTGAGCATGTGTATGTACCTGGTAGTATGGTATTGTACCTGGTAGTATGGTATTGAACCTGATAATCCGTATAGGTTTTTTAGTAGTAGCTGTAAACTAAAAAACAGACAAGCAATAAAAGGCGCTAAAAGTGCTTAATATAAAATATAAAGATAATAAAAGTGTAGCAGCACCTAAAAGTGTACAAGCTCATAAAACACCATACATAAAATCCAAAACAGAAATAGGTGTGCTGTACCTTTAAATATTAAAAAGTGCAAATAGTTCAATAATTTGTGCAAAAACACAGAGTGTGTATACAATGTAATCACATTCAGTGTAACATAAGTGCAAAATGCAAATGTGATAGTGGAAAAATTCAATATCCAAAACAAATAACTTACAAGAAAAATGTATATCTCCTTAGAATCTCCAAGTCTTATGTGACTTGGAGAATCTAAGGAGATATATATTTTTCTTGTAAGTTATTACATTGTATACACACTATTTGCACGTTTTGCACTATTTGCACGTTTTAATATTTAAAGGTACAGCACACCTATTTCTGTTTTGGATAGTAGTAGCTGTAACCTGAATGGATAAAACCGTACGGCATAAGAAAATATGGCATAGACCAAGCTTATCTTAATACGTACAGTATATGTGAAAAGTAAAGTGCCGTGATGTGTAAATATTAAACACCGTAGCCATACTGGTTAAATATGTATCAATCTTAACCCATTAAGTGCCGTATGTACAAGTGGAAAAAGTGGTCTGTCCCCACCTTGTATGTTTTATGTCCCCTTGCTAGGGGAAAGTCAGCAGCGTGTGAGCAGCGTGCTGTGAAAAATGTATGTGAACTATATTACCAGTTACGTATATACTGATGCGTCTGCTACTGTGTAATAATATGTGTATTTATACCAGATGTTGATATACTACTTACTATGTGAATTGTTGTATGTCTTATTGAATGGTAGGGGTCAGTGAACATGGTGTTGCAAAATGCAAGTGCATTGGAGATCTGCCGAGTGCCCTATAGGTGGCAGTGTAGTTGGATACTGATTGGTATGTGAAATGTTGTTTGTCTGTTGACCTATAGGAGTCAGTGTTTTGGTGTTTGTAAAACCCCATAAAAATTGTGAATGTACTTGACAGACCTGTAGATGGCAGTGTTGATAGAACCACTGTTGGTCTTGATGTGAAATGTAAATTATTGTGAAGTTGAGCCTGTGCTGGAGTTTAATTTATGGTTTATGGTTATGTTTAAAACATTCTTATGTTTAATTTATATTGGCTGGTAAATTGTATATGACATGTGAAGACAGTTTTTCTGTTGACCAGTAGGGGTCAGTGTAACGAAATCCCCTATTGAACAGACTATGCGAACCAGCCTGTTCGGTTATTTAGACGTGTGTGGGGTGATTTCATGCAAATAGCGAGAAAACAAATAAACTGCTGAATCACCCGACCTCCTACTGAGGTCATGTGGCGCCCATTAACACACTTTGCGGTTAACCACAGAGTAATTGGGGAACAGCTTGGTGGTCTGCGTTCGTCTGCCGAACACGTGGCAGTCGCCATTTTAAATTGTTGAACGCCCAGCGGTAAATGGCGGCGATGCCCTGGAACTCTTTTTCAGATACTTATTCTGCTGAACCCCGCTGATACCTACCAAGGTCCTCGTTCATACGGATGAAAACACACGAATGCCGGAGACATTGCACCGTTCGGGACTTGGATGTATGCGAAAGACCCCCATATAGCTACAGTATGGAACTCTTTGTCGGATACAAACACACGAACGGCCGGTGAAGTCCAAACTTCATTCGACGTTTTTGAGAACTGTGTTCGTGGGATCTGAGTGCTATTCGCCTAGAATATGCACTCAGATCCAAGCTATCTGGGGGTATGTGGGACTTAAAGTTTATGTTATGTAAAATGTAAGTTATAGATTTTTATGCTGTTTTGTGAATATGGATAGAAAGGAGGGAGTGACCTATGTAAAAGGGGAGTGCTTATGTTATGGCCACTGCGATTGGCTACTGTAATTATTTTGTCCTAGTCTTCCATCTGGTCCCCTAGGGGAATGCCCACCAGGTGGGAGACCTGCATAAATACCGGGCAGGTAGCCCCCATTAAATCAGATCGTTTTACCTCTTCATGAAGTCTGTTACAAATTTAAGATATAAGAATATCTGGAGAAAGAGATAAATGGGAACAATATAGTGTAGTATGCTTAGAACTTAATAATTTGGTGGAAAAGGTCAAATATAACAAACTCACATGGCTTAGAGCCTGGGGAGGATAGGCTCAAGTCACAAACGCAGAGGTATTTAGAGAGAATACCAGACTTCTGCATTAACTGCCCGAACCATGTATGGACTTATCTGGCACTTGCCAGTATTAAAGATGATGAGCGGGATTAACTGGAAGTGACATTGCGGCTACTCCGATACGTCACTTCCGCACTTATGGCTATTACCAGCAGATGGACCGGAAACCTTTCCCTTATATGGGCAGACGGAAACGACGCCGTAAGATGGCTAGAGCCAATAGGAACAAGACTTCCGGGTATTTAAATGGAGGGAAAATCAACAGCAGGAATCTGATTGAAATCGGTTTTCGGACGTGATGCCGCACAGCCTAATGGGAAATGTAGTTCTCTGGCCGCAAATGGCGGCCATAAGTTAAATAGAGTGAGAAATAGGCGCGGCCATATTGAGAGGGGCACAGGGATGAAAGCCCACATAGAAAGGGTTGTGGATAAGATGGTGGCCATATTAGGAGGGGAAATAGTATATAGCGGCCATATTAGGAAGGGCAAAAGAGAAAAAAAAGGCATATTATACAAATAGCCATAAATGAAAATGAAACATTGCAATAAATACAGAATAAAGAATAAAATTGATTATTATAGATATGCAATTTAAAATAAAGTAAAACTTATTTAAAAATACAGTTAAAAACAGGCTAAAAAGGCATGTGTGTGAAACAGACATATAAATTACTGGTTTGTTATAGAAAATTGTATAGGTCAAAGTCTGCATTGAGGCCATTGAGTCTTAAGTTTATACACCCATTCCATTTCTATTTTTCCAAGTAGTTTTTTTATGTATCCTCCACGTCAGGGGGTAGAACATTTTTTTATGCTAATACATTTTAGTAGTTTAGGGTCTTTGTTATGCATAATAAAATGTTTGGATACTGTATGATTTAAGTATACATTTTTAATATTTCTGCAATGTTCGCTCAATCTTGTCTTTAAGCACCTTGTGGTCATTAGTGATGTCCCGAACGGTTCTCCGGTGAATAGTTCCCGGCGAACATAGCGTGTTCGCGTTCGCCGTGGACGGCGAACATATGCAATGTTCGGTCCGCCCCCTATTAATTTACTAATACTAAGTAAAAATTACTTAGTATTAGTAACTTGTGTCCCTACTCGCAATACCTCGAGTAGGGACATGTCTATTAAACAGTGAGCAGCCTGTGAGGACCTATTGTCCCCCCCCGTCCCCCACCCCTGATCGGTGGGTGGGGTCCCTAAAATTAACAATAAGGGGGGGACCTATTGTCCCCACCCCTGAGCGGTGGGTGGGGGCCCTAAAATTAACAATATTGTCCCCCCGGCCCCCACCCCTGAGCGGTGGGTGGGGGCCCTAAATCCATCCAATCACAGTGCTCTGTGTCATTTTACACAGCGTGGGAAAGTTCTTTTGAATTTTCCCACGCTGTGTAAAATGACAAAGAGCACTCTGATTGGCTTAAACCAGCCAATCAGAGTGTTCTTAGCCTAATTGCAGGGCGTGGCAAGGCTTTATAAGCCTTCCCCCGCCCTGCAGAGCTCAGTCTGCGCGGAGCCCTCCATGGGTGAAGATGGATTATTTTTTTGTGCGCTCGTTTTTTTTGTTTTTTTTTAATTGCGTCGGTTCTTATGGCTTTTTATTTGGCCTTTTTTGGGGCTGAAAAAAGAAGATTGTAGAAGAAAGAAAACATCAAATGGTAAGTTATTTTTATCTAATTTTTTTTTACAGGTTTTTAGTTAAAGGTCCCCCCTCATTATTTTTAGGGTGAGGGGGGTAGGTAGGGAGATCATTTTTTTGGAGGGGGGAGGGGTGACTAGGGTCCCCCCTTGTATTTAGGCCCCCCACCCACCGCTCAGGGGTGGGGGCCGGAGAGGGGGAGGACAGTAGGTCCCCCCCTCATTATCTTTATGGCCCCCACCCACCGCCCAGGGGTGGGGACCGGGGTGGGAGGAGAGTAGGTCTCCTCCCCCCTTCAACCACTATTGTGGCCAGAAAGAGTCCCTATGGGTTTTAAAATTCGCCTGCCTATTGAAGTCTATGGCGGTTCGCCGGGTTCGCCCGGTTCGCGAACCGAAAATTTTATGTTCACGACATCACTAGTGGTCATCCCCACATATTGGAGACCACATGGGCATTCGAGCTGATAAATAACATTTTTAGTGTTGCAGCCGATAAAATCATAAATATAATAAATTTTTTTAGTCCTATTATACATAAACTGAATAACCTTAGATGGAGTGGATGGATCTGTAGTTCTACACACTATAGGGAGGGAGATCATTTTTTTGGAGGGGGGAGGGGTGACTAGGGTCCCCCCTTGTATTTAGGCCCCCCACCCACCGCTCAGGGGTGGGGGCCGGA
Organism: Pelobates cultripes; assembly: GCA_933207985.1. Lineage (NCBI taxonomy): Eukaryota > Metazoa > Chordata > Amphibia > Anura > Pelobatidae > Pelobates > Pelobates cultripes. The sequence goes on from OW240913.1 coordinate 236,362,356, forward strand.
GAGGGGGAGGGAGGACAGTAGGTCCCCCCCTCATTATCTTTATGGCCCCCACCCACCGCCCAGGGGTGGGGACCGGGGTGGGAGGAGAGTAGGTCTCCTCCCCCCTTCAACCACTATTGTGGCCAGAAAGAGTCCCTATGGGTTTTAAAATTCGCCTGCCTATTGAAGTCTGTGGCGGTTCGCCGGGTTCGCCCGGTTCGCGAACCGAAAATTTTATGTTCACGACATCACTAGTGGTCATCCCCACATATTGGAGACCACATGGGCATTCGAGCAGATAAATAACATTTTTAGTGTTGCAGCCGATAAAATCATAAATATTATAAATTTTTTTAGTCCTATTATACATAAACTGAATAACCTTAGATGGAGTGGATGGATCTGTAGTTCTACACACTATACATTGTTTACATTTATAAAAGCCTTTTGTTTGCGGAAAAAAAGAAAAACTCTTTACAGGCGATTCTCGGGTAAAATTAGTAGTTAAAATGGATTTAAAATTCGGGGCACCTCTAAACACAATATTTGGCTGATTAGGTAAGATTGGATTCAAAATATCATCTTCTTTGAGTATGTGCCAATTTTTTTAAAATAATTTTTTTGACTTTATTACTTTTATTGTTGAAATTAAAAATAATAGGAAGAGATATTGATTCATCATTTTCTTTATTTTTATAAATCAGAAGATCTTTTCGTTCTTTTTGTTTTACTGTATTAATTGTATTGTTAAGATCTGATTCTAAGTATCTTTTTTCCATAAATTTATTTTTTAAAAGGTTAGCTTGTTCGTTAAAATCTGTTATTTCTGAGCAATTCCTGCGAAGACGTAGGAATTGGCTTTTTGGGGCACTCTCAAGCCAGGGCTTGTAGTGGCAGCTAGTTTTGTCAATGGCCGTGTTAACACACACCTTTTTAAAAAATGTTTTTGTGTGGAGTTGACCTTCCTTGATAAAAATATTAAGGTCTAAAAAATGTATAGATTCTTATCTATATTCATGTGTGAGAATAATACCCCTATTGTTAATATTAAGATCATTAATAAAAGCAATTAAATTATCTTCTGGTCCTTCACAGATAGAAAAAAAAGATCATCTATATACTTAAATTATGAGACTAGGTTTGCCCGCCAGGCATGATTGCTCCAGACAGCTTCGGATTCCCAGTCCGCCATAAACAGATTTGCATAACTGGGGGCAAACCTAGTACCCATGGTAGTACCCCTCTTTTGAAGATAAAAATAATCTAAAAAACAAAAATAATTATTTTTTAAAATTATGTTAATACCTTCTATTATAAAATCAATCTGGATGGCAGGGATATTACCTTCCAGAGTAAGAATCCTTTTTATGGCCTGGCATCCAATGTCGTGAGGGATGATTGTATAAAGTGACTGAACGTCACAGGTAACTAATATAAAATTGGGTTTCCAGATAAAATTATTTAAAAAAATTAAAAGTGACATGGAGTCTTTTAAATAAGATTTCATTAATTTAACTGAAGGCTGAAGGAGGGTATCAATATATTGAGAAAGGTTGCATAAAAGAGGCCCTATCCCAGAGACAATGGGTCTCCCTGGGGGATGGTTCTCATCTTTGTGGATTTTAGGAAGGAAATAAATAACAGGAGTAATGGGAAATTCTTTGTTTAAAAAATTAAATTCTTGTTTGTTTAAAATGTTTAAATTAAACCCTTTGTTTAAAAAAGTGGATAGTGTAATTTGTATGTTTTTTGTAGGATCAGATGAGAGTTTTTCGTATACATTTTTGTCTTCTAGTTGCCTTAGAGCTTCTTCAATATACATTTTACTAGATTGTATAACTACTCCTCCACCTTTGTCGGCTGATTTTATAACAATATCTTTATCTTCTTGAAGTTCTTTGATTGCCTTCTTTTCAGCATTTGTTAAGTTATTAGCATCATATTTGTTATATTACATTTTTTCCAGGTCTTTTTGGACAAATTTTTCAAATAAAATCAAAGGGGCAGATTTACAATATGATAGATAAAACTTGGATGTGTATTAATAAAACCATTATCTTGTGGGGAAGGAGTGGGAGTTGGTGGTACATCTGTTTTACTAGTAAAGAATCTTTTTAATGTGGCTTTTCGAATGAATTTATTTACATCAAGGAAAGCCTGAAAAGGACTAAAAGAGGAAGTAGGGGCAAATTTAAGACCACATTAAAAAGGTCTTAAAAATACCACTACAGGGATCTTGGGGGGATATTATTGTCTTTCTAGTCTTTCCCTTTTGTTCCTGTCTTCCACTTCGTCTTCCTCTAAACTTAAAATTCATTTTTGGGAGCGTGACGGATGTGGTGTCTGGGCTAGTGCGGGTTGGTGGGTATGTATTTCTAAAAAATGGTCCTCGTTGTCAAAATCAGAGTCTACTGACAATAATTGATATCTGTTGGAGTGATTTGGAATGGGAGGTGATTTTGAATAATTTGAATATTCGTGATAGTCATTAGTGTATCGTGGTCTTTGGGGTTTGGGTGAGAATTTGGTACCAGAGGAATAGTGATATTTGGGGGATTGTGGTACAGAATTGTGAGTGTAGTGGAATGGTTTATTTTGTTTGTATGAAGGTAATTGGTTGGTGGTATTGGTAGCTTGGTACGGTAATTTGGAAGAAGCATGGTGATATTGGACTGGGATTTTAGTAGATCTCACTATGGATGGAGATTGATAGTGAGATTTCCGTGTGACAAGATTGTGATGTTTGGAAAGTGGTTGGTTGTTATTGTAAGAGTGAGAGTGGGAATATTGGTGATCAATATAATGATTAGTCTTTGAGGAATAATAGTCGGAAGTGTACTTCTTTTTAAGGTGGTAAGTCCTAACTTGGAATAATCAGTTTTATCTCTGATATATTTTTTAATTTTCAAATGTTTTGTGTCTACTTCAACTTTTTCGATTTTATTCTGAATAAGAATACAATTTTGTTTATATGCCTTCGTATCAGTAAATGGTAGGAGTTTCTCTGTAAGCTCATTTATTTCAATGTCTAAAATAGACAATTTCTTACTTTTTTTTACAATTAGGGTTTCCATCAAACCAAAAGTGCATAATTCTAATTTATTGTTCAATTCCTCCATAAATTCAAGATCATCTTGATCTGAGGTAGGAAATTTTAGAAGTCTTAAGCCACGGGGAGTAATTTGCTCATCTATATATTTTTTGAAGGTGGCAATTTCCCATTTAAGCTTAATTTCTATAGCTAAAGCTTTTTCTAGTTTAATGAACAATTCTTGTTGGTTAGAATTATGAGGTATTGTTTGAATAGAGTTGATTACTTCTGTATTAAATACATTATTCACATCAATTGTATATTTGTTCCTAAATTCAAAGATAGATATATTGGCTTAGTTAAAGAGCAGCTATCTCAAGAGGTAATATAAATAGTGATAAAAAATATATAAAAAAGAGACAGCGCTGATTAACTAACAGGCAGCAACCTTAAAAAGGGAAACCCTCCAAACCCTTTAAAACAAGACAGGTAAAACAACAGTAAAAAGGCTGCGCCACAGAGAAGATAAAATAAGTTCAATAAGTAAAAAGTCCAACTTAAGTGTCCTTGCAAGTGATCTTTATAACAGAAAGTGCAGTGGTGAAGTCTCCATAAACTGTATTGGTTCCACTTATATAGAAGACAAAAAAGAGAGAGAGGGACGACCAATAGTGTAGTATTGTATAATTCCAATGGTGACGTGCTAAGAAATAATAGTGGAGAACTCACATTTGGTAGAGCTTATGTCCAGCTCTTGGGTAAAAGCGCATACAGCGGTATGATCCCCGCTTATATGTCGTGTGTATCTCTCTGTCAGTGGTGTCCAAATAAATGAGGAGCAGACCGACTGCTCTTGTGTATCAGCATAGGTGGATTAATCCCCACCTCAGGATTTCTTGGGATACAGGAGACTTCCAAAGTAGATATTGGTTTATAATAGTATATAAAATACTAAAAAATACTAAAAAAAGCCAGGTAAAATAAAATAAAATAGAAAGCCAAGTAAAATAAAGGTAATTTTTTTTTTTTATCTGGGAAGGACCAGAAGATAATTTAATTGCTTTTATTAATGATCTTAATATTAACAATAAGGGTATTATTCTCACACATGAATATAGTAAAGAATTTTTTTAGACCTTAATATTTTTATAAAGGAAGGTCAACTCCACACAAAAACGTTTTTTAAAAAGGTGTGTGTTAACACAGCCATTGACAAAACTATCTGCCACTACAAGCCCTGGCTTGAGCGTGCCCCAAAAAGCCAATTCCTACGTCTTCGCAGGAATTGCTCAGAAATAACAGATTTTAACAAACAAGCTAACCTTTTAAAAAATAAATTTATGGAAAATGAGCACCGGATGAGCACCGTTTGGGCGTCTCACAAGGCAGTAATTAGGGGATCCCTTATCCGCATAGCGGCAGCAAGGAAAAAACGGAAAACACAAACTCTGGAAAGACTCCTAACAAACCTTAAAATATTAGAGCAGAGACATAAATCTCGCCCAGACGAAGACACCGTACGACAGGTGGAAGAAGGGAGACGTGCCATAAAAGAGCTACTACTGGACGACACGGCCCAAGCTCTAAACTGGTCCAAAAGGACCTTCTATGAAAAGGGGAATAAGATGGACACACTGATAGCTAGGACTCTTAAACCTAGACAGAAACGATCACACATTACGTCCATAAGACGTTTTCACGAACTTCTACAAATCACTATACGACCACTGTCCTGGCGATAGAAACGAGGGGAACAGTGTCAGGATTACTGTTTGATCCAGCACGTAGAACTGTACAGCACCGATGACAAATAAGTAACGTATTACCGGTCCTTAGAATGGCCGGATTTAACGTACAAAGAATAGTCAAAAATACTAGCCGAGGTCAGGGAACACAGAAAGGGACACAGCGATTAGGAAAGCCAGGAGTCAGGATACCAGAATATAGAGAAGTCAATAAACAAAGCCAAAGTCAAAAACCAGGTAGAAAACTATAAACAGGAACGCGCTCTCAGACAACCACAAGGGAAACCACGACAGGGCACTGAGCAGGCTGAGAACTGGGCCTAAATACCCCTCCATTAGTGGAGGCCCCAATGGAGATCGTAATAGGGACAGTTTTGTGGGTTATAAGCGGTTGTGTGAGTGGTCTACCATCAATAGCTTCTACAGCTAGCGGCGTAGGTCTCTCCCTGACCGGTATCTCATTACCCCTAATAAACTGGACATCAATAAAATTTCCAGCAGCACCTGAGTCCATTAGGGCACTGCAAGAAAACTTCTTGTTATCAATGGAAATAGATACCTCAAGGAGGAATCTACTTTTGTTTTTGTTAGAGGACAACTCCATCACACCTAAGATCTGTCCCCTTAAGGTTCTCAGGTGCGGAAGTTTTCCGGACGCACTGGACAATTAGTTATCATATGTCCCTTTCTACCGCAATATAGGCATAACCCCTCTCTTCTCCTATACTGTTTTTCTGCCTCTGACAGTCTAGTGACCCCCAACTGCATAGGTTCGGGTTCGGACTGTACAGGGAGGTTAGACAAAACAGGTTTAGAGAATTGAGGTGCTAGGGACATAGCCGTAAGTGTGGACTTGCTTCTGGTGACTTCTCTGAGTCTTAACCTATTATCAATATGCATGACAAACATAATAAATTCGTTAAGACTCTTAGGTAATTCTTTAGCGGCTATCTCATCTAGTATAGTCTCTGAGAGACCCTTTTTGAATGCTGAGATTAACCCATTATTAGTCCAGTCTACCTCGGAAGCTAAGGTACGGAATTCAATAGCAAAATCCGAGATAGACCGGTTACCTTGTCTGATGTGCATTAGGGCAGTGGAGGCGTCATCCTCTCTACCCAATGGCTCAAACGTGAGCTTGAATTCGGCAAGGTATTCCTGGTAATTATGAGCTATGCTCCGATTACTCTCCCACAATGGATTAGCCCAGGCAAGGGCCTTGCCCTTTAATTGATTCATTAGATAACCAATTCTTGCTCTGTCCGTGAGGAATGACCCTGGTGAGGCCTCAAAATGGTACTCCACCTGATTAAGAAAACCCCTGCATTCCTGGATATTGCCATCAAACTGTAGGGATGGTGATAAGGAGATGCAAGGAGTCCTATTAACAGTGGGTGGAGGTACACACGGTAGAGGTGCTATAGGAGGAGACGCTGCAGGCTGCAGATGCTCCGTTCTAGCGAGAAGCGTACTTAAAGCCTGAGTGAATTGATCCATGCGGTGATCATTCTCCTCTAATTTCCTCTCACAAGCAGCTATGTGCTGACACAGTTCTAAATGTCGTAATGTCAGGATTACTGTTTGATCCAGCACGTAGAACTGTACAGCACAGATGACAAATAAGTAACGTATTACCGGTCCTTAGAATGGCCAGATTTAACGTACAAAGAATAGTCAAAAATACTAGTCAAGGTCAGGGAACACAGAAAGGGACACAGCGATGAGGAAAGCCAAGAGTCAGGATACCCAAATATAGAGAAGTCAATAAACAAAGCCAAAGTCAAAAACCAGGTAGAAAACTATAAACAGGAACGCGCTCTCGGACAACCACAAGGGAAACCACGACAGGGCACTGAGCAGGCTGAGAACTGGGCCTAAATACCCCTCCTTTAGTTCTGATAGGCTGTAACCGGCCTTTGACCCCAAAGTCAGTTACCAGGTTTCATTTGCATAATTGCTGCTCAGCATTAATCCTTCTGTGGATTAGGTTGCTGCTCGGCACAACTTTTCCTGTGTGGACAGTAAATGTAATTAATCACTTTTCTCTAAGCGGATGAATACATGACACCAGGTTTCATTTGCACAATTACTGCTCAGCATTAACCCTTCTGTGGATTAGGTTGCTGCTCGGCACAATTTTTCCTGTGTGGACAGTAAATGTCATTAACCACATTTCTATAAGCGGATGAATATGTGACAAACAGAGACACTGAACTAACACAGGAATCTCAGACCTACGTCTACCCAAGCTGCCACAAGATGCTATAGCCCACCTGGCAACTGAAATTACAGAAGATGAGATAGATAGGGCCATCACTGCCCCCGAGTTCTATCACCCTTCTCTCTTCTATCTCACTCTTTTTGGGCCCTCTCCTATGGGGCTCCATTTAACATATACATTAGCATACACTGAGTGGATATTAAAGGACCACTATAGTGCCAGGAAAACATACTCGTTTTCCTGGCACAATAGTGCCCTGACGGTGCCCCCACCCTCAGGGACCCCCTCCCGCCCTGGCTCTGGAACGGGAAAAGGGTTTAAACTTACCTTTTTTCCAGCGCTGGGCGGAGAGCTCTCCTCCTTCTCTCCTCCTCCGTTCCGCCCCGTCGGCTGAATGCGCACGCGCGGCAAGAGCTGCGCGCACATTCAGCCGGTCGCATAGGAAAGCATTTACAATGCTTTCCTATGGACGCTGGCGTGCTCTCACTGTGAAAATCATGCATAATCATGCATAACTGGGGGCAAACCTAGTACCCATGGTAGTACCCCTCTTTTGAAGATAAAAATAATCTAAAAAACAAAAATAATTATTTTTTAAAATTATGTTAATACCTTCTATTATAAAATCAATCTGGATGGCAGGGATATTACCTTCCAGAGTAAGAATCCTTTTTATGGCCTGGCATCTAATGTTGTGAGGGATGATTGTATAAAGTGACTGAACGTCACAGGTAACTAATATAAAATTGGGTTTCCAGATAAAATTATTTAAAAAAATTAACGTCACAGGTAACTAATATAAAATTGGGTTTCCAGATAAAATTATTTTAAAAAAATTTAAAATAATGAGACAGCCACTAGAGGCTTTGGGGGAAGGCTTAACCCATTAATAAACATAGCAGTTTCTCTGAAACTGCTATGTTTATTAAAAAATGGGTTAAGCCTAGCTGGACCTGGCACCCAGACCACTTCATTAAGCTGAAGTGGTCTGGGTGCCTAGAGTGGTCCTTTAAGTTCCTGACCTAGATGAGATGAAACGAAACACTGGAATATTTCACTGGGAGGGGTGGAGCCTTGGATGAAGATAACATAGCTTATAGCGGAAAACTTTACCCCAGGATTTACAAAATGCAGACTCAATACTTTTATCCTAACCTAGGATGTCTACACTCAGCACCAACCAATTCCCATACAGGACCTACCTTACCAGTGTATAATGTAAAACACCTCTAAGCCAGCCTGTATACAGACATCTAGGCAGAATACAAACAGGTGCACTGCTGCTATCAGATCTTGTACACCCACTTGAAAAGCCATTGTCAACATGTTTGTATATGATGCTGGGGTTCGATAAACCCATGTACGATTACCTTTGTTCTGTGAAAAAAATAAAGAATTTAAAAAAATTTAAAAAAAGAGAGGATAAGTGCACATGTGATTAATTTCAAATATAGGTTCCCTCACTATGATCAATTACGAGGTTGGTCATAAGCATATGTTTAACCTGCTTTTCATTTCATCACTCCATACTCTATAGGTCGGCAATTTGTAAATCAATTGTGTTATCAAAGTCCAAGTCTTCCTTCCTAGTATTGGTATGTGCATTAAACAACTACACTTAATTAATTATAATCAGCATTGTTCAAGTTATTTATTTTTGGTATATTAATAGGACTCCCTGCATTTTATTGGGTCCACACCTCCTTCCTCTTTCCCTTGGTATACAAACTTACAGTGGTTACATAAAATAGCAAGAAACAATAAGGCGGTGTTACATGTAAATTTGACACTTGTAATATAACGGGCCTCAGACAAATCTTCCTTCTTTTCAGACCACATATACCATTGGTATATACACGGACAGGTATCACTACTGACTCTAACCACTTGGTGTTCTAGACTTTAGCATGGCATCTTTTCACTATACAGACTCTCATACAAATGGCTCATACTATGTCTCGTTATTATTTTTAGACTCTTGAGGGTGTCACAGTGACGCGGCCACATAGCTGCTATTTCAAATTGAGAAGTCTTGATTGAGAACTTTTGGAACGGTACCAGGTAGACCTTTTTCTTTGGTGAGAGATGTAATGTTACGGTTACACTTTCTGATTGAGATATGATTCTCCTTCCCACATATCCTTAGGGGGCTCGACTATACAGATACAGCAAAAGCTTGGCATACAACTCTATTCAGTACTTATAGGTACGTTTTCACCCATTAGCTCATAGAGGTTTCCATGTTTCTACCAGTCCGTTAGACTAGTAATAGTACTGGCTACCAGGGTAATAGGGGCAATATTTAGCTTTCTCAGGCCTTCTATGCCTAATACTAGTGGTACCGAAAGGCCAACACCCATCCTCATACTCTGAGGTATTCAGCCATCGGTCCAACACATAGTTAGCCGCCTTGCAAGTTACATAGAGAGGGCCTCACTTATCACTCCAAATTCAATTTTCTCTTAATGTCACAGAGTGGCCAACATCCCACCACTATGTTACGTGGTAAATAGGCCCTCGGTCCAACTCATAGTTAGCAGCCCTGGAGACATTATTCTAATTACAATTCTCATTTTTAGTATGTCAAAAGTTCCAGAAAAGGGAGTTGAGCTTTCACTCCCTAGCACCTCAGCCAGGTCGGGTTCACCATATATGAGTGTAAAATCTTGATATCCACAAGTGAATATAACAGAAAAAGAGAAGAGGGAATAAGACAGATATTCAATCAATAAATAAATCAAGCTCTAAAACTGGAAAAGTTTAGGAATTCTATAAATCCTATAAAAATCCTATAAAACATAAACGCATATACACAATAAAGTGTGAGTATCCAGGAGCTATAAATTAAAAGGGAAATATACGTAATAGAGTGAGGTAAAAATAGAATACAAATGATAAACAATAAAAATGACAAATTATGCAGAGTGGTGTGCAGGTTACTACTTAATAAAATCACTATAATGGAGAAGTCCAAAACAACGTCCAAAAGGAAGTAATACTTCAATTTGCAGAATATATATCTCTATATCTATTAGTCCCAACAAATTAATAAGTCCTTGTTCTGTATCATAAATATCCTTAACCTTACTTGTAAAAACAACACAGGGTTTATAGGTATCTATGTTGTTTATATACTTTTATATGTATAAAAGTATATATAAGTGTGTGGGCAGGTGTATTAGTACAGAGAGCTAATAGCCTAAATTAAAGTCTTAGATGACACAATGTGAAAATAAGTATCAAAAATGTAGCAATTGTAAAAATTCAAAATAAAGGTAAGAAACTAAAAACAAAAAAATATAAGAAAAAAAAAAAAATATATATATAAATATATATATGTGAAAGAAGTGACTTGTCTTTTCAAACCGATCTAGTTTATTCATTAAGAATTAAAAACAATTCAATATAAAAAACAGTTCCAAATGCAAAAATAAAAAAATAACGATCAGGATATTAAACCCGGATTGTTCCAGACCCGGATTGATGAGGATTGTGGTGGTTGGTATCCTCTCAGTGTTCCAGCAGCCGGTGAGGGCGGCATGCGTGTCCCTTTGCGTCTCACCTCCGACCTCACATCGAGAGGTGAACTCCGGTGTTTGGATGACGTCAATGTCGGGTCTGGGATCACAAATTCTCTCTGTGCAGTCTCTCACCATTCTGTCATATTAATGTGATACATAACCTAGATATAGTGGTGTACATATTGATTTTATCAGGTTATAAAAGATTGATCTTGTCAAAGTATCATAAAAGGAACAATGTTTGGTTGTCATCACGTTAACATTATGCAAAGGTGGATCTTTATGGAGTATGTATATAGCTAGATCTCTAGACCGCCAGCTGATAGAATATATGAAATAAATGTAGCAGACATCCCTTCGACAAATTTCAAACAAAAAAATTAGAGTCATTTTATATTTATTATTGAAATCTACTCTTCCACAATAGTAGAAAAACAACTGTGGTCTAGGAATTTCAAAAAAAAGGTGAAATGTGTGTAATATGTCAAGGTAGCGTTGGAATTATCTGTATAAAATACAAGGAATCACAGGAGATCACGTTACAAAGGGGTCACTCGCCTAAACAATGGATTATGTGTATCCTTGATCCACAAATGGGATCAGGAAATCCTATTAAGGTAAAACTGCAGGTGAAGGAAAATATAGCAGTAATCTAGTATATAGTCATCTTAAAACAAAAGACAAGGATATGGGGAAAAGATTAGATTTGAGAATAAACTTGGGATTTCGGGTATATGTATATTTTTTTTATATAACATATAGTACATTATAAATAACATAGGTGTTATATATAACAATAATATAACAATAAAAATAGGTGTGATACTATTACAATAAATAGATGAAATGGATAAAATTATATAATCAGAGTAATCCTGAACAACCTCAGTCTAGAGGAATGATAATAAAATCAGAATAAATATAGAATGAATATAGGGTGTGTTGGAAATACTCTTGGGCAGAACCGCATATGTGACTGGGGATAAGCGTAAAGAGAAAAGTGATATGAATAAAGACCAGAAAAATTGATGTTAAAAATGTGAATAGATAAAAGAGACCAGAAATAACAGATGATCAAAGATTATAAAAAGGTGTTTAGTTAGAAATCCACATAAAGACCTTTAGGTACTAGAGTATTAAGGGCAAATATCCATTTTTCTTTCTAAATCTCCTCCTCTCCACTGAATATTCACTTTTTCTATTGGTAAGAACTCCAGACTAGTTGGATTTCCGCTATGGATTTCTTTAAAATGTTTAGATAAATTATGTGTGGGTAGACCTCTCTTAATATTACGGATATGTTCTGAAATCCTTGTCTTGAGAGGTATTTTAGTTCTTCCCACATATTGCTTAGGGCATGAGCATGTGATGAGGTACTGCAGTTCACATCGGATGTTAGTTTGTATTCTTTTCCATCATCTAAAGATGTGAATTTCGTACTCTTTATTTCTTGGCAAGGCTTGCTCTTACATACTTGGCATTTTTTCGAAACGTGAGAAAACTTTAGTTAGTTCTTTTTTTTGGGTTAGATGAGTAGGCTTTAAAGTTGGAGCCAGCATTAATTTTAGGTTGGGGGCCTTCGTGAAGATAATTTCAGGTTTATCTGCAAGGAACTGTAATAAGCTAGGATCCCTTTTAAGGATTCCCCAATGCTTCTTCAGAATACTCTTTATGACATGCGATTGGTTATTATATGTTGTTATAAAAACCGGAGTCTGGTTCTGTGTTGTCGGGAGTTTGGCTTTATTTTGCAGTGTTTCTTCTCTTGGGATGGTTATGGCTCTTTCTAATGCTTCTTCCAGGAGTGGGAGTGGATATCCTTTCGTAGCAAATCTTTGTTTCATATTCTCCATTTGTTCTCTACATACCTTTTGTTGTGAACAATTCCGTCTTATCCTTCTAAATTGACTATGGGGGATATTTTTAAGCCATGTGGGTTTGTGATGGCTATGAAACGGGATAAAACTGTTACAGTCTACACTCTTTTCATAAGTCTTGGTATGTAGTTCTCCTTCCTCGATATATATACATAAGTCTAAAAATTCAATCTGTTCCGTGGAATGTAAAAATGTGAATTTGAGGTTGGATGGGTTATGTTTAAGATACATTTTAAAATTCTCCAATGATTCCAGATCCCCACTCCATATAAAAAAGCAGTCCTCAATGGCCAGTTTTATCTTCAGTTGGAAGGAACAGCCATGGGAACAAGTTTTGTGCCGAATGGACAGTGGTCCCAGATGTATTCATCTTCCCACTTGCCCATATATAAATTGTCATAACTCGGCACAAAACTTGTTCCCATGGCTGTTCCTTCCAAATGAAGATAAAACTGGCCATCTGACCAAAAATAATTGTGACCTAGGATAAAAGCTATACATTGAATTAAAGAATCTATTTGGTTGTTTTTGAGTTCCGAATAGACTGCCAGGGAATATTGAATGGCCTCACATCCTTGAAGGTGCTCAATTACAGTATATAATGAGGTGACATCAGCTGTTACTAAAATCATATATATATATATATTTATTTATTTAATTCTTTATTTTATTGCGCATAAAATATTACAAAACATGTATGACAGACGCCACAACAGTGTAACAATCAATATTTCAGGATATGCAGGCATCAGAATCTGCAAATTTTTTTCCCTTTTCACAATTTTAACATAGAGTAGGGTAACGGAATATAATGCTAGAGAATTCAGTCAATGAACATAATACAAATTTGATCAGAAGGCATAGATTCAACTCGTAGGGTTGTATATTTGGTAGTGCATAACTGGGGTGGAGGGGTGAGGTAGAGGTGATGTAGGTAGTGAGGGGGTCGTATGGGGACGGCACTTGGATAACCCTAACGACCTAGGTAGGTCAACCACGGTTGCCATGTTAGGGTGTATACGGTATATTTATTTGAATACGAGGCATCTAATTCTTCCATGATCCGTATGAATTCCACCTTCTGTATCCAATCACGTACTGATGGGACTACAGTGCTCTTCCATTTTAGTGGTATCAACATGTTTGCTGCTGTCAGCATATGGTTGACGAGCTTGCGCTGGTAACTTGGCATGTGGGTGGTGTGCATGAGGAATAAAAAAGTTTTGGGCGAGTGTGATATCTGATGACCAGTGATAGATGTTATTAAACTTCTCAGTCTCTGCCAATAAATTTGGATGGTTGGGCATAGCCACGAGATGTGGGCTGTGGTTCCCTTAGGTTGCCCGCATCTCCAACATATATCAGGCACTGTCGGGAAGAGTGCATGTATCTTAGTGGGTGAGTAATGCCATCTGGATATTCTTTTGTATGTGCTTTACCTTACGTCTGTGCTTTACCTTACGTCTGTGCTGATAGACATGGTATGGGCGTGTTTGAATGCCGACGTGAATGTGGGCAGTAGAGTGTGGCTTGTGGTGCTAAGGAGTTTGTAAAATATAGATAAGTGTTTGGTCTGGAGGCTAGGTGTGGTGCAATGGGTTTCAAAAGTGGTGTGTGCTCTTGTTCCCTGGAGAAGGTGTAAGTCCCCCTTCAGAAAGTGGGCCAACTGGGCGTATTAGAAATGTTGTTTGGTAGTGGGGTGGTCTGTGGAGGTTAACATAGATAGTGGAACTACTCCTGCTGGTATCACAACCGTGCCAACCATTGGGTATCTTGTCTTTTGGGTTGGTGGGAATTGAGAGAAGAATTGCAGGCGTATGCCTGGTAAAAACTTTGGGTTGTGTGCCAGAGGATAGAAAGGCGAGGGGTGCAGTGAGATATCTTTCTGAAATCTAAAGCGTGACCACTGACGTAATGTGGGTAGAATTGTTGGGTGATACGAGTGTTGGGGTAGGAGGAGTGTATGTCCCTCGTCATGCCATGGAACTGTGTATAGTGGGGATTGTAACATTGAGCTTTCTATGTGTACCCATTGCTTTAGCGGGTGCACTGCAGTCCACTCGTATATTCTAGTCAATATGACCGCTTGGTAGTAGCGTTCCAGGTGGGGTAGTCCCAGTCCCCCCCGTCCTCTGTGTCTAGTCAGGACTGAGTAAGTTATTCTCAGGCGCTTATTCGCCCAAATGAATGTCGTGAACATTTGTTTGAGTTTGGAATCACAATGGGGAGTGTTTGTAGGAGGTATAACACTTTAGGCAATGTATTCATCTTCAAAGCCAGCTGAAGACTGGTCTCTGCCAGTCCCTGAGATCTTTTGAGATCTCGGTGAGTAGTGGTATAAAGTTTAGATCATATGCATGCCTCAGGTGTCTGGGTAGATGGACCCCTAAATAAGTGATGGACCTCTTAGCCCACGTGAAGGAGTAAGTGGCTTTGAGTGCAATTTGTGTATGTCTGTCCAGTCGGAGGGGTAAGATTTCGCTCTTTGTGTAATTGACCTTAAAGTTGGATAGTTTGCAAACGCAGAGACCTTGAACTCCTGTTGGTGAACGGTGTGGCGAAACTGACCCCCCCACTGGTTTTTGGAGGGGCCTGTTTGCCAGCATGTAACGGATCACCTGGCACCCCGACTGGGTACCTCCGTTGAAGGATGCTCCTCGGAACCGGGGGATCTGGGTAAACCACATATCCAAAATTCACCCAGATCCGTTCAGTAGTTTGGAAGATACAGTTTAATGCAGATTCCGCAGAACATATACAGGCTATATGAAAACTAATTACTGTATGATGTGTCCCCTGTTGTATAGTTTAAAACTACTGCACGATGTCTTTGTGCACCAAATACCGGCGAGATGGCACCGTGTAGAAAAGTCCAAACAGTGTCTGTGAGTTAAAATGGCCGCCATCCATTGTTCTCACCATGTGTTTCATCCATTGTTCTCACCATGTGTTTCATCTATTGTTCTCACCATGTGCCCCTGATACATGAAATGGTGGCCACCCAGTAACTCCACAGTATGTCCCCAGATGGTTCTTAAAGGGCCAGCAGCAGCATAATAAAATACAATATGCCCAAATCAGTTCCTAGAAGGGCAATACATCCTAGGGCCATAGTCACAGGGCAGGAGGCTGGCAAACAGGCCCCTCCAAAAACCAGTGGCGAGGTCACTTTCGCCACAAACGGTAAAGCCGTGAAAGGAGCTGTGGTCTCGTATTCCCTGCATGAAGGGTTCTAGAGAGAAGATAAAGAGTAGAGGGGAGAGAGGGCACCCTTGTCTCGTGCTGTTTATTCTCAATTTCGCCGTTGGGTAAGAGTATATGGCTCCCATCCATTTCATCCAATATGGGCAAAAACCCATGGTTTGAAGGGTGGTGGTCAACATTGTCCAGTCTACTCTATCAAATGCTTTTTCTCGTCTATAGATAGCAGTAGGCTCTGCCCTTGAGTGGTGTGGGAGAAGTGAATGAGATTTAGTATTTTTGTTGTGTTCTGCTTGGCCTCGCATTTAGGGACAAATCCAGTGTGTGACGAAGTGCCCTTCGCCACTTGTGCCTGGAGAGGACTGCTTGCCCGCCTCTTGCCCTGTGACTATGGCCCCTGGGATGTATTGCCCTTTAAAGACATGATTTGGGCATAATGGATTTATGTTGTGCTGCTGCTGGCCCTTTAAGAACCATCTGGGGAGATACTGTGGAGTTAATGGGTGGCCACCATTTCCTGTATCAAAAGCACATGGTGAGAACAATGGATGGCGGCCATTTTAACTCACAGACACTGTTTGGACTTTTCAACACGGTGCCATCTCGCCAGTGTTTGGTGCACAGAGACATCGTGCAGTGGTTTTGGACTATACAGCAGGGGACACATTATAAAGTGATTGTTTTTCATTTAGCCTGTATATGTTCTGCAGAATCTGCATTAAACTGTATTTTCCAAAGTACTGAACGGATCTGGGTGAATTTTGGATATGTGGTTCAACCAGATCCCCCGGTTCCAAGGATATATTTTTATGGGGTTATTGCATGTTTTGGGGTCCCTGTGTGTTTTATGAAACTGTATTATTTCTGGCCAGCAGATAATTGAGCTTTGTGTATTGTAGAAACTCAATTATCTAGCCTGGCCCAGAGGAGGAGTTTTGTGTTGCTTAAATTGTGAGTTCTGTGTGCCAGTAAATCAGTCTTGTTACAGCATTAAGCCTTGGCTCATGTTTGGGGGAAGGGATACCTACACTCTGGGGATTGCTATAATCACTTACTCCCCAGAGGAAGCTCTTGCAATAGCTTGATTTGTTCCTGTTCCTGCTCTCTGGGGAAAGAGAGGTTAACCCACTGGAAGCTGGATCCTGGCCTTGGGTCCAGGGTGGGTGGAAACAGCAGAGACCCCGGCGCAGTTGCATCGCTGGAAGTGGGGTCTGCAGTGCTGATGGTGTCGGTTGGAGTGCTTGGAGTCCTCAGCGAGCACTAGGAGCATTGATTGGCGGAGGTACTCAGTCGGAGTGCCAGCGTTCCGTCACATTTGGTGGCAGCGGCGGGATGGCGTCCTAGTGCGAGGACCAGCAGCTCGGAGACACCGGTAACCTTGGAGTTACGGATTTATAATTGAGGGCAACGCTAGCCTCTGCGCAGCGTCCCTACCTACAGCAACATGGAGCTAGCAAGACCCTGGACAGCAGCCAGTGAATTGCAAATCCGCCTGTCACAGTGCTATGAGGGTGCTGATTTCATGAAGGAAGTAAAGGCGCGGCTGGTCTGGTTTGGCCCAAACCCTTCAGATGAGGTGGTCCATCAAGTGATGCGCATGTTGAGTGCTGAGAACCAAGACGCACGGAACTTCGAGTACCAACTGTGGAGTTTGGGGGTATTGACACCCCGTCTCCAGCGACAGAGTGAGTTACAGGGAGAGGAGAGCAGCGACCTCCCATCCCAGCGGCAGTGCACCGTACAGAGGGAAGAGACAACCAGTCTCTCTCCCCAGCGGCGGCCTGAGTTCCAGGAGGAGGTGGCCTCCCTCTCCAACAGCAGCCGGAGGTGGGCGACCTCATAGACTTTTCCTGGGGACACAGAGAGATGGCAAGCGGAGATGGGACCGAAGTCTCTCTGCCGGCCCTACAGGGATGCTGGGCAGTCAGCCCAGGTCCCCAACGGCAGTATAATATACAGGGAGAGAAGACAACTGGTCTCTCTCCCCAGCGGCGGCCTGAGTTCCAGGAGGAGGTGATGGTCGATCCCTCCACCTTACAGCAACCAGCGTCCTGGGGAGTGGGGGCAACCAGCCTCCCCCTCCAACAGCAGCCAGAGATACCGGGAGAGGGGGAAGACAAACCTACCCACACTGGCGCAGATGGGACCGCGGTCTCTGTGCCAGTCCTACAGGGAGGCTGGACGGGTGGTCCAGATCCCCAACCAACCCCGCAGGGATGCCAGGAGGAGGAGGTAAGCGAAACTTCCCCTCCCCAGCTACATCCCAACCGGGTCCTGGGGGCAGTGGATGAGCCTGCGATACCCACTGACACCCTCCCAGCAGAAGAGCTGGCATCTGGGAAGAGCTCTGTTAGCCTCTGCCCCCCCTTTTCCCCTGTATCAGAGCCTGACTTACCACGGGTTACCCCAGCAGAAGAGCTGGCATCTGGGAAGAGCTCTGTTAGCCTCTGCCCCCCCATTTCCCCTGTATCAGAGCCTGACTTACCACGGGTTACCCCAGTGGAAGAGCTGGCAGCAGGGCAGAGCGCCGCTGGCCTCTGCCCCCCAAGCAACACCAGCAGTTTGCCTAGCTGCACCAGGGAGACCGAGAGTGCTGCGCTGTCCCACTACAAACTTGAACCTACAGGCCAGTACCATTTATTGTGGGGGGGTTACTCTGCGTATTTTTCTTTGTGGGTGGGCTGCCCGACTAATCTAGGTACTGACCGGCAGAAGGTCAGGTACCTGTTTAGTCTTCCCCCCAAAGGGAAGATGTGTGACGAAGTGCCCTTCGCCACTTGTGCCTGGAGAGGACTGCTTGCCCGCCTCTTGCCCTGTGACTATGGCCCCTGGGATGTATTGCCCTTTAAAGACATGATTTGGGCATAATGGATTTGTGTTGTGCTGCTGCTGGCCCTTTAAGAACCATCTGGGGACATACTGTGGAGTTACTGGGTGGCCACCATTTCCTGTATCAGAAGCACATGGTGAGAACAATGGATGGCGGCCATTTTAACTCACAGACACTGTTTGGACTTTTCAACACGGTGCCATCTCGCCAGTATTTGGTGCACAGAGACATCGTGCAGTGGTTTTGGACTATACAGCAGGGGACACATTATAAAGTGATTGTTTTTCATTTAGCCTGTATATGTTCTGCAGAATCTGCATTAAACTGTATTTTCCAAAGTACTGAACGGATCTGGGTGAATTTTGGATATGTGGTTCACCCAGATCCCCCGGTTCCAAGGATATACTTTTTATGGGGTTATTGCATGTTTTGGGGTCCCTGTGTGTTTTATGAAACTGTATTATTTCTGGCCAGCAGATAATTGAGCTTTGTGTATTGTAGAAACTCAATTATCTAGCCTGGCCCAGAGGAGGAGTTTTGTGTTGCATAAATTGTGAGTTCTGTGTGCCAGTAAATCAGTCTTGTTCCAGCATTAAGCCTTGGCTCATGTTTGGGGGAAGGGATACCTACACTCTGGGGATTGCTATAATCACTTACTCCCCAGAGGAAACTCTTGCAATAGCTTGATTTGTTCCTGTTCCTGCTCTCTGGGGAAAGAGAGGTTCACCCACTGGAAGCTGGATCCTGGCCTTGGGTCCAGGGTGGGTGGAAACAGCAGAGACCCCGGCGCAGTTGCATCGCTGGAAGTGGGGTCTGCAGTGCTGATGGTGTCGGTTGGAGTGCTTGGAGTCCTCAGCGACCACTAGGAGCATCGATTGGCGGAGGTACTCAGTCAGAGTGCCAGCGTTCCGTCACACAGTGTAATGATATTGATGTTACAAAGTTTTGGAGTCCAGTAGCCAGATCAGCAATGTTTTCTGCCAGAGGTAGCCACTCGTTACCCAGGTGGTTGAGCCCCTGAGCCTTGAGTGGCCTTCTGGTCTTAAGCAGAGATGGGAGACTGGAACAGAAAGATGATAATCGTAGTGAGGCAAGCCGAGGTCAGTGGGAAGGAGAAGCAGCAAAGTCAAAACAGTCCAAATTCAGCAACAGGAAGGAGAAACAGGAACACGCTTGATTAGAGAGTACAGGAACCACAATAATCTGGCAAAGGTACAGAGACAGGAAGTGGCTTTTATAGGCCAAGAACCAGACACCTGACCAGACACAGCTGAAGAGAGTTGTCACTGATAACCTTGACTCTACAAGCAATGGTATCAGATCTCAGGTAAATTTCCAAAAGGCAGGCTGGTGTACTGGTAAGGAAGAGGTTTAGCACCATGTAAACCGGGGTTTGAAACCCAGCAGAGTCAGTTCCTCACATTACCTCCACCTCTACAGGCGCAGCCTCTGGATGCCCTATTTCCTGGTTTAGCAGGGTACTGTGCATGTAAAGACTGAAGAAGATCAGGAGCGTGAATATTGTCCACTGGTTCCCACGATCTATCCTCCTCACCATAGCCTTTCCAATGAACCAAATATTGAAGCTTGTTGCAGAAGATCCTGGAGCCAAGAATTTTTTCCACCTCGTATTCATCTTCACCATCCACGAGGACTGGTGGTGGGGCAGGCAGGGCTCGACCAGGGAAAGTATTTTCATGAAAAGGTTTAAGCAGTGCCACATGAAACACCGGATGTATTTTCATGGAATCCGGAAGTTGCAGACGGAAGGTGACTGCATTGATCTGAGCGATGATCTCAAAAGGTCCCATGAACTTTTGACCCAATTTATGAGAAGGAATCCTAAGCTTAGGATTCTTTGTTGACAGCCAAACCTTGTCACCAACATGATAAACTGGGGCCTCCTTTCTGTGCCTATCAGCAGCTCTTTTGTAACATTCCTGAGCCTCCGAAAGAGTCTCCTTCAACAGTTCTTGGGAATCTCGTAAGGCGGTTAGCCGGTCAGTGACTGCAGGAATGGAAGTAGTAATTGGGAGACTCACTAGAAAGGTTGGATGGTAACCATAATTGGCAAAAAATGGGCTCAGAGAAGTGGAGCAGTGTTGGGCATTGTTATAGGCTGTTAAGACACCTCCAGTGTCTTTAGGCAAAACCGCCGTTTAGTAGACCTTCCCCGGCTGCAGTCTGTAATACAGGGAGTGCAGAATTATTAGGCAAATGAGTATTTTGACCACATCATCCTCTTTATGCATGTTGTCTTACTCCAAGCTGTATAGGCTCGAAAGCCTACTACCAATTAAGCATATTAGGTGATGTGCATCTCTGTAATGAGAAGGGGTGTGGTCTAATGACATCAACACCCTATATCAGGTGTGCATAATTATTAGGCAACTTCCTTTCCTATGGCAAAATGGGTCAAAAGAAGGACTTGACAGGCTCAGAAAAGTCAAAAATAGTGAGATATCTTGCAGAGGGATGCAGCACTCTTAAAATTGCAAAGCTTCTGAAGCGTGATCATCGAACAATCAAGCGTTTCATTCAAAATAGTCAACAGGGTCGCAAGAAGCGTGTGGAAAAACCAAGGCGCAAAATAACTGCCCATGAACTGAGAAAAGTCAAGCGTGCAGCTGCCACGATGCCACTTGCCACCAGTTTGGCCATATTTCAGAGCTGCAACATCACTGGAGTGCCCAAAAGCACAAGGTGTGCAATACTCAGAGACATGGCCAAGGTAAGAAAGGCTGAAAGACGACCACCACTGAACAAGACACACAAGCTGAAACGTCAAGACTGGGCCAAGAAATATCTCAAGACTGATTTTTCTAAGGTTTTATGGACTGATGAAATGAGAGTGAGTCTTGATGGGCCAGATGGATGGGCCCGTGGCTGGATTGGTAAAGGGCAGAGAGCTCCAGTCCGACTCAGGCGCCAGCAAGGTGGAGGTGGAGTACTGGTTTGGGCTGGTATCATCAAAGATGAGCTTGTGGGGCCTTTTCGGGTTGAGGATGGAGTCAAGCTCAACTCCCAGTCCTACTGCCAGTTCCTGGAAGACACCTTCTTCAAGCAGTGGTACAGGAAGAAGTCTGCATCCTTCAAGAAAAACATGATTTTCATGCAGGACAATGCTCCATCACACGCGTCCAAGTACTCCACAGCGTGGCTGGCAAGAAAGGGTATAAAAGAAGAAAATCTAATGACATGGCCTCCTTGTTCACCTGATCTGAACCCCATTGAGAACCTGTGGTCCATCATCAAATGTGAGATTTACAAGGAGGGAAAACAGTACACCTCTCTGAACAGTGTCTGGGAGGCTGTGGTTGCTGCTGCACGCAATGTTGATGGTGAACAGATCAAAACACTGACAGAATCCATGGATGGCAGGCTTTTGAGTGTCCTTGCAAAGAAAGGTGGCTATATTGGTCACTGATTTGTTTTTTTGTTTTTGAATGTCAGAAATGTATATTTGTGAATGTTGAGATGTTATATTGGTTTCACTGGTAATAATAAATAATTGAAATGGGTATATATTTGTTTTTTGTTAAGTTGCCTAATAATTATGCACAGTAATAGTCACCTGCACACACAGATATCCCCCTAACATAGCTATAACTAAAAACAAACTAAAAACTACTTCCAAAAATATTCAGCTTTGATATTAATGAGTTTTTTGGGTTCATTGAGAACATGGTTGTTGTTCAATAATAAAATTAATCCTCAAAAATACAACTTGCCTAATAATTCTGCACTCCCTGTACAGGAACCAAATGCAGGGGAAGCGGCAATCTCCCACACGAGATCCGTGAACGGCTCCAAACTCCCGAACGGCAATACACGAACTGCTGGTAACCGTCGAACAGCAATATTCACCAAGCGGCTTCCGTTCCATCCAGCAGTCTCTAAACGTGAAGAAGAAATCCCCCCAATAACGAGACAGAAGCTCCGCATTGAGGGTCAAACAGGATCTGGCTTTACTGTGGGCTACCTGCCCGTATTTATGCAGGTCTCCCACCTGGTGGACACTCCCCTAGGGGACCAAATGGGAGACTTAAATGACAGACAGATAGGGGGACATTTCAGACACACAGTCACAGATTTTACCCACAGTGCATTATGATTCCCTCCCCTCTGCCCTGGAGTTAATTACCAAGTAACTCAATTAACTCCAGGACAAAGCCACTCGCCATCTTAGACATAAAATAATAAAAGACATAAAAATATATAACTACACAAAAACCGAACATTTCCCATTCATATCACCTATCCCCAGATAGCCTGGATCTGAGTGCATATTATTAGCGAATAGGGCTCAGATCCCACACACATAGTTCAATCGCCATGGAGTCAAAGTTCTTACAGTCTTTCGGTATACGAATGACTCCATGGGAAGGCTATCTGGGTTAAGTCTTTTCGTATGCTCCAAATCTCCTGAACGGCCGGTGTTCGCATGCTTTCGTGGAGGCAGCCAGGCGTTCCGTTGTTTCAGCGGTGTTCGGCAGAAAAAGTGTCCGTTTTTAGTTCCATAGAAATAGAGCCGAACACCGCTGGGCTTTCGCTTGGTTTAAAATGGCCGCTGTCTCGTGGTCGACATACGAACGACGACCACCCTGAATTCGGTTTAATTGAGAAGTGTCTGCGGTTAACCACAACGTTCTAATTGGGATCACTACGTTAACCAGCAGCACCCTCCTCTCTTGGGTGGCCGTTCGTTCGGCAGGTTTGTTCGGGAAAAAAGAGTCATTCGAATGGCTGGGCTATAGAAACCAGCCATTCATACGAACGGGAAACAAACAGACGAATGCAAGCAGACAGATGGTTCTGTCACATAGGCAAACTCTGCCGTGGGTAGAAAATCCAGCCAGTCATCCTGCAGGTAACTAATATAGCACCGCAAATATTGTTCTAAAGTCTGGTTGGTTCGCTCAGTCTGTCCATTACTTTGTGGATGAAAAGCTGAAGACAGATTTACATTAATACCTAGAATAGAACAAAAACATTTCCAAAAATGAGATGTAAACTGCACTCCCCTGTCAGAAATTACTTCATCAGGCACTCCATGCAAGCGAAATATTTCCCGAATAACTAGGTCAGCAGTCTGTTTAGCTGAAGGGAGACCACGAGCTGGTATCAAATGACTCATCTTAGTTAACCGGTCCACAGCAACAAGAATGGTAGTGTGTTCCTTAGAGGGAGGTAGTTCCACAATAAGTCCATGGATATAGATCCCCAGGGACGATGAGGAATCGGAAGAGGCTGAAGCAAGCCAACAGGGGATGAGCGAGGAGTCTTATGTCTGGCACATACATCACAAGAGGACACATACTTCTTAACATCCTCATAATATTTAGGCCACCAAAAGGATCGGGTAAGTAGTTCTTATGTCTTTCGGATTCCTGGATGACCTGCTGGTTTAGAGTCATGGTAGAGGCGTAAAACGTCCAGTCGCACTGATTCTGGAACAAACAGACGTTATTGAAAAATCATATGAAGATCACGAGGAGGATCACGAAAAACTGGATCTTAGATCAGAAGGAAAGGTAACTCCTAAAAATCTACTCTCCGGCAAGATGGTGGCCTTGGTTACTGTAGTATGGAGGGGGTCAGCTATCCTAGACAAGGCATCTGCCTTGCCATTTCTGGAACCAGGGCGGTATGAAATAAAAAAAATTAAACCTTGAGAAAAATAGGGACCAGCGTGCTTGTCTGGCTGACAGTCTCTTAGCGGATTGATACATTCCAGATTTTTGTGATCTGTGAGGACAGTAATTGGATGGGTGGCTCCCTCCAAGAGATGTCTCCATTCGGCGAAGGCAGCTTTTATAGCCAAAAGTTCTTTATTCCCTATATCATAATTTCTTTCTGCTGGTAACATCTGGCGGGAATAGAAGGCACATGGATGTAACAACATCTTAGGTCCAGTTCTTTGAGACAGTATAGCCCCAACAGCTGAATCAGAAGCATCTACCTCTACAGTAAATGGCAATTCTGGCTGAGGATGTACCAAGATAGGGGCAGATGTAAACAGAGTCTAATCTGGAAAATGCAGTGTCAGCCTTATTGGACCACTGAAAAGAAGTCCCTTTACGTGTAAGTTCAGTGATCGGTGTAATAACGGCAGAGAAATTCTTAATGAAACGCCTGTAAAAATTGGCAAACCCCACAAATCTCTGTATATCTTTTTCATTCTTGGGGATGGGCCAGTCAAGCACAGCTTTAATTTTACTTGTGTCCATACCCCAGGAACTGAATTTCTGTTTGTTCAAACTCACATTTTTCCAGTTTAATGTATAGGTGGTGGGTACGAAGGCGCTCAAGAACAATGCAGACCTGTTTTCTGTGATTTTCAAGATTATCAAAAAATATCAGGATATCATCCAAATATGCCACAACAAACTGATCCAGGAGATCCCGTAGTACATCATTGATTAGACGCTGAAAAGTTGCAGGGGCATTACAAAGCCCAAATGGCATTACTAGATATTCGTAATGTCCGCACCTGGTTCTGAAAGCCGTTTTCCATTCATCATTTGGTCTTATGCGAACCAGATTATATGCCCCCTGTAGATCAAGCTTCGTAAATATTTTAGCTGAATGAAGTCTCTCCAGAAGTTCAGGAATGAGAGGCAAGGAATAACGGTTTTTAACAGTGATTTTATTAATGTCCCTGTAATCGACACATGGCCGTAGACTGCCATCTTTCTTTTCTACAAAGAATATAGGAGCTCCTGCTGGAGAAGTAGATGGTCGAATAAAGCCTTTGGCAAGATTTTCTTGTATGTATTCACGAAGTGCGTTCAATTCAGGTTCAGAAAGGGAGTATATACGGCCAAATGGGATAGCAGCTCCAGGTAGCAGCTCTATGGGGCAATCATAAGGCCTGTGAGGTGGAAGTTGATCAGCATTCTTCTTATCACAGACATCTGCAAAATCCTGATATTGTAGCGGAAGCTTAGTTAAGTTTGTAGCAACCATTTCATTAATTGTTGTGGTAACAGGTGTCGCCTTAGAGGGTTGACAATTCATTAAGCAGTGTTCTGAAGGAAAGGACAAGGTTCTAGTCTTCCAATCAATCTGTGGGTTATGCAGAGCAAGCCAGGGTATACCCAAAATCACTGGAAACTGTGTTGAGGAAATTAGGTGGAAAGATATAGACTCATGGTGATTCACTTCCAGAATCAATTTTAAGGGCACAGTCTCATGTGTAACCGGGCCTGATGTAAGTGGAGAACCGTCTACTGTTTCCATTAACACAGGTGAAGATTTAGGGATAGACTGAATTTTATTTCCTGCTGCAAATTTAATGTCCATAAAGTTTCCGCCTGCTCCGGAATCTATCATAGCTGTAGTTGAAATTTTATTATCACCATATTGCAAAGTGATAGGACCACCAAATGAGGATGTTGAGTCATCATACCTTCTTCACCCTGAGCCAGAGAAAACAAGGGTTGTGTGACAGAATCCAGTTGGTCTGAAATCTGGGATTGGTGTGGAATCTGTGCACCCTCAGCAGTCATAGCTATTGTTCTTTTAGACTTGCTAGGGCAATTGATGGCATAATGCCCTGCACTACCACAATACAGGCATAAATTGTGAGTGCGTCGCCACTGTTTTTCTTCATTGGATAATGGCCCTCTTATTAGATCTACCTGCATAGCCTCAGGTTCAGAGTCTGTAGGTGTTTGTGGGGTCGGAGTAGAAATTCTTGAATAGAAAGTAGGAGTAGCACTTGGTTTAAAAGAGCCCTGTCTTTCCAATCTTCTTTCTGAAAGTCTCCGATCAATACGGATAGCCAACCGCACAAATGCATCAAACTCAACAGGAAGATCAACACGAGCTAGCTCATCTTTTATAGCTTCTGAGAGACCCCTTCTGAAGTGGAACCTCTGGGCTGATTGGTTCCAAGTAGTATCAGTAACCCACTGTCTGAATTCAGCAGCATATTCAGCCACAGAGCGCCTCCCTTGATGTAAATGAAGGAGAGTGGCTTCTGCTGTAGCACAGCGATTGGGATCATCAAAAACTAGGCACATGGCCTCAAGAAAGTCTTTTAAATTTCCCAAGACTGGACTGTCCTGTTCCAGAAAAGCCCCAGGCCAGGGCTTCATCTTTGAAGAGGGAGAAAATAAATCCCACCTTCTCTCTTTCAGGTGGAAAACAGTTAGGTAACATCATGAAATGCAAACTGCATTGATTTAGGAAACCCCTAAATTTTTTGCGGTCTCCTCCAAATTTTTCTGGTAGAGGCAAGCGGGCATCTTGTGCAGGTGTAACAGTAGTAGTAGCAGCAGCCGCAACATCATGTGCCCTGTAGCTGGTAAGCTCACTATGCATTGATCGAACTTCATTTTGCAGTTCAGCTACCTGATCCTGCAGCACTTGAATGGTCTGTGCCTGGGTCTGCATAGTTCTTGCATTAAAAGCAACCTGCTGGGCCAATGCAGAATCTGATCCGACGGTCTCCATGAATGGCCAGATTATTCTGTAATGATATTGATGTTACAAAGTTTTGGAGTCCAGTAGCCAGATCAGCAATGTTTTCTGCCAGAGGTAGCCACTCGTTACCCAGGTGGTTGAGCCCCTGAGCCTTGAGTGGCCTTCTGGTCTTAAGCAGAGATGGGAGACTGGAACAGAAAGATGATAATCGTAGTGAGGCAAGCCGAGGTCAGTGGGAAGGAGAAGCAGCAAAGTCAAAACAGTCCAAATTCAGCAACAGGAAGGAGAAACAGGAACACAATGGATTAGAGAGTACAGGAACCACAATAATCTGGCAAAGGTACAGAGACAGGAAGTGGCTTTTATAGGCCAAGAACCAGACACCTGACCAGACACAGCTGAAGAGAGTTGTCACTGATAACCTTGACTCTACAAGCAATGGTATCAGATCTCAGGTAAATTTCCAAAAGGCAGGCTGGTGTACTGGTAAGGAAGAGGTTTAGCACCATGTAAACCGGGGTTCGAAACCCAGCAGAGTCAGTTCCTCACAACCAGACTGATCTGGGTGTATTAAGGTGTGCAGTATAGGATGTAGACGCATGGCTAAAATTTTTGTGCATATCTTTAGGTCTACATTGATGAGCGAGATTGGGCGATAACTGCCACACTCGGTTGGGTCTTTACCTGGTTTTGGTAACAGTGTGATATGTGCTTCTAGTGCTGATGCCGGGAGTAGGGCCGAATGGGTGAGAGCATTAAAGGCCCGTAGATATGGTTCTGCCAGAAGCGTGGCGAATTGTTTGTAGTATCCGGCTGTTAGGCCATCAGGGCCTGGACTTTTGCCTAGTGGTGTTGATTTTATTGCACATTTTAATTCGTTGAGGGTGATAGGCATGTCTATGGAGCGTGCGATGGCTTCAGAGATTGTGTCGAGAGAAACCTGTCTATGTCGGTTGTAGCGGGGGGTGAGTCTCTGAGATTGTAGAGTTTAGTATAGAAGTGTTGAAAGGCTTCCTTGATATCCTGAAGAGTGTGGGATAAAGTGCCAGTCTGTGTCTTGATTTTGGAGATGTACGTGTTTTGCCTGGACTGTCGTAGGGAATTGGCAAGTAGTTTGCCACATTTGCCTCCCTTTGCATAGTAGGAGTGCTTGGTATTTAAAGGACCACTATAGTGCCAGGAAAACATATTCGTTTTCCTGGCACTATAGTGCCCTGAGGGTGCCCCCACCCTCAGGGACCCCCTCCCGCCCGGCTCTGGAAAGAGGAAAGGGGTAAAAACTTACCTTTTTCCAGCGCTGGGCGGAGAGCTCTCCTCCTCCGATCCTCCGCCTGCCGGCTGAATGCGCACGCGCGGCAAGAGCTGCGCGCGCATTCAGCCCGTCGCATAGGAAAGCATTTACAATGCTTTCCTATGGACGCTTGCGTGCTCTCACTGTGAATTTTCACAGTGAGAAGCACGCAAGCGCCTCTAGTGGCTGTCAATGAGACAGCCACTAGAGGATTAGGGGGAAGGCTTAACCCATTCATAATTATAGCAGTTTCTCTGAAACTGCTATAATTATGAAAAAATGGGTTAACCCTAGAAGGACCTGGCACCCAGACCACTTCATTAAGCTGAAGTGGTCTGGGTGCCTAGAGTGGTCCTTTAAGAGCTTTTTCTTGGCCTGGTGTTGCAGTAATTGCGTTAGTTCTGCGCATTTGGCTATGAGGATGTTATAGGTCGGTAGAGAACTGTCCCGGGTATGAGTGTGCTCAAGGGCTCTAATTTCCTGCGTAAGTGTGTCTATTCTCCGTGTTCTCCGTTTTTGAAGAGTGGCCGCAATTGCTAGAAATTCCCCCCTTATGACACATTTGTGTGCTTCCCAAGTGGTTATGGGGGAGATGGTTGGTAGCATGTTCTCCTGGAAGTAATTGGTGAGTGCGGTTTCCACTTGCGCTGTAATGGTGGAGTCATTAAGGAGAAAGTCGTGGAGCTTACAATGAAAGGACGTGGGAGTGTAAGGATTTGTATGGCAAGAGACAGGGGTGCATGATCCGACCAGGTGATCGGGCTGTAGGTGCAAGAGATGGCCAAATGTAGGTGATCCTGGGGAAGGAACAGCATTTCTAGCCTGGAGTATGAGTGTGAGGCCGTGGAATAGAAGGAGTAGTCTCTAGCTTGGGGATGTGTAGTCCTCCAACAGTCAAACAGTCTAGCCTGGTCAAGGAGGTGTGTTACCCATTTCCTTGCAGTGGTCTGATATTGTGTGGAGTGGGAGGTCGTGTCGAGGACAGAGTCTAAGGATATATTCAGGTCACCACCCATGATTAGCATGCCTTCCATAAAAGATTCAATTATGCGGAAGTCATTTTTTGAGGGCCTTACCTTGGTGTCAGTTGGGTAGACATACGTTAGCAAAGGTGAGTGTGGTCTGGCCTATCTGGCCCTTTACCAAGAGCAGCCTGCCCCCATCATCATTTTTGTGATCTTTGTACGTGAAGGGGGTGTGTGCTGAAAAAAGTATGGCCACCCCCCTGGCCTTGGCATTACCGTAGTTACTGAAAAATCCTGTGGGATATACCCTGCTTTTGAGAGTGGGGGCTTTGTCTTTTTTTAAAGTGGGTCTCTTGTAGAAAGACCACGTCAGCTCGCAATTTGTGCATCTCTGTGAGGGCTATGGATCGCTTCTCAGGGGTGTTAAGGCCCTTGACATTAAGGGTGACTATTTGTATGGTAGCCATCGGGTCTGGGTATGTTTATGAGCGTGCCAGTGGAACTATTTCTCTCACAATGAAGAATGTCTGTGGGGGGGAGGGGTTCAATCACAGGGAGGGGGGAGTAAAAAACACAATAAGTAACTTGTATACAAACAAGTAATCAATGAGTAAACTGAATTAGCAACTGTCCCCTGAGACTACGAGGAGGCGCAGGCTTAACACCAGACGTCGGCCAGCAGTCTGAGGGGAGAACCTCTGGTGTCGGACCCAGAGTGGAATGTCGCCACCTGGGTACATTCGTGACACCGTGGTGCAGGTCGTGTCGACCTAGTGCAATGAAAGTCTTCAAGTAAACATATGTTGATGAGTAAATATTAGGGGAGGAGCGGGGGTGGTCTCAGGCAGCTGACGTCAACTAGCAACTCACGTGAGAGAGCAGAAGGAGTATCAGTCATCAACAGTTGCTGACAGAGCACAAACCCGCATGTATATTCCATAACACATCAAGTAGATAGACATAGCTAGTAAGGAGATTAGATAAACATATTAAACAGTGCTATTCTGTATTTTTTATTTTTTTGTCATGTAATAAGTTGATGGTCAGTCTAAACCACTTTTAGTGGGCCAATAGGTAGAATCCCAGTGGTGCTCAACAACTACCTGCGACCAGCCTAGTCATTGGGGCGGCATAGAGGGGGAAAAATAGGTGCATTAAATCAGGGCTGTATAATAGTAAACTACGCCGTCATTGGGGATAGCCAGTGCTGTGAGAGACTAGGAAAGGTTACCCGGTTCGATGTCATTTTCAAAGAATTTAACAAATTGGGACAGTTGGCTGAAAGTGTATCTATTAGGGGTTGGCAACTAGAAGATCGCTGCTCTATACCATAACAGTCACCATAAAGCGGCATATACGCAGCGGTTGATGGATACAGTCACCTGGTTCTTAGAAGTGTTAGGAGAGCCTAGGAAGAAAGTGGCCCTGAGAGATGTTACCAAATCTCCAGCAGCGTAGTAGAGGCGTCCGGTTTAGCAGGTCTCCTTAGCCATCTGGAGTAGGCTTCGTTCAGCAGCTGGCATCATTGAAGTTTCAGCTGGGGATGAGGTGGTGGGCCTAGCTGGCATCAGTTTGTGCCGTGTGCGCAAAGTTGGAATCTGTTCAGTGTTGCATCAGGTCCTGGTTGTCCGTTTGCAGCGGTCCATACCAGTCCGGGATATGTGGGTCTGTTAAGTTGAGAGCTTGTGTAAAGAGTGGTACGTCTGTGTGGGAATGGATCATGTGCTGAGTGCCTTTGTATGCGACACTCAGTGCAAGCGGGAATCCTCATCGGTATCTTAGATTTCTGGATCTCAATTGATCTGTTATAGGTCGTAGGATCCGTCTCGCTTGGAGGGTCAGCCAGGAGAGATCTGGGTAGATGGTTATTGGAGCATCATGAAACAGTAAAGGTTGTGAGGTCTGTTTTAGCATGTTTAGTATGTCTTCTCTGCAAGTGTGGTAGTGGAGCCTGCAGATGACGTCTCTGGGCTTGTCAGTCACTACACCTCTGGGTTTCAGTGCCCTGTGTGCTCTATCTAGCAGAATGTGGTTGTCTCCTGGCTTACCCAATATTGAGTTGAAGAGTTTGCTTAATGTTAGATAGACATTTTCTTGTTCACTTTCTGGGAGACCCCGGATCCGCAAATTGTTGTGGCGCCCCCTGTTGTTCAGGTCGTCGATAGACCTATGGAGCGTGGACAGGTAGGTATTTTGATGCTCTACAGCTGCCTGCAAGGAGCTCAGTTGTGTGTGCATGGTGTCTCGGTCATCTTCCTGTCAGATACTTGGCGGATTTTGGAGCTAAACACATCCATTTTGGCCTGGACTGAGGCCTCTAGCCGGGTCAGCATACCTGCAATGTCTTGCTTGGAGGGCAAATTTCATAGGATATCCTTCAGGTCTCCGTCCATTGGAGGGCCCGAGTTGTCTAAATCTGCCGTGCTGGAGGGAGACATGCAGAGAGGTGAGGAGTTTGCCGCCATATTGAGACCTATCAAGCCTGCATTGCTGTCCACCCGGTCGCAGAAATATTTAGTAAGTGCGCCCGATTTCCCCAGGGTCTTGCTGGGGGCTTGTTGGGAAGATATAGCTTGCTTTGGGTGACCCAGCGTTATTTTTTTGGCCCGATTAGGTCGGATGTGTGTCTGGCGCGGTCGGAGCGGTTTTAGAACGCGGTCATTCAGCAGCTTGGTTGGCTCCGCCCCCTAAAATCATATCTTTTTCCCAAGTGAGATTGAATAATATGTTGAGAATTTGGGTAGAGTCTTTTAAATAAGATTTTAGACATAAAACGATACCTTGTAGATAATCTACATATTCAGATTTCTGTAACTTCTAATGGATTTTTGATAAGTGGTAGAATAATGGTATTCTAGGAAATTTCACACTTATATACTTGTGTTCTCTTTCGTTTAGGATTCCTCTTTCCTTTCCATATTCTAGCAGTTTTTCCAATATTTCAGTAAATATGAGAGTGGGGTTGTTATCAAATTTTTCATATGTGGAGATATCGCCCAGTAGCCTGATGTATTAAGGATGACGAAACCTCCTCCTTTGTCGGCCGGTTTGATAGTCATATCTTACATTTGCATCAGTGTTTTTAGTGAATGCCTTTCTTTTTTAATGAGATTGTGTTTACTTACTTTGTTGGTGATTTTGGTCCTGAGATCTTTTTACAATTTTTTCAAAAACCTTGATTGAATCACTCTTCATATGTTGAGGATAGAATGTTGAAGCAGAACGTAAACTAGTCTGTGTATAATTCTGTTCTTTATTAATTAAAAGGGAAATATATGTAGAGTGTTAAGTAAAAATAGAATACAAATGATAAACAATAAAAATGACAAATGAAGTATGCAGAGTTGTGTGCAGGTTACTACTTGATAAAATCACTATAATGGAGAAGTCCAAAACAACGTCCAAAAGAAAGTAATGCTTCGATTTGCAGAATATATATCTCTAGATCTATTAGTCTCAACAAATCAATAAGTTAGCAACTATTAGCAACACACCCATCTCCACAGTTCGTTGATTTCTTGGTTTCAGGGTTTTCTGATGGCTTCCACACTGGTATCATAGCTTTACCAACCGGTATTGAGGAAAGTAAAAACTTACAGTCAGCTATCAATGACCCAGGTTCGGTTGATACACTGTTGATACAGGAGTTGAATCAAGGGTTTATCATAGGCCCCTTTTCTAATTGGCGAACAAACCCAATAGGCATTGTCATGGGAAAACACTCCTTAAAAAAGAGGCTAATTATAGATGTCAGCACCTCACTCCTCCACCATTCCCATCTTGAATTCTTTAATTCCATCTGAAGAATTCTCCTTACAATATACCATGATAGATAATGCTGTTCAAACTATATCGGCGGGTGTGGGGGCATGGTTGAGCAAGACTGACATTGTTAATGCCTTTAAGCTACTCCCAATTCACCCTTTTTTATGGCATCTCCATGGTATTAAGTGGAGAAACCAGTACTATTTTTTCAACAGGCTAAAATTTGGTTCAAAAAGTAGTCTGAAGGAGGCGTGGTTTTGTCTCTGACCAAGATGGCCGCATAAACCAAGAGCCCTGCTCCACCGGACTCATAACTAGCGCCTAATCATCAGCCAAGAACATAAAATGGGTCTCAACTGACGCCTGGAGCCTCCCCAGACCCAGAGAGGCACACAACAAGGTAGCCTCCATGATCACTAAAGCAGACCTGCATAGCCTTACCACCATACAGGACACGCTGAGAGTGGAGATGACAGGAATCAGGTGAGAGGTTACTTCGCAAGTAGTCTGCATCCACACACTGGAGCAGGCGACGGAAGCCCACTCCAGCAAACTTGCAGCGACGGACACAGCAGTAGCCCGACAGGGAGATATGCTCCTAGCCATGCGGAGACATATTGTTAGATTTGGATAATAGTGGGCGACGCTTCAATATACGGATCCGCGGAGTGCCAGAGACCAAAAGAGAAGAAAATGTCGAGGAGGTCCTCTCTGGGCTCTTCCAAACATTACTGCAACCAGTAACCCCCAGGTGCGTCAAATTTTAGAGTGCGCACAGGGCGCTGAGAGCACAGACCCTGGAAGA
This sequence comes from Pelobates cultripes, assembly GCA_933207985.1. Taxonomy (NCBI): domain Eukaryota; kingdom Metazoa; phylum Chordata; class Amphibia; order Anura; family Pelobatidae; genus Pelobates; species Pelobates cultripes. The sequence goes on from OW240913.1 coordinate 236,396,017, forward strand.
AGGACCGAGAGACTTGATATGCTGCCTGCACTCCTTTCCAGTGAAGGACGCCATAATGAGGAAAGCCCGTGAAAGACCCACTTGGACTTACAGGCGTGCTCAGGTATCCCTCTATAATGACCTGTCCCCTATTACTCTAGAAGCGCTTCGGGCACTACGACCGGTGACAGCTGCACTGCGGGACTGCAAGATAATCTACAAACGGGGGTTCCCATTTGCCTTGCTGGCTCACCACCATAACTGCTGGATCTCTCTACGCTGGCCTGCGGAGGTGCCACGGGTCATGGAGGAGCTGGGCCTCACACCTGTGTCAGTTACCAACTGGATCCTGGGACTGCTACCCAGATCTCAACCCAGACCCAGGAGGCGCGAGGCAGGGTCACCAGCAGGACATTCACTCTGAAGGCGGAGAATCCCAGCGGCACCGGAAGAGTGAGTATACTCACCTAAATGCGGCAGGAGATCGTTGCCTACGCAACCGGGGACATTAGTTTTTACTTCGTGCCCCACCGCTAACCTCACTGAGCTTGGCCTATGCATACAGACTGCTTTGATAACCCCCGTCGAGAATGGGCTAGTGCAGGGTCCACGATCAGGATACCCCCAAGTACCAACTCCGGCTCCATACCCGAACTTGACCACTGCAATGGGGGGGTAGTCAGGGGCGGGGACGGGATGGATGGACGTAGCACGATGTAGCCCACAAAAACTCACACACCGCACTGACTATGCACTATAGACACAGGAATAGACACCCAACAGGGGGGACCATAACACCTGGGAAGCAGGGGCGGATAGGGAATTGCAAGGTCCCATACATCTCCACCCACACGTGAACAACCACACTAGGAGACAAGAACGAGGAGGGGGTAAGGAACTCCCAGAGACTTGTAGACATCAGAGACCCTGACTACATCAACGCGTGAGCGGTCGCCGGATGGATACCCTTAAGGGCGTCCACACACCACTATGCCCAGACATGACTACACCATTTTACTGCATTGCCTAGTCCCGCAAGGTGATAAGAATGGCACCCCACAAACCACCCTAGTAACGGAGATGAACTGATGTGGAACAAGACTGCTGACTTGCTAGGAGTCTCTTACACAGACAGGGGGCAAGATGCTCTGGCAATAGGGGCACGGGTTGGGGGCCAACTAAAAGAACGGGGAGGCCCAGAGGGGTGGGGAAGCAAACGTTAGGTATAGAACCCTAACCACGCAGAGGCCTGTGGAGGGCAGTCCCTACCAACTTTATGGGACATGTTATGGGGAGACCCGGGAACAGATTAGCCAAGCCCTGGACCTCTACTTCCGGGAAAACGGATAAGCAGAAACATCCCCATCACAGTATGATGTCAGTATATTTATCCTGGCAGACATTTTGTGTTAAGACAGAAATTAAAAGTGTGTACTATGGGTCACCCTCAGAACAGAGGTGACTCGATTTTTTTTAACACCTAAGACACACAAAGTTTTGTTTTTTTTCTTTCTGTAACTCTATGCATTCAAGTCTGAGCTAAGGGATGCGACTAATGTAAACAAGACAAGAGATTAGGCATTATGTCTAAATCAAAAGGGGGATTGAATGCTATATATATATACACATTATCCACATATAACTTACTATAAGTATATTAATCATATATAATTAGTACTACGTTAATAATATAGAATATTCTTGGATATAATATCAATGAAAAAAATCATATTATTTACTAATGTGATCCAGTACGGCCCCCATCTGTCAGAGATGTTCTCCCCAAGTTTCGCTGTAGATCGCAATGTTATCCAGGTACGCACAAGCGAAATCCTGGAAGCCATCAAGGAGTCTGTCCACCAAGCGCTGAAAGGTAGCGGGAGCGTTCTTCATCCCGAATGGCATGACCTTGAATTGGTACAAACCAAACGGGGTGACGAAGGCCGACTTCGGGACAGCCTCCTTGGCTAGGGGGATCTTCCAATACCCCTTGCACAGATCAATGGTAGTCAGGTATCTCCCCCTAGCAATGCGATCTAGAAGCTCGTCTACTCGGGGCATGGGATACGCATCGGTCACTGTTCGATCATTAAGGCGTCTATAGTCGACGCAGAACCTGGTAGTCCCGTCCTTTTTGGGTACCAGTACTACGGGGGAGGCCCACGGGCTGTCTGAGGGTTCTATGACTCCTAACTTGAGCATCTCTTGGATCTCTTTCCTCATCTCTTCCTTAACTGCCTCCGGGATCCTGTAGGGGGTCTGTCTAAGTGGAGTCTGCCCTGGGGTTTCTACGTAATGGGTAGCTAATGTCGTGTATCCCGGCTCTTGGGAAAATGTCAGCCGCTTCTCGGTCAACAGCTGTCTGATCTGTCCCTTTTCTGCCGGGTTCAACCGCTCCCCTAGGTGGATAGTACCGAGGATATTATTTGGTTCGGGACCTGCTAACAAGTCGGGGATATGTAGCCCGTCTGAGTCATCTGCACTTGGACTGCAGATGGCTGCAATATCCTCGGCCCTTTCCTGATATTCCTTTAGCAGATTCACGTGGAAGGATTTCCGAATCCAGTCATCCTTGTTACTGGCTATTATGTAAGTGGTATCACATACTTGGGCTACCACCTTGTAAGGGCCCTGCCATGAGGTCTGGAGCTTGCTCCCTTTTACTGGTCTGAGGACTAGAACTTTCTGTCCCACCTTGAAGGTTCTCTGGAGGGCAGCCCTATCATACCACCTCTTCTGTCGACCCTGGGCCGCCCGGAGATGGTCTCTAGCTATCCGAGCTAACTGCTCCATGCGGTCCCGCATCTCCAGAACATATGACACAATAGGGACACCCTCATGTTCCATCTCTCCTTCCCAGTGCTCTCGGATGAGATCAAGGGGGCCTCAAACTCGTCTTCCATAGAGCAGCTCGAACGGAGAGAACCCAGTGGATTCCTGTGGCACCTCTCGGTAGGCAAACAAGAGGTGCGGCAAGAATCGCTCCCAGTCTCTGTATTCCGCTGTAAAGGTCCGCAGTAATTGTTTCAGGGTACCATTAAAGCGTTCACAGAGCCCGTTAGTCTGGGGGTGGTATGGTGAGCTGAAGAGGGTCTTAATACCACAGACCTTCCATAACTGTTGGGTCAGATCTGCGGTAAATTGTGTCCCTTGATCAGACAAGATCTCTTGAGGAAACCCCACTCTGGTGAAGATCCCGACCAAAGCAGTGGCAACAATGTCGGCCTGGATATTTGTCAGAGCGACGGCTTCCGGGTAGCGGGTAGCGGGTAGCGTAGTCCACTACGGTAAGAATATATTTCTTACCGGAGGGACTGGGATTCGGTAGGGGCCCCACCAGATCGACTGCCACCCTGCTAAATGGTTCCTCGATTACAGGCATGGGTAACAGTCTTGCTTTCGGGTGGTCCCCTCGCTTCCCCACTCATTGACATACGTCATATGTACTACAGTAGCGTCGCACATCCTTTGAGATTCCCGGCCAAAAGAAGGTCTGGGTAATCCTGTAGGTAGTGCGGTTACCTCCTAAATGTCCTGCCAAGGGAATATCGTGTCCAATTCGCAGAAGTTCCAACCGGTACTTCCTGGGTACCACTAGTTGGCGCTTCTGCAATGGGATACCGCCTTTCTTTTTCCCTTCCGTCAGTCTATACAGTCGGTCATTATTCCAGATAAAATGTTCCTTCTCATCCCCCCCACTATCTGCAAGTTCCCCGTATTTTTGGAGGGTAGGATCTGCCCGTGTCTCCCTCCCAAATGCTTCGGGGGTGTCCCAAGCTAAGCTCTCTATGGGGTCTGGCCTATGGGTCGGTTCTTGGCTTACCTGGGTCTCCTGTCCTGGTGCAGGGTTGTCTGTAGCATAAGCCTGGGAACGTGTGGTCACTGGGCAAGCGGCAGCAGTTGTAGGCAGATATGCTGATGCAAGAGGACCAATGTCATTGCCCAATACGACTTCCGCGGGTAAATTGTCCATGATGCCCACAGTGGTCTTCCCAGACCCGACTCCCCAATCCAGGTGTACCGGAGCAGTGGGTAAACGAAAAACAGCTCCTCCGGCAACTCGTACAGCCACAATGCAGTTGGACAAATGTTCGGGTTTTACCAGATGTCTCGGCATTAAGGTAATGGTTGCCCCAGTGTCTCTCAATCCTTGTGCCACCTGCCCGTTCACTCGCACTTCTTGTCGGTGATGTTGCCGATTATCTGGTGATGCGGCTTGTATCGGGTCCGCCTCATACAAGATACCCAGGCATTCCTCTGGGCCCACCTCGGTCTCCAGGCAATGGGCAGCCGAGGTACGTGGGGTAGGTATAGGAGTGCGAGGTTAGGCGGTCTCTGTGGGTGGTGTGTGCTGTCGCCAATTGTTGGCTGCTGACCCCAGGGGGTAGTGGCGGGCAAGGTGTCCTAGGTTGTTGCAGCGATGGCACGCCATCCGGGATACATCTCGTGGATAGCTGGTGGACCCCTGCAGGCGAGGGGGCCCGGGAGGTACGGGAGCACGGAACTCCGGACGAAAATTATTGGCTGGGGTACGTGGTTCTGACCTGCTCGTAGGGCGGTGAGAGCCTTGACTAACCCTCCTCGTTTCGGCATACTCTTCCTCTAGCCAAGCCGCCTCCTTCAGGTTGCTGGGTCGTCGATCCCTCACCCAGTCTTGTAGATCAGCTGCCAAATCCTGGAAGAAGTGTTCCATTAGGAACAATTGTAGGATTTCCTCCCCTGTACTTGCATTACATCCTTGGACCCAGTGGGAGGCCACTCGCTGTAGACGGTTGGCCCATTCCATGTGAGAGTCCACGGCTTTCTTTTTAGACTCACGAAATCGTCAGCGGTATGCCTCCGGCGTCACAGCATAACGGGCCAGCAGTGCCTTTTTGACCTGCTGGTATTGTAGGATATCCTCTGCGGTGAGGGCCCGAAATGCCTTGTTAGCTTTGCCTGACAGCTTCCAGCTAAAATAGTAACCCATTGTTCAGGGGGTACCTGGTGCAAGGAGCACTGCCTCTCGAAATCTGCCAAATATCTGTCGATCTCCTCTTCATTCTCCACAAACACCTTGAACACAGTAAATGGCACCTTCTTTGGGGTGGTAGGCGGAGGGAAGCAGGAACTGTATGTGTAAGGGGCTGTTGGGCTCTTACCAGTTCGATTTCATGCCCCCTCCTCTCCCGGATATCTGCTTTGGCATCGAGGAACAGCCGCTCAATCAGCTCCACTGATGTCTCTGGGTAGAAGGCCAGTCTCCTCTGTACGATGCGGGCGACCTCATCCTCCTCGCTGTCTGGCTTCTGGGTCTCTGTTACGTCTATGGACCGATCCATCTTGTCCAGCTCTAGTAGGTCTGCGATCAGCTCCCTCCGTGGTCTGTTACTGGCACTCCTTCCTCAGTTCTCCAGTAGATCCTTTAGGGTAGGCCTCTTCAATTTGGCGTAGTGAGACTCCATCCAGCATCTGCGCTGTGGATGAAAGGACCATCCCACCGCTGCCACCAATGTAACGGCTACCCTGGTGTGGTGAGGGTACCAGCCGTTGGGGACGTCCTTTTCTTCACGGCAAGTCGCTGTGTAGTGATGGAGTCGCCTATTCCCTTCTGCTGGATCAGGAGCGGAAGCAAATACAGCTCTGAAAAGAGCTAAGTGATTAAGCTGCATAGATTCCCCTTTCAAGAACGAGACGAGGCTACGTTTTGAAGGGTCAAGAAGAACTGAGGGTTTATTGACAGACACTCTCTTTTATGCGATTCTGCCCATGCAAGGGAGACACCCACATAATTAGCAGTACAACCAATCGATACAATATACATTCTGTACATCCCCTCCCCTCAGATAACTAAATAACATAATTAAAAAGGAACTTATTTTCCCCAAAGTTTGGATGTACCCCAAATACATATTTAAAAATCAGCCCACTCAGTTCAGCCGTTCGGGAGATATGGGACTTAGAAGTTTTGACCGACCGCATGGGCACAGTAGCCGAAAACAGTTCCATGAATGCTGGCCCTGCAGTCGGTCTAAGAACGTGGGTAAAAACTCCCGAACGGCCGGCCATCCGTATGCAATCCTGGGTTCGCTGAAATCCCCATCTGTTGCTGATTCTTTCTACCGAACGCCTGGTCGTTCTGTAGTTTTGGCGAGGTTTTCCCGAAGGTATGGAGGTCTCAGCGGTGTTTGCCTGTTTGAGTGTCCGATTTTAGTTCCAGACAGTCGACGGCAAACACCGCTGTTCGGGAGTTAAGATGGCCGCGAACACGTGGAAGTCCCGAAATGGCTTACAGCTCCCATTGCGTTCGTGCGGTCTTTAGAATAAAAGTGCCCATCAAGCAGGGAGGTAAATTAGTCATAATTAGCAGTCAGGGTGGCCTGTTAGAGGTAGGTAAGCATTCGCATGGAGAATGCTTGCAAAATACCGAACGGCCTTATAATCCATAGGTCTTTTCCAGGCAAACTGTGCTTTTTGTTACAATAATATATCTAGATGACATCCTGGTCTTCTCCTGCAGAACATAACGAACACATGAGAAAGATGCTTCTCCGTCTCTGTGAGCACGGACTGTATGCTAAATTGGAGAAACGTGTTTTTGATACAGAATCCGTGAAATTCCTGGGATAACCCCATGGGCAGATACAAACGGATTATTATTATTATTATTATTATTGCCATTTATATAGCGCCAACAGATTCCGTAGCGCTTTACAATATTATGAGAGGGGATTTAACTATAAATAGGACAATTACAAATAAACTTACAGGAACAATAGGTTGAAGAGGACCCTGCTCAATCGAGCTTACATTCTATAGGAGGTGGGGTGTAAAACACATTAGGACAGGAATTTGCAATCAAATAAGGTGGGCTGCCCTTTAGGAGAGGGCAAGAGACAGGTATGTGAGGTAGGGGTTAGTCTTGGAGGCCATAAGCTTTCCTAAAGAGATGGGTTTTAAGGCACTTCTTAAAAGATGCAAGACTAGGGGAGAGTCGGATGGCGGTAGGCAGGCTATTCCATAGGAAGGGAGCCGCCCGCGAGAAGTCCTGCAAGCGCGAGTTGGCCGTACGGGTGCGGACAACGGACAGGAGGTGGTCACGGGCAGAGCGGAGAGACCGAGAAGGGACATACCTATGGATCTGTGAGGAGATATAAGAGGGGCTAGAGTTGTTCAGTGCTTTATAGGTGTGAGTTAGTGCCTTGAATTGACTCCTATAGCACACAGGAAGCCAATGTAAGGACTGGCAGAGGGGTGAGGTGTGAGAGAACCGACTAGAGAGGAAAATCAGTCTAGCAGCAGCATTCATTACAGACTGTAGGGGTGCAGTACGGCTTTTGGGAAGACCAAGCAGGAGAGGGTTACAATAATCCATGCGTGAAATTATTAGAGCATGGACAAGCTCCTTGGTAGTATCTGGTGCAAGAAAGGGGCGGATGCGGGCTATGTTTTTAAGATGGAATCTACAGGATTTGGCAACATGCTGGATGTGAGGCTCAAAGGTGAGACCAGAGTCAAGTATGACGCCAAGACAGCGCGCTTGCAAGGATGGGCTGATGTTGGTACCACAAACTTGAAGGGAGAGCGAAAGAGGAGGATCAGTATTAGGAGGAGGAAAGACAAGGAGCTCAGTTTTTGAGAGATTGAGTTTCAGAAAGCGGGAGGACATCCAGTCAGAGATGGAAGAAAGGCAAGCAGGACAGCAGGGGAGAGGTCCGGGGAGGAGAGATATAACTGGGTGTCATCAGCGTACAAGTGGTAGTGGAATCCAAATGAGGTAATAAGTTTGCCAAGAGAGGCAGTATAAAGAGAAAATAGAAGGGGACCAAGGACGGAGCCTTGGGGGACTCCAACCGAGACAGGGCGAGGGGAGGAGGTATCATTAGAAAAAGAGACACTGAATGAGCGTTGGGAGAGATAAGAGGAAAACCACGAGAGGACAGAGTCACAGAGACCAAGCGATTGCAGAGTTTGAAGAAGGAGAGCATGATCAACGGTGTCAAAGGCCACCAGAGGTCAAGAAGAATTAGTATGGAGTAGTGGCCTTTGGATTTAGCTGCGATTAGGTCGTTAGTAACTTTGATAAGGGCAGTTTCTGTAGAGTGGAGAGGGCGGAAGCCAGATTGAAGGGGGTCAAGGAGAGAGTTGGAATTGAGGAAATGAGACACACGGGTAAAGACGAGTCTTTCCAGAAGCTTTGAGGAAAAAGGGAGCAGGGATATGGGACGGTAGTTAGAGGGGGTGGATGGGTCAAGGGATTTTTTTTTAGTATAGGTACTACAGTGGCATGTTTAAGGTTAGCAGGGACGATGCCAGAAGAGAGCGAGCAGTTGAAGATGTGTGTTAGAGAAGGCACGAGACAAGTGGAGAGAGATCTGATAAGGTGAGATGGGACAGGATCGAGCGGGCAAGTGGTGGGGCGAGAGGAGCAAAGAAGAGCAGCCACCTCTTTGTCAGTGGCTGGGGAGAATGTCTGAAGGGTAGGAAAGGCATGATCAATGTGTGATTGATAAACAGAAAGGCAAGGAGGGGAGAATTCTTTCCTTAGCTGTTCAATTTTGTCAGTGAAGTAACATGCAAAGTTATTCTCGTAAGATCACAGCTATCCTGGAATGGCCCATACCTAAAGACTAGAAGTCTATAAAACATTTTCTCCTCCATATTGGCCTTAACTAAAAAACATAAGTTCACATGGACCCCCCAAGCCCAAGAAGCCTTCGAGAAGGTAAAATGGCTGTTTACCAAAGCTCCTATCCTCATACAGCCCGATACCACAAAGGCTTTCTTCCTTTACTTAAAGGTAGGCAGACAATGTAATAGAGCAGCAGGAAATGCTAGCAGAATGCTTGGTTGTATAGGGAGAGGTATTAGCAGTAGAAAGAGGGAAGTGCTCATGCCATTGTACAGAACACTGGTGAGACCTCACTTGGAGTATTGTACACAGTACTGGAGACCGTATCTTCAGAAGGATATTGATACTTTAGAGAGGGTTCAGAGAAGGGCTACTAAACTCGTTCATGGATTGCGGGATAAAACTTACCTGGAAAGGTTAAAGGATCTTAACATGTATAGCTTGGAGGAAAGACGAGACGTGGGGATATGTTAGAAACATTTAAATATATAAAGGGAATCAACACAGTAAAGGAGGAGACTATATTTAAAAGAAGAAAAACTACCACAACAAGAGGACATAGTCTTAAATTAGACGGACAAAGGTTTAAAAATAATATCAGGAAGTATTACTTTACTGAGAGGGTAGTGGATGCACGGAATAGCCTTCCAGCTGAAGTGGTAGAGGTTAACACAGTAAAGGAGTTTAAGCATGCGTGGGATAGGCATAAGGCTAGAGACTAATGAAAGTATTTAGAAAATTGGGCAGACTAGATGGGCCGAATGGTTCTTATCTGCCGTCACAGTCTATGTTTCTATGTTTCTATGTTTGAAGTAGACGCCTCTGATTTTGCCATTGGGGGTGTCCTGTCCCAAAGAGGAGAGGATGACCGACTACACCCCGTGTAATTTTATTCTGGGAAACTTTTGCCCGCAGAAAATAACTTACATGTAGTCGAGAGAGAGCTTCTTGCATTCAAAGGTACTTTGGAAGAGTGGCACCATCTACTTGAAGGAGCACCCTTACCCATAACTGCATATACAGACCACCGTAAATTAGAGTACCTCCGTGCTGCCAAAAGACTATGTTCCCGTCTAGCCCGCTGTGCTTTGTTCTTCTCCTGATTCAACTTACAGATCACCTACCTCCCTGGGTCAAAAAATCAAAAGACGGATGCTCTATCACGCATTGTCAGGGTATTTATATCGGCAGACATTTTGTGCTATGATAGAAACTAAAAGTGTATATTCTGAGTCACTCTGAACAGACCAGACTCCATTTTGTTATTTCAAGTTAACAAAAAGACACTATATTTCTTTCTGTAAGACTGGCCTCTTTGCCAGAGCTAAGGAATGCATAGCATAGTATAAACAAGTGATAAGAAGAATATAATCAAATCTAAACCCAGACAATTGTGACAGAGAAGATTAAATAATAAAATTTAACTGTCTATATATATATAAGGTACCATTGTATGGAAAAGGGTAAACTTAGTTCATGATCTGCCATATCAGAAATTATAGCAGATTTGCAGACACATAGTCTTGACAAAATTTAAGAAACCCTTTGATCTTTGAAGGATACGTAAGTTATAGCCACTATCTAGATAGGCCAAAATGACGTCAAAATAGCCACCAGGAAAAGTTAACTCTTTCCTGGATAGGTATGTTTAGTGGGACAAGACTGCCCTCTACAGACCAAATAACTAATTTGCGATCTGGAAGATAACCACACCTCTAGTGCTTCTATTGGGTTATCAACTGATGACGTACAGAGAGTCTGGCCCTTTAAAAGTTAAGACAAAGGGAAGACGAGGGAGATCCAAGAGATATGCAAAGAAAAAGAGGAGAGAGGAATTGGAAGTTTGGGGACTCCAACCTCCATGCAGAGAGAGACATCCAAATAAGTTCCTGAGACTACCAATCGGATGAAATATCTACTCAACTGGTAATTATACTGGTTTCATTTAATTAAATTAAATTAATTAAAATGTATTAATAGCATTATATATGACTGGATAAAGCACGGTCAGATTTCCATATTAAGAAATCTTAGTTAACTAAGAATATATAGTTATAAACATTCCATTCTGCAGGTGGAATTAAGAATAATTATATATTGATGTGATATTATCACGTGTTAGCATACCGCTGTTTTTATCCAGGTGTATTGATTTGCTCTAAATTAAGATAGATATCTTTTAGACAAATTAAAAATCTGCTTATATAATGTGGTAGATTCTCTTATTGGATGGTTTCAGAAAATGACTAATGAACTGGGTTAAATGTTATTTTATTTAAAATTACATAAGAATAGATCTTAACTACCTAGGAGATCTAGCCAGCATTGAAAGGGTTATTCTAACTGTCTGCTAAACTTTACGACCTTACGCTGCACTCTGAGGAATTCTGTTCTTCGTTGTGAAAAGTTTCACTTTCAGTCTGTGAAAGCTAGTCATAAATCGTCAGAAGTCTTGACAGATAATGCCGTTTAGCCATTGAAACGTAATACCCATTTCTTTGTATTGCATACCATTTTATACTGAATATTCATTGATTATTGTCATGCATGTTACATGTTATTAATTAATTTGTCATCATAAATAAAAATCTATTTTTATACATTGTGATATTAATTATATGAAATACATTCCACTTAACACGATAAACGTTCTTTGGGATCTGAGAATTGAATTAGTGGGCAATTCTCACTGTTACTATTATTATCCCATAAATATCCCCACAGCATTTATGAAAATACAGACTCAACAAACCAAACCCAAGACACCATTCTACTCCCACATCAATTCCTAGCAATACAGGTTTCCTTCCTGGATCGTATACGCGACTTAACGGTCCAACCACCTCTTACTGTTCCACTTCTGACCCAGAAACAAGGATTGTGGTACCACGATGAACAGGTGTATGTACCACCCTCACTCCAGTCTGAAGTAATCAGCCAATTTCATGACACTCTCGCAGCAGGCCATGGAGGAATTACCCAAAGGCTCGAAGGCATTAGTCGTTACTTTTGGTGGCCTTCCATTAAGACACACATTAGGTATTACGTCCTTTCATGCAATGTACATACAATCAAAGTTTCCAAGTACAAACCCAATAGGCCTTTGACAACCTCCTGCAGTTCCTCATGGGCCATATACTGACATAGCCATGGACTTTATAGTGGATCTACCCTTATCACACAAATACAACACAATCTTGGTGGTAGTTGATAGATTCACTAAGATGGCACACTTCATCCCCTCCATAGGACTTCCATCTGCTGCCAAGACCGCCTCCTTGTTCCTGCAGAACATATTTTGTCTACATGGAATGCCCCAAACCATCATCACTGACCGAAGTTCTCAATTCACCTCCCGTTTCTGGACCCACTTCTGCTGCCACCTTAAAATTCAACGTTGTTTACAATCAGCCTATCATCCTCAGACCAACAGTCAAACGGAACATACTAATTGTGACAAAATGCCCTTTGTCCCCGGCTTTTGGAGGAGCCTGATTGCCAGCCTCCTTCCTCATGACTATGGCCCTGGGGTGTATTGCCATTTAAAAAGACTATTTGGGGCTTATTGGCTTCTAAAGACAGTTTCTTCCCATTTGAATACATGGGAAGGTGTGTTTCTTCCCCTCCCCCATTTCCTGTCTATTGTTCTCCAGCAGGGCGTAGTCCCAGGCACACTTCCAAACCAGTTGGAACTGACTGCTTTTGTCCCTCCTTGGTTTCTCAACAGCCCTTGCTATGCTCCCCATGGAAAATCTACTCTGTTCATGGGATCTGAGCGCAGTTCACCTAGATTGGGCGCTCAGATCCGAGCTATCTGAGGATAGGTTAAATGTGGGGGTTCTGTGTAATAAAATAAGAATGATGTATTTTTATGTACTTTTAAGTATTTTGCTGTTAGTGTTAAATGTAGATATTTTCTGTACCTGGAGATAATTGAGTTTACTGCAGTGGCTTAAGCCAATTATCTCCAGGATGGAGAGGAGGGATTTCATTGTGTATGTGAGAGTGTTATCATGTTAATTAGTGTTCCCATTGGTTTGTGTCCCTTTTGTCACAGTTTACCACCAGGTCCAAGGGGTGTGCCTCTGACCTGAAAACTTGTATATAAGGAGTAATAAACGCTCATTGGAGTCAGATCATCTTGTACCTTCATGAAGTTTCGGCTCATGTTTGGGGGATTGGAGAAACTACACTCTGGGGATTGCTATAATCACTATACTCTCCAGGGTATAATCACTAAGCTCTGCTAAGAGCTTGTTCCTGTTCCTGCTCTCTGGAATTCGGAGAGTGGTAGACCTGCTGGAAGCTGGACCCTGGTCCTGGGTCTAGAGTGGGTGGAGACGGCGAGACCCCAACCAAGCTGCGGCGGTTCATGGGGTCTGCAGTGGTTATGGTGTCAGGCAGAGTGCTTGGAGTCCTCGGAAAGTACTAGGAGCATCCGTCGGCGGAAGGTACCCGGTCGGGGTGCCAGCGTTTCCGTTACACTAATCAAACTATAGAACAATACCTCCACTGCTTCACCTTGCATCTTCAGTATGATTGGCTTTCTCTTCTTCCCACAGCAGAATTCGCCTACAACAACGATATGCACCACTCCAACTATGGTTTCCATCCATGTGTCTTTCCTGCGTTGCCTTGTCCTAATACAGTGCCCGATGTAGCCTCACGCCTGGACCTCCCGTCCACCTACCAATTATAACCGGTTTTCCATGTATCCTTACTAAAGCTATGGAGACCCAATAAATTCCCAACCCTATTTCGTGCCTTGAGGTCACGTCTAGGGAGGGGGCTCTGTCACGGCACTGCTATGTACTCACCCGCTCCTGGGCGCCCGTGGCTTCCTCGTTGTGGAACCACATCGCTCACCGCTCTCCAAGTCCCCTCTACCGGGATTGCGGTGGTTTCCTCTCTCCCTGTTGCCAGCAAGGTCTGCGGACCCGACGTTCTGGACAGGGAGGGGAGGAGAGCTGCGGATTTGGTAGGGGAGTTAAGTCAAGATGGCGCTGGGTCCCTGACCTCCTCTTATAGAACCCGTTTGTTCTGTCTGCTGGAGGGAGGTGGCTGATCACATGACACGGTCTCCCTATTTAAATCCTGCACACCTCAGCACTTGGTTATTTTTCTTGCTACTTTCTTAGCCTATTGACCTGATTCCCTGTATGCTTTCCTGGTTCCTGATCATTGGACTCCTGATCGACTACTCTTGCCTGCTTCCTGACCCGACTCTGAATTGTCTGACTATGTCTTCTGATTCGCCCCCTTCTTGGATACCTTGTTTCCTTCTTCCCAATAAAGACCTCAGTGCAACCACAGACCTTGCAGGACCCTGTACCAACTTCTAGGTGCGCCTGAGGGTTGTGATTGTAATGGAGTGCTGTTTCGCTGCAATTGGGTTCTGTCACCAGGTGGGTGTGACATTAACCAACCAGTTCAGTTTGCAAACCAAATCCTTCAGTGTCTAGCTCTGAGTGGCTTATCTCGTTCTGAACCGTGTTTGAAAAAAATATTAGCTACCCCTCTTTTTTTTTTTTTTTAAATTCATCAAGGTTGCATGTATCACACCCTAATAACTTATATCCCCATCTAATCTTATTAATATTTTCCAATGCGTTTCTTGTAGGAACGCAATATCAATAATATTTTTTTGAGGAGATCATATAACAAATACCTTTTTATGGGGTATTTAGCCCCTGCCCTTGCTACTCTCATTTTAATACAATTATAGTACTTTTTATTGGTATTTCTTATGTATGGTATGGTTTTGTGTTTTTTTTGTGTGTGCCATTATATAATTTTTATTATCTTTATATTTTCACATTTCAGGATATTTTATCTATCTGTAAAACTGTAATTTGCCAACACTTATAATCATTGAAGTAACAGGCTCTTTGATATGCCAAAGGTACTGAATGAACAGTTGTCACTGAAATGACACAAAATATAAAATAATTAAAGGACCACTCTAGGCACCCAGACCACTTCAGCTTAATGAAGTGGTCTGGGTGCCAGGTCCAGCTAGGGTTAACCCATTTTTTCCATAAACATAGCAGTTTCAGAGAAACTGCTATGTTTGTGAATGGGTTAAGCCTTCCCCCTAATCCTCTAGTGGCTGTCTCATTGACTTGCATTAGCTTGTGCTAAGACCAATGTGTATTGCACTGACCTTTGGATCACGAGCTTGATTCCGGCTACAATAGTGGGGGTTTAATTCTGACCACATCCCTGATCCATTCAGGCATCACTCCCCAGTTCAATAGCAGGAGTCATTTTATTTAGTGCAGATACATTTATTTTTTTCTTACACTATACATGCACACTCCAGTGCCTCTTTTCGATCAAGAAGCACTGCAAATGTGGTCATTGATTGTGCAGACATATTTTTGTCTGTATTCGCTACCTATATATTCCATGCTTGTGTATGTATGCATGGGTAACTGATATCAGTCATTGTTATATATAGCCAAATGTTTCTCTAGGAATCCTATTGAGACATTTGTATCAGATACTCCATGCCTGTATATTAAATGTAAACCAAGCATGGATTACTGATTTAAATCATTATTCTATGCAGCCAATATGTTTTTTTGGGACTCTATTCACCTTATATATTTCTATATCTATGGATTAATCGTCTAGCTACTTTTTTGCAAAACCTTTTGGTTTTTGCATACAACACTAGGAGAAGGATCCTGAAAACTTTTGAACAGGACCTCCTTATTTAGACCTAGATTGCAGTAAAAGACTAAGTGTGAGTCTATGTTTCCCTCACTGACATTCTACCTATACGGTTAATTATTTTATATTTTGTGTCATATCAGTGACAACTGTTCATTCAGTACCTTTGGTATATCTATATACTAGACAGATCTCTGTACTAAGTATTCACTTTATTTACGTGTATAGCTTGTATACCATTTATTTTAACTATACTATTAAAAGCTATATTTTAACACTTAAGGGCACTCACTTTTTCCTCTTTTTCTCCTCACTACTATTGTAGTCCCCAAGGGTTAACCCCTATATGAGTGCATTCCCTTGCTTACAGCAGTTCTTTTCTATTTCTTAATAGGCTCTTTGAGTTTTATGCCCTTTGTTAAAATGGACGTTTGGGCATTCATAGAATGGACTTCCAGGAGAAGACGTATTATGTGATCACTTCCTGAATAACTGGAAGCGACATATGGCATCCCACAGGAAGTGACGCGATAACGCAACCCAGATGCATCGGATCAGGATTTCAAGCAGTACATTTAGGGACAGGACTGAGGAAGACTCTGGAAAAGAGTCAAAATGCATTTGCTGCTTTCCTAGAGACTTGTGGACTTTAATATTGCGGTTAATTTTGCCACTTTTACACTGTTTCAATACTTTATTCCCAGTACCTGTATATTTTAGGGCTATATTTTTTTAGAAGATTTAGAATACATTTTGTAATACTTCTTCACCAAGTTCTTTGTAGGGCAGTTTCCTGATCCAGCTATTATTCGTAGCCTGTATAGGCACCCCAAAAAGCAAAATACAGAGCCTGGGATGGCTCTGTATGTAGTGAGTTACTGTCAATATTTTTAGAGCATTCTTTAATACAGTCTGTACTATGTCTTTTTGTTTTTATATCTTTTAGATTACATACATTTGCCCTGTTATCATCAGTAGGTATATTTTATGTTCACAGAGGGTACTGCTTGTTTTGTGTTTATTGTATTGATTATAGGATGTTAGGGGATACACCTTGTGTTACACCTATTTTCTTTTCAGAAGCCCCTACACATCCTTCTATCTTTTCACATACTCCAAGGAATCCATGTGCAAAGTAGAAAAATTGAGGCAAAAATGTGGCTCTTTGTTGAACTCATTTGCATACACCCACCCAGAAACCCTTGCAGTGGGGAGAGCACTGAAGTGATATTTCTGTGGGAAAAGCAAGTCTTCTGGCTTTACTGGTGTGTGCATATTTGTGTTTAACATTGTTTTAAATATTGTTTAAAAAACTAAAAAAAATAAAAAATATATATATTATATATTTATATTGCTTCCCAAGCACTACCAAGCCTCAATAAGCAAACCAGTAACCAACCTCATGCTGATGATTTGCATTAACAATAAAACAGCTGTCCACGAGTGGTTTACTGGCTTTGCATCTTTTCCCAAGTTATGTTTCAAAGCTGTTGTATACAACCCAGAATCTTTTGCGGTAGTAACATCACTAAAGATTTGTGATTTCTGTGGGAAAAGCAATTCTTATGGCTTGAATGGTGTGCAGATTTGTGTTTAACATTGTATTAACTACCCACAGACTTCAGGTGGAAGGGGTTTTCAATCACAATTTTTCCCCATCAGAACCTATATATCAAAAAGAGACCATCTAGGTTAGGAAGAAAGCAAGTAGGAGGAGCACATGGTGCAAAATTATTTTTATTTAAGAAAAAACAAACAAAAAAATTATAATGAAGAAGGTTAATGAAAAAAGTTAACCAAAAAAAAAGCTATAAAATACATAATTTATAAACATATATTTTGTATGGTAAAGGTATTCAGCCCATTCAGTTTTTTTTTGTTTTTATCTATTATTTTTGTAAATTAACATTTTAAAACAAAGGCAGCTTATTTCTGTCCTAGTCCAACATGACTTTATATTTTAAGAAATGTCTTCATCATGTTCCATTAACTCAGATTTGGTCGAAAATAAATCTGCTAGCATGTGTTTGGGAATTTCTGAACCTCTCACTTTCAAAGTATAGCAAGCATTCTCCACTTTTGCTAGGCTCTGCTTTAAAGCATACAACTTCCTTGAAATCTCATAAGGCCCAGTATTTCCAATATAAGAAAATCCATCGAAGATTTCACGTAAGAACTGGCCTAGTTCAAAAGGTGTGTCTATGTCTCCATTTCCAACACTACCAATGCACAAACGCATAAGCTCCCCTGTGAGATCAGCAACGCCAAGCAGATAATCAACAGGAGTTACTTGAAGACTCAATATATTTGGGTTTGATTGCTTCTTCTCAAGCACAGGAATCAATGGATCATCAAGTAATTCGATTGAGGTCTGAAAATAAATAAAAAAAATATTTGATTCATCTTATAGTTTTGGAGTGTATGTATATATATATATATACACATACATACAGTATCTCACAAAAGTGAGTACACCCCTCACATTTTTGTAAATATTTTATTATATCTTTTCATGTGACAACACTGAAGAAATGACACCCTGCTACAATGTAAAGTAGTAAGTAAAGTAAGTATAACAGTGTAAACTTGCTGTCCCCTCAAAATAACAACCCACAGCCATTAACCCCTTAAGGACGGCGGTCGTCCTAAGCCGTCTTTGGGGACCCGGCTGGTTATGCCGGCAGGCAGCATAGTATGCCCCGGCTGTCCAGAGGACAATCACAATGGGGGGGGGGTCCCCTGCTGCTGATCCGGCCCTATATATAAACACACACACATATACATATACTGTATAATTATATATTAATATAAAAATCCATGTAGAATGATATTGCTTAAATATATATATATATATATATAAATATCATATATTTATATATAATATAAAATAAATATGTAAATATGTAAAAATATATATGTGTAAATTCGTTATAACTGTATTTGAAAATTATATATATATATATATATATATACACACACACACACACGTATATATCACTACATATAAATAAATAAAAATATATACACACACACACATATATAATAATTCTACGTATATATTTATGTAATAATTTTACATAATTAGGTCATTTTATTAATTACAATTTGCAGGACTTGCCTGACAACCCAGGCTAAAAGTCCAGGAAATTTAATTTGCTAGCATTATATTTAGCCCTGTAACTTTCCAAGACACCATAAAACCTGTACATGGGGGTACTGTTGCTTTAGACTTCGTTGAACACAAATATTAGTGTTTCAAAACAGTAAAATGTATTACAACAGTTATATCGTCATTGAAAGTGTCATTTTTTTTTATTTTTCACACACAAATAAATATCACTTACACGGACAATATAATTGTTATGAAATGTTTTACTGTTTTGAAACACTAATATTTGTGTTCAGCGAAGTCTCCCAAGTATAACAGTACCCCTCATGTACAGGTTTTATGGTGTTTTCAAAAGTTACAGAGTCAAATATAAGGCTTGCGTTTCAGTTTTTTCACATTGAAATTTGCCAGATTGGTTACGTTGCCTTTGAGACCGTACTGTAGGCCAGGAATGAGAATTACCCCCATAATGGCATACCATTTGCAAAAGTAGACAACTCAAGTTATTGCAAATGGGGTATGTTCAGACTATTTTAGTAGTCACTTGGTCACAAACACTAGCCAAAGTTAACGTTAATATTTGTGTGTGAAAAATGTGAAAAACTAATTTGAACGCCAATTTTGGCCAGTGTTTGTGACTAAGTTGATTATATTTAGCCCTGTAACTTTCCAAGTCACAAACACTGGCCAAAATTGGCATTCAAATGAGTTTTTCACATTTTTCACACACAAATATTAACGTTAACTTTGGCTAGTGTTTGTGACCAAGTGGCTACTAAAAAAGACTGGACATACCCCATTTGCAATACCTTAGATTGTCTATTTTTTTACAAATGGTAGGCCATCATGGGGGTGACTCATTTCTGGGCTACCATATGGTCTCAAAGGCAACGTAACCAATCTGGCAAATTTCAATATGAAAAAAAAAAAAACTGAAAAATGTAACATGCAATATTTGACCCTGTAATTTCCCAAAACACCATAAAACCTGTACATACGGGGTACTGTTTTACACGTGAGACATCACTGAATACAAATATGTGTATTTTGTTGCAGTAAAAGCAAACAATATTATGATATTCACAGTTAAAATGTAACATAGAACTATTTTTTGTTTTTAATCTAATTTTCTCCCATTTTTTTTATATTTTATTCATATTAAATTATGTTTCATACCTAAATATTTGATTTTAAATGACAGCCCTGTTTCCCCTGAATAAAATTATATATTGTCCTAGAAAGTTACTGGGTTAAATATAGGGCTTACGAGCCAAATTCTCTGGACTTTCAGCCTTGGTTGTCAGGCAGGTCCCTCAAATTGTAATTACTAAAATGACTTTATTATGTAAAAATGTTATATACGTATATTTGTAGAATTTAAATATATATATAATTTTTTTTAATTTATATGTAGAAATATATATATATATATATATATATATATATATAAACAGAGAGAGAGAGAGAGAGACAGAGTATTTATAATGTAATTCTAAATATATTTTGAATTTAAAATATATGTATATTAAATGTTTATATGTATATTAATATCAAAATAGTTAGAACAAATTAAAACAGGTATAATTTTTTAAAATTTATTTTTATTTTTTCATTTAAAAAAATTTATGGATTATTTATATATATATATATATATATATAATAAAATACACTTTTATTAATGGTTTGTGCATATAAAAGTACTTGGATCATATAGTATATATATATTTTTTTTCAAGTACTTTTATTTACTTTATTAAACTTTTATTTAACTTTCTAAACTTTATTACGGCTATTCCGGCCATGTGATTGCAAGGACCCTGCGATCAGATGGCCGGAGGGAGGGGGACACGACGCCCTAAAAAGGAAGGCATAGAACGCCCAGCGTCCTTAAGGGATTAAGGAGTTAATCTGCACGATTAGGCTCACATTATTAGTGTAACTGTGATAATGTAACGTTATGGTATTTTGTTCATTCAATAGTAGGCTACACTGCTAGTTTAAATTGAATATGCTGTATAAAACAGCCATCTCTATTTATACTTTTGCTTTACATGCCTGTGTTCTCTGACGATCTATAAAGATCACCTACGACACATAGCTAATTCACACGATTGGGCCTAATCAAGCTCTGTTATAATGCAACCAATCAACATGTATTGCTGTTCTTAGAGCCAAATAATATGCAAGGGACACAGCAGCTTTTCAACCTATTCGTAGTTATGCTGTCATCCTGTCTAGTACATGTCTTCAGACATAATTACTTTAAGCTATTTCACTGACATTACTTCATCATACCAATGGTTGTCACTTAATTTAATTTAACACTTAATTTCAAAACTCTTCGCACACCTACGGAGATATACTACTGTGTGATTGTCTTATGCTAACAAATTTCAATATTTTATTGTTTGCAAAAGGTTTGATTTTTATTTTGAGTGCAAAATAAATTCAATTTAAAACCAAAAATGCAGGAAGCTAATGAAAATTTTATTCAAAGAAATAATCAATTGGAAATGAAGATCACTACACTGGAGAATAAAATTAGTTGATCTGGAAGATCCTTCGCGAAGGAACAACTTAAAAGTAAGAGGTGCTTCAGAATCAATTTCTTTTGACCAACTTGACCAATACCCAAGATCATTATTCACAAAATGTATACCTTCAAATTCTTTAGGAGACTATCCATTTGAAAGATTTCATAGACTTCCTATACCTAAGAATATATCACCCGAGAACCCTACAGATGTTATTGTATGTTTTTCAAATAACTACATTAAAAATCTGATTATGGAATCAGTCCAGAAAAATCCAATCTCAGATCAACAATATAAGGATATGAAATTATTCACGGATCTTTCCCTAGCCACGCGACAGGCAAGAAGGAAGTTGGTAAATTAAACATCTATACTTAGATCTGATAATATCAAATACAAGTGGAACTTTCTTATTGCTTTAAAGGGACACTATAGTCACCCAGACCACTTTAGCTCAATGAAGTGGTCTGGGTGCCAGGTCCCTCAGGTTTTAACCCTTCAGATGCAAACATAGCAGTTTCAGAGAAATTGCTATGTTTACATTTGGGGTTAATACAGCCTCTAGTGGCGGTCTTCCAGACAGCCACTAGAGGCGCATCTGCGAATTTCACATCCATCGCGCAGAGTGTCCATAGGAAAGCTATGAACTCTTTGAATGTGCGTGCGGCACTTGCCACGCATGCGCATTCCGCTCCACTAGGGATTTGACGTCAGACGGGGAGGAGAGGTCACCAGCACCGAGGGAGCCCGGTGCTGGGTAAAGGTAAACTGCTGAAGGGGTTTTAACCCCTTCAGAGCCACGGGAGGGGGCACTATAGTTTCAGGAAAACCGCTTTGTTTTCCTGACACTATAGTGATCGTTTAACAGTATTCTTTCAAAATCAACAGTACTTCTTTAAAGATCCATTAGTAGCTCAAGAAATAATCCAAACTTGGAATCTACGGAAAGGATAGGATTTAATGCAAAATATAAAAGGAATAATGCACGACTTAAGAAAAAGGCGTAAAAGAATTGCAGGACTCATTTTTTCTTCTCTTCTGTGTATTATAAGACTGGAAGAGATTAGTTAAAAATTAACACCATATAAATGAATAAGGGTACACTTACATTACCCACTTCGCGCATCGACCTATAAAATATAGGAATATACAGAAAACATACAAAAACACCCCCAAAACATTCATAATTTACAGGAACCCCACAAGTTTTCAGCGCACAACATAGCCAAATAGCGCTGCCGAACAGCATCGCCAATCGGGTAAAGTTCTCACCGGCCAGCCACCAGACGATGGCCCAAAACAGTTAAAGAGAAATGCTCCCCCTGTCTTTTAGGGAACTAATTCTCCCCCCATTGGTAGTTCCAATCTACCGAATGTCATTTGTCTAGTTGGTCAGGAAGTTGAACAGGCAGCGGTACCATATTTGCCATGTACCGCTGCCTGTGTTCGGGAGCCGAAATGGGAACCATGCACTAGACCACATGCTTTTGGTTATACAAATGATGGCCAGCCAGGGAAAGAACTCTAGTGAATTACTTAATTTGTGGTTAATAGCCAGGGGAGGTCGGCGTTCG
Source organism: Pelobates cultripes (assembly GCA_933207985.1). Classification (NCBI taxonomy): domain Eukaryota; kingdom Metazoa; phylum Chordata; class Amphibia; order Anura; family Pelobatidae; genus Pelobates; species Pelobates cultripes. The sequence continues at coordinate 236,418,499 of OW240913.1, forward strand.
GGAGGTATAAAAGGGGAACCACACACCATCCATTCAGGAGACGAACAAAGGAATGAAGTCTGCTACACTCCCCTCAAAAAAAAAATGGGCTCAGTTTATAAGTTCTTAAACAAGAATAATATTGATGTGGCCTTTCTTCAGGCAACTCACTGGATTGACTCCCCGAATATATTCGGGAAATCTCCAATAGTATATAATGCAAATATGGAGCGAAAAAAAATAAAAATGAATTGCTATCATTACTTTGAACCAAGTAAAATTTTAATATGTACATTCAATAAGCAATACTGAATAATTAATGATGTTCTTTATACATTAGAAAAAAAAAGGGGTGTACCAGCGCTAATATTCCCAAATAAAATAACGCTCTCAATAGAAAGTTTATTACTCAATGAAGCTGCTATAACACCTAAATTATCTTTGTAAGTGTCACGATTCGGGGAACCCAACACCCTGGCACACACACACACACACAAAAGGTGCCGTACCGGACCTTAGAGTGGCCGGGCTAAGCACACACAGAATAGTCAGGAGACAAGCCGAGTAAAGGGGAACCAGAAGACAGAATAACGTGAAAGGAGCCGAGGTCAAAGGGTAGGAGAAAGTCACAGAGTCAGATAAACAAGCCAGAGAGTACGTAACCAGAAGCACAAGGTAAGTAGCAATACTAGCAAGCAAAGACCACAACAGGGCAGGGAGGAACAGGAAAGGTAAGTATTTAAACCATCAGGTTAATTCTGATTGCATAATTTCCAATCAGAATTAACAATCACACTGTGATTGAGGCACTGTGCCTTTAACGCCGGGTCAGGTGACTGACCCCGGCGTGTATAAACCTGGGCGGTCTCCCAGCGTGCAGCGTCATGCATGCTGCCGCTGGGGGACGTGGAGGGAACGGCGGGCGGCATCCGAGGCTGGAAGGATGCCGCTCGCCGTACCCACGAGGCGGAGGGGACCGCGGACGGCTGGAGGGTGAGTACTGCGAGCGGAGTGCAGCCTCCCTTCGCAGCCGCCCGCGGGAGCCTGACATTACCCCCCCCTCGAAGACCGTCCAGGGGGCGGGAAGCGGAAGGCTTCAAAGGAAAGCAGGCATGAAAGGAGCAGACCAAAGAGGGAGCGTGCACATCGGAGCTTGAAACCCAGGACCGCTCCTCAGGGCCGTACCCCTAGTCCACCAAATATTGCAGCCGACCCCTAGAAACACGAGAGTCGAGAAGGGCAGCCACCTCGTACACGTCGTCAGAGACAGCTCGAGGGGAAACGGGCCGCCCGAGGGGACGAGAGAACCAGTTACACAGCAAGGGCTTCAAAAGCGAGACGTGAAACGTGTTCGGGACACGCATGGAAGGAGGCAGATCAAGGGAGTAGGAAACGGGGTTAACCCTACGTAACACCTTGAAGGGACCAAGAAACCTGGGGGCAAATTTCATCGAGGGAACCTTGAGACGGAGGTTCCGGGAGGACAACCATACCCTATCACCCGGAAGATAAGAAGGGGCCGCAACCCTACGGCGATCAGCAAACTTTTTCTGAGCAGCTGCTGAACGAGACAGCGCAACATGGACCTGATCCCACGTCTTCCGCAAAGAGGCGAGGTGCTGGTCCAAGGCGGGCATTCCCTTGTCGGAGAACGCACCGGGAAGGACAGAAGGACGAAACCCATAAGCAACCTCAAAAGGACTTAAGCCAGTAGACGAATGAGACACCGTATTCCTGGCAAATTCAGCCCACGGAAGAAGGCGAGACCAGTCATCCTGGTGCGCATTAGTGAAGCAGCGCAAATACAATTCCACAGACTGATTAGCACGTTCGGCCGCACCATTAGATTGCGGGTGATAGGAGGAAGAGAACGACAAGGAGACCCCCATCTCAGCACAAAAGCCCCTCCAGAACCGAGAGACAAATTGAGGGCCCCTGTCAGATACGATATCCTGGGGTACCCCATGCAATCGGAACACTTCTTTGGCAAATACCTGAGCTAACTGAACCGCAGAAGGCAGTTTCTTAAGCGGAATGAAGTGCGCCATTTTAGAGAACCTATCCGTCACAGTCAGTATCACCGTCGGACCATCAGAAAGAGGCAGGTCTACAATGAAATCCAAGGATAAGTGGGTCCATGGTTTCTTGGGTATAGATAGAGGCATCAGAAAACCCTGGGGTCTCACATTAAGGGACTTACATTGCGTGCAGACCTGACAAGCCTGAACAAAATCCACTACGTCTCGCTTGAGTGAAGGCCACCAGAACTGTTGAAGGAGGCCCTTGTATGTTTTGGTAACCCCCGGATGACCAGCAGTTTTGGCTGTGTGAAATAAAGTTAACAACTTTTTTCTGTCATTAGCTTCAACGTATAGTTTACCAACCGGCGTCTCAGGGGGTGCCTGGGTTTGGTATGTCTTAATACTCTTAAGGAAAGGTGAAGAAACAACCAAACGGGTAGCAGCTATTATCTGAGACGCAGGTACAATAGGTTCAGGAGTCGGGTTAACAAATTCTACTGGTTCATGCTGCCGAGAGATAGCGTCAGCTTTGGCATTACGGCAACCAGGTCTATAGGTGATAACATATTGGAAGTGTGAGAGAAATAGAGACCATCTAGCCTGCCGGGCAGATAACCTTCTAGCATCAGCAATATAGGATAGATTCTTATGATCTGTTATAACCATAATTTTGTGTCTAGAACCCTCTAATAAGTACCTCCATTCCTTGAAAGCTAACACAATAGCTAATAGTTCCCTGTTCCCAACATCGTAATTCTTCTCTGAATCAGACAACCTTTTAGAAAAATAACAACAGGGATGGAGGGGTTTGTCATAAGACAACCTCTGTGACAGTACGGCTCCCACACCTGACTCCGAGGCGTCTACTTCCATAACAAAGGGAAGAGAAGGATCAGGGTGGTGCAGCACTGGAGCAGAGGCAAATGCCTTCTTGAGGGTTTCGAAGGCCTTAAGGGCTTCAGGAGTCCAAACCCTAGGGTGTAGACCTTTTTTTGTCAACTTCGTTATGGGAGATATGAGTGATGAAAAGTTTTTTATAAATTTCCTATAATAGTTGGCAAATCCTATAAAACGCTGGATAGCCTTTAGTCCTTGGGGAAGTGGCCAGGACATTATAGCTTCCAATTTAGCAGGATCCATACTGAAACCCTGTTCAGTAATGATATATCCTAGGAATTGCACAGAGGTCTGATCGAATAAACATTTTTCTAACTTACAGTAGAGTCCGTTCTGCAATAGCCTTTTGAGCACCATCCTAACATGGTTATGGTGTGACTTCAAATCAGGAGAATACACAAGTATGTCGTCAAGGTACACTACAGCACAGACATGCAATAGATCCCTAAGGACATCATTTATGAGATCCTGAAACACGGCAGGAGCATTACACAATCCAAAAGGCATGACCAGATATTCGTAATGCCCACTGCGTGTGTTGAACGCTGTCTTCCACTCGTCATTCTCCTTTATACGGACAAGGTTATAAGCCCCCCTGAGGTCTAATTTGGTGAAGAATTTAGAACCTTTAACACGATCAAACAACTCAGTGATGAGGGGGATAGGGTAGGCGTTTTTAACCGTTATATTGTTCAGACCCCTGTAGTCTATACATGGCCTCAAATCGCCCTCCTTCTTAGCCACAAAAAAGAAACCAGCACCAGCAGGAGAGGAGGACCTTCTAATAAAACCTTTTCTTAGGGATTCCTGTATGTACTCCTCCATGATCTGGTTCTCTTTTTCAGAAAGAGGGTAGACCTTTCCCCTAGGAGGCATAGTGCCCGGTAAGAGGTTTATGGCACAATCATACTCACGATGTGGAGGTAGCTTATCTGCCTCCCTCTTTTCAAAAACCAAGGCAAGGTCTGCATAAACAGAGGGAACAGAAACCGAGAGTGGTTTAGCCGTGGGCACGTTAAGTAAACAGACAGGACGTACATGAGCCATACAGTCTCGCTGACAAGATTCCCCCCAGGAGAGTATGTCTAAACAACCCCAATCAAGAACAGGGTTGTGTTTAACTAACCAGGGAAAACCTAGAACGATGGAGGCTGTTGGGGAGTCAATTATTTGGAAGGTTAACTTCTCCTTGTGCAAAACACCCACAGACATAACTATTTCCTGGGTTTCATGGGTCACCAGAGGTTTCTCCAGTGGTCTACCATCTATGGCCTCAACGGCCAAGGGTGTCTCCTTTCGGATCAAATTCAGGGCTGCGGTTTTGGCAAAGGTCTCATCCATAAGGTTGTCTGCCGCACCCGAATCGATCAGGGCTTTGGTTGTTATAGAGGTTTTATTGACCAAACAGACCATGTGTTACTTATGTGTAAGTACCCCATTCTCATTTGTTATCTATACATAAAATCAATGGTACTGCACCATATTCGTTTTTTTCAATCCTTATAGAATATAAAGAAGTACCTGCGTACAAGAAGGGTGAGGGTTGCCTTTACGGACCCCAAAAGCGTTAATATTGAGCTATCACATATTAGCTCCTAAAAGTGTGAGTGGGAATGTATCCCTTCTTCTTAATTCTCTTTTATTTTATTATACAGTCTACACTATGTTTGGTCTGTTTGTTTTTTATATTTTATAGAAACTAAACACTGGGAAGACTATTTAAAGATATTTGAGGTATTGTCCTTCACATATTTCGCTCATTTGAATCTTTACTATTATACTAATCGAAATATAGCGCTACACCTATCCAGTTTTCTTTTTTCTTTATACATTAGTCAACATGAGTTTCCTGAACAAGATTGTTGATACGCTTGACGACTTTGCATGTGACAACTTAATTTAAGGGGGTTCAAGAGCAGAATACTTGAAAACCCAACTCCTTAGAACTATATGATTTTTTTTGAGTAGGAACTGTTGGAAAGCCCCTAACCCAAATGAGAAAGATTATACTTTTTTTCTCATGTCCATCTCATATACACTCTTATAGATTTATTTTAAATTAGGATACTTAGAATAAATCATTTAGTCGAAGATTGGGTCTATAGTATTATCTGATCATATTTCTGTATTTATTCATATTAAATCTAGTTACAATTACAGGTTAAGGACTGGATGGAGATTAAATTTTAATCACAATTTTTCCCCACCATAACCTATTTGGATTTTGCTTCCCAAGCACTACCAAGCCTCACTAAACAAACAAGTAACCAACCTCATGCTGAAGAGTTGCATTAACAACGAAACAGCTGTCCATGAGTGGTTCACTGGTTTTGCATCTTATCCTAAATTGTGTTCCAAGCAGTTGTATACTGCAAACACAAATTAAAAGGAATCCATGTTTAAAATGGAATGAGGCAAAAATGTGATTCTTTGTTAAACTAATTTGCATATGCCCACCCAGAATCCTTTGCGGTTGTAACATCACTGCTGATTTGGAATTTCTGTGGGAAAAGCAAGTCTTATGGCTTGACTGGTGTGCAGATTTTTGTTTAGCATTGTATTAACTATCCACATACTTCAGGTGGAAGGGGTTTTCAATCACAATTTTTCCCCACCATAACCTAATTGGATTTTGCTTCCCAAGCACTACCAAGCCTCAATAAGCAAACCAGTAACCAACCTCATGCTGAAGAGTTGCATTAACAACGAAACAGCTGTCCATGAGTGGTTCACTGGTTTTGCATCTTATCCTAAATTGTGTTCCAAGCAGTTGTATACTGCAAACACAAATTAAAAGGAATCCATGTTTAAAATGGAATGAGGCAAAAATGTGATTCTTTGTTAAACTAATTTGCATATGCCCACCCAGAATCCTTTGCGGTTGTAACATCACTGCTGATTTGGGATTTCTGTGGGAAAAGCAAGTCTTATGGCTTGACTGGTGTGCAGATTTTTGTTTAGCATTGTATTAACTATCCACATACTTCAGGTGGAAGGGGTTTTCAATCACAATTTTTCCCCACCATAACCTAGTTGGATTTTGCTTCCCAAGCACTACCAAGCCTCACTAAGCAAACCAGTAACCAACCTCATGCTGAAGAGTTGCATTAACAACGAAACAGCTGTCCATGAGTGGTTCACTGGTTTTGCATCTTATCCTAAATTGTGTTCCAAGCAGTTGTATACTGCAAACACAAATTAAAAGGAATCCATGTTTAAAATGGAATGAGGCAAAAATGTGATTCTTTGTTAAACTAATTTGCATATGCCCACCCAGAATCCTTTGCGGTTGTAACATCACTGCTGATTTGGAATTTCTGTGGGAAAAGCAAGTCTTATGGCTTGACTGGTGTGCAGATTTTTGTTTAGCATTGTATTAACTATATATATATATATATATATATATATATATATATATTCAAGTAAGTACACAAGCTCACTGACATGCGCACATAGGCTCACTGACAGACAAAACTCTCACACAAGCTTACTACAGACAAACTCAGGGACACACACGCTCACTAAAGACAAGCTCACTGACACACACATGCTCACTAAATAGAAGCTCACTGACACACACAAGCAGTACCATATTAACAGCATTATGGGGCCCCGGGCAAAGCAGTGTACTGGGGCCCTTCCTACACAACAACTCATAGGAATAACATTTTAAATTACTGATAGACTGCTGAGTACATACACACAGTACACTGAATACGAACACAGAGAGACTGCTGAATACACACACACACACATATTTCTGAATGCACACAGGCGTTGCTGAATGCACACAGGGTGATTTATACATGTACACACAGACTGCTGAGTCCACACACACAGACTGCTGAGCTCATACACACACAGAATGCTGAGTCCATACACAGAGTCACACACAGACTGCTGAGTCCACACACACACACACACACAGACTGCTGAATCCACACACACACACACAGACTGCTGAGTCCATACACACACATAGACTGCTGAGTCCATACATACACAAATGCAGACTGCTGCGTCCATACACACACACACACACACAAAATGAAAAATGTTTTCCTCAAGTTTACATTTAATAATTTCTAAACATCAAGAGTAACTAAAGAAAATTAACAAAAACAGATTCACTGAGTCCATCCACACACAGACCGCTGATTCCATCCACACACAGACCACTGATTCCATACAGACACACACTGACAGACCACTGAGTCCATACACACACACACAAACACACACACAGACTGTTGAATCCATACACATACACACACACACACACACACACACACACAGACAGACAGACCACTGATTCCATACCAGAATGAGATATTTAGGTGTTATGGACATGAAAAATTACATTTTAACACAATAGTCAATAGCACCAGTCGGTTGTGGTGTGCCAGAACCGACAATGCAGTAGGCCAGTAATAAAGAGGGCAAAAAGAAGTGTACCATACAAAATATATATATATTCTACAATACCTCAATATTACTTGGATACGACACAAGATGCCTGATGAATCCCTAATCGGTAAGAGGATGATGTCCGGCTGTGATTCGTGGAGTAGTCCTGACTCTAAAGGATGCTGGACTATCTGTGTATAATCAGCGAGACAGAGCCTCACGGGTGGACACGAGGCAAGACAGGCAAACGCTGCCAGGAAGGATGAGCTCCTTGGCAGGACAACGGTTAGATAAGCGGGTCACCCAGATAAGTGAAACCCGGGTATAAAACCATAGAGTAGGGAAACAGGAGAGTATAGGAACATTGCAAAAAGAAGTACAAAATGTGCCTAACCCGGAAAAGACAAGAGGTGCAGAACCATCCCGCGATCCAGGTCAAGGGACAGAGACCTAGTAACAAGAGCATACCAGCGAGCACGTTAGAGGCGCAAGAGAGCGAACCCAAACGCCCAAAACAACAAATAAGTGAAAGGGACAGGCATACACCAGACGAGCGAGCAGGGGCGCACCAGACAGTAAAACTAAAACACAGAATCATAATAGGCAATCACATCCTACGGAGAGTCACTAGAAATAGCAAAATACATGCAGCCGAGTCACACATACCCGCAATACAATGACAACCAGCTATCAGTACAGTAAGAGACATACCGTGATAATGTAACATGTGCAAGAACTAAGCACCCATGATACAACCGGATTGTGAAATGGGAAAACATTATGCCCTTGGAACATACAACAAGCAAAACCAAACATTTTTTTTTTCCACATGCCACATGAAAGGTTGTGCCCTTCAAACCTTTTTTTTATTTTTTCTTCATACACACTTCCTGTTTCAAAACAGAAGACAGATCATCGCGGAATAACAAGTACACACCATATGGGAATACATCACATACACAGAACTAAAGTGAATACCATTCCCAGGCTGCATGACTTAACAAACGCACCAGAGGTCCAACCAAACAGACTGGTGATGGCAAACCTACCAGCAGGCAGAGCAACGAGAGTGCTAAATCCCATACCAGCTGGGTTCCACACTAGTGGCAGACACCATACCAGCAGGCAGAGCACCAGGAGAGAGGTTGCAAGGGTGCCAGAGATCAGCCAAGTCAGGTAGTAGACCCAGGGGGCCGCAGGCGACAGCAGCTGGCGTGCCATGCTTGGCCACGGCTCGGTGGGTACTTACCGCCGGTGTGTGGGGAGTCACAGCTGCAGGCGAGAGGCGTTGCCAAGTGCAGGGGGACCAGGCGAGCCAGAAGGGACCCGGGTGCCCGGACCAGATGGCATGCCGAAAAGCACCCAGCAGGCAAACACACTAAATACTGGACTCCAAGCAATCCTAGGTGGGGATTATACCACCAACGCGAACTACCAGGAGCAGGTGATCTGCTCCTGTCTTGTGAGTATCCACTTTTATTTTCATATATTTTATTCAAAGTTTTACGCAGAGATCACTATTGGCTGTCTCTTTTTATTCGAGTGTCTTTCATACTACAGAAGGGGGAAGTACGCGAAGGAAAGTCATTCCATATCCTACAAGCAGGGATCTAAACCGCTGTACGGCCTCTATACCAGAACGGGTTCTAGCTCTTTTAAATGTGAGTTTGCAATCAAGTTTTACATTTCAACTTCCTTTTTTATTCAAGACATACTACACTATTTTGGCTCTGTATTTGTTCTTATCTCTTGCATATGAGACGGTCCATAAGGAAGATAATAAGCAAGACTACTGTTTCGGACCAAGTACCATTACATAATACGATTTCAACGGACATTGCCAGATAAGACTTTCTCTTTTTATCCATTGATTTTATCTGGATTTTCAGTATTATTTAAAGTTTTATCTAAGCACAGCCCTTTCTTGTATTTTATACATTAGAAAGACCTACACCAGGAATTCTTAGGAGGATGATAACTACTTATGCATACACTGCTGGCATAGAAGATTACAGTTGAAAGCAACAGGAAATGCTAGAATAAAGCTGGAATCTCTCGGTAATATTAGCATCAGATATAAAACTACATTGCTTAAACTGAACATGACTGAATGATGTTCCCAATGCATGTAGACCGTACAAAGAAAGTCTGGGTGGTGTTAGAAAGTGAGGGAATGCAAAAGAGAACTGATGGCTTAGCTAGCAGTTATTAGATTATACCTCAATGAAAATTGCATCATTAAATGCATGCAAGCTGTCCCTTGGGGCATATCTACCAAACAATGTTGGTCCAAAGAGTCCCTGAATACCCAGAGGGCAGACAAACATCAAAATGTAGGGTGACTAACTGAAATGCATATGATACAGTTTTATGAATTTGAGGTCATTTAGTAAGAAGATTTAAGACATTTAGAAGATATTCCCCTGTACAGAAATTAAGGAATTTTACATTTATGTGTACAGAGAATGTTTTTACAAGTTTATATGTTATTCCCTTTACCACATGTATAGGTCCAGGTTTGGGCCTGACATAAATTTAGACAGTCAGTTGCAACACCCAGCCACATAATTGTAGATTATGCTTACGTAGTGTACCTATAATCTTAGTTTTAATAATGACAGGAGGTGAATATTTTGCATAACTTTCTTTACTTTATGCCTCCAGCAGCACAAGTCAATCAGAAAAAAACTTTAAACCAATCAGTAACAGGCATCACATCCATATATAAAGCCCTGACAGACACATGACTTCCTCTTTCTTTGATGCGAAAAACAGTCTATTATAACGTCAGGAAATTCAAATAACAGTCCTGAGTAACGTGTAGCACATAACTTGAAATTAAACTTGAAACCTTCCAGCTTTATCTTGTCGAATCCATCCATGATGATTACGCTGAAAATAACAGAAATATGTGAAAGGTGATGGAAACCAACTGTTGTCCACATTAAATATAGTACTAATACGTATCTATATTTATATTAAGTTAATATACTGAAACATTAAACAACCATAGTATACTTAATAATCAACACGGATCTAACACATGTCAACCAGATAAGCATCCCATAAATATACTGAAATACCAAAACTTTATAATTACACTGAGAAAATGACAAACTACAATATTAACATTTTCCAGAGTATAGGGAGGGAAACTATTTGCCTCCTGTCATTATTAAAATTTAAGATTATAGGTACACTACGTTAGCATAATCTACAATTTTATCACGACAGGAGACTTCATATTTTGCATTTTTAAAGCAGTGGTATGAGCGAGAAGGATGCATGTGTGGTTGACGAAAATAAATATACAGAAGTAGTCTATCCGTGTCCAATTTGTCGCTGTAAAATATAGAGGCTCCCCCGTGAAGGCCTGAGAAGCAGCCGCGCCTCGTGCCAAATGAGTACCCAAAACACGTCTCCACCTCCGCTAGCGATAATAACCAATGAACCCACCTAGACAGAGTGTTCGTGGTAACTGGCTTGTATGGTTGGTATAAGACCAGCAGATGTCCTGAATGTAACAATCTAAGTGTTGTCGTGATCTCCATGTAACGAAGTACCGCTTTAACTGCACAAAGACTAGGAAACCGCCGGGAACAGGGTAAGATACGGACGCGGATAAGATTTCGTTCTACGAAACACCGAAGAAATCATTCCTTTCGGTGATACCGAAAAGACCGTCTACGTCGAACTCCAGTACATCTGATACCCGACGAAAAAACCTAAAAGCAACGTGAGTATGGCTGACAGCGGGATAGGTCTGTGTTATCTAACTAGTTCCAAAAGAACTATCACAACAGTGATACTTTGACGCATGGTTCTGGACAGTTTGATACCCCGCAGAAAGCAGCATATCAAAGGCTCCTGATCGACCGGAGTGTCATGAATCGTACTATGCGTCGTCGAAATCGCGGAACGTATCCTGTTAATGGAACGGTCCGATCGTTCCGTAGTGAAAAAGTATGATAAAGATTCAGCATCGAGGAGATAGGGGTAATAAAGGGTTAGCAGTTCCTTCCCATACACCAGCGACTCCAGGTGTTCCATGCGGATAAGTTATTTCGGGGAATACCTCGTGTCCATGAGTCCCATAATAGGTCTCTAGTTGGTTGCGATAGTTCCTTGACGTACCAGTCTCCCCTGAAATACACCAATCCACCAACTCCAGACGCTCCTGCATTATCAATGGATGATGTTCTCCTTTTGGATCTGCCCGAAGGCAAGTTAAAACTGAAGGAGCAGAGGATGATCCCGATTAAGGACAACCATTCTGGGTTCCACGCTCAACTCCTTTACTATCGAAGTCTTCGCTATTCTGATCCCAATTTCATAGGTGTGTCCGGATCTGAGGCAGTGAGCTTTCAGCCGCTGTCTGGCCCGGTAGTGAAGCGGTCCTGGGAGATAGTCAAAGGGTACCCGTCGAATTTCCTTACGAATCGTCACTATCAATGATGTGGGAAGGTGTAATCCACCCAAGGTGGAATCTATTCCGAAGTAGAGGAACTGAATCACTCGGAACTGGGATCGAACCAACTCCTCTCTGTTCACTATGAATCCCATCAATTCCCGAAACTGTAAACATAAATCTCGTCTGTAAACGTAGTCAGGAATTGGATTTGCAAAAGGTCAGTAAGTCGTCTAGGTATGTGACAGCGCATACCCTTTGCTCTTCAGTACGCTGTGACCGGCTTCAGAAACTTCATGAGGCACCATGTGAACCAGTAGGTAAGTGCCCTTCAAATCCAACCTTGCGAACCCCTTTCGAGGAGTAGATCCCCTAAGAGATGAATACCTTCCTTCTTAAGGTGTCCGTTCGCCCCAAAACCATTGGGTTGGCGTAGGCTGACTGCTGGGTGATAGTCTTTCTTCTTCCTTACTACAACTGTTGTTGAGATAAATGGTTCTCCAAACAATAGTCCGTCCGCCTGAGGTCCTCGCTCTTTTGTCCCTAACTTCAATAGTTTGAAATCCATCTTTAATTGGGCTGCTTTGTGCCGTTCTGTGCACCTGTCTGCCTTGCCTTCCCCAACCTACATATTGCCCTTTGCACCCATTCCCTCACATCGTGAGCTTCTAGAGGAGAGTCTTGGGTGGGGTCAGGTCCGCAAAGTATAGAATTTTTTCCCGGGGCTGATCATGTCCAGTATTTCATCCTAACTCGTTTTGACAAATGAATACATTATATACACAAAAAATATGTAATAGTGAAAGTGTGTAGCGCTCAATAATAGTCACTTACTCCACAGCAATTCTTAAGGGTATGTAAGATGTTTGGGTAATCCTTAATCCAATTGCAGTAGGTTCCTCAAAGAGAACAGAAACAAAACAGGGAAAACTCGCCCTGGTGTTGAAATCCTTATGATAGTAGTATAAAATGTATGAATAAAGGTGAAGATTACTTCTCACCTGGGTAAGAGCCTATGACCTGGCTCTAAGTATGTTAGCCTGTGAGTCCTTTTTTGGGGGATGACTCTTTCCCTCTTTCAGCAGGATAGAAGATATACCAGGTGTATGCAATTCAATATAAAATGTATTACATAGACATTAAAAAAATCAATAAAATACAGCAGTATTTCTTGCTAGGTGGGTCTTGTCACTTTACCTTTTCAGATGTTCTCCTTTTGGATCTTCTGCTCTCCGTTATTTCATGATCTCCAGAGAAGGGGGAGGGATGAAGTCCTCATCCCCTGATGATGGAGCCTGAGATGATTAATGGACAGGACATTCTGAGAGACGGCTCCGCTAAATCGGGGTGTTCCCTTTCCCCTTTGGAGAAGCCGCGTTGGAGCCATGTTTAGATGATAAGGTGTCCGACCTAACGTTGTTGGTATCTCTAGCTTCCATTGGTGTTGCTGCCGTTGCACCCGCCCTGTCAGATGGGTTGTTAGCCAGCATATTGGCGAGGACTTCTTCCCCCGAAGCTGCCATGGCGGCCTTAATCCTCGCCTGAAAATCGGTCGGGGATATTGAGGGAAGTCCGACATGTTGGTTCACACCCTTTCGGTCTGTGAGAGACAGGATCGTACAACAGTACACTTATTGCCACTCAGTTGGCCTCCGCGTATAACTGGGGTCACCCTGAATTTCGATCAATCAGTACCACTTTCACAGGATCCGGGGAGTGGTCTGAGAATGAGGACACCCTCAGTAAGACCAGGATGAGCGGTCTGCAATGTCGGGACGTAGCCATAGTATGGGAGACGTGAAAGCCTCTATATGTATAATCCAAGGGGGGTCATCCTTATGTGGCCTAGAATTGTGGAGTTTTGGCAGCACTGTGAGTTCTCCTTCTCGGTTAAGGGAAGGGCGTACGGATCCCCCAGTTGAAGCATAGAGGTGCCGGAATAAATGCATCTAGTGCGCCCTGGACTGTGCATACAATGACAGAGCGTACTCTGAAGGTAGAAGCCCTAGAAAGGGCGCGGGGAGTCACCCCATTCGGCAGGGGTGGTCACCCCTTTGTACGTATGCCACTAGCACCGGAGTAAGACTCGCTTGGGGGTCACCCCTGTATGTATGTCTCTTATGGCATGTTGGGACACTCTTTCAGTCTGTGGGGTACCGAACAGGTGTTAGGTACGGTAGTACACTTATTGCCACTTAGTGGGCCTCCACGTACGACTGGGGGTCAACCAGAATTGTTTAAGTCAGTACCACTTAGAGATTTCCTGGGAGTGGTCTGAGGAGGGGTTACCCTCAATAAGACCGGGATGAGCGGTCAGTAATGTCGGGACGTAGCCCGTGTATGGGGAGGTATGGTAGCCTCCAAATAATCCAAGGGGCCACCCTTATGGGATATAGTACTGTGGAAAAATGGAAGCACCGTGAGCTCTCCTTCCTGGCTCTGTCGATATACATGTATCCAGTGTGTCCCGGTATGTGCATACAGTAACAGATCGTACTCCGTGGATATAAGCCCGTCCAGGGGCGTGGGGGTTCCTCCCAGTATATGTAAGTCACTAGTACCGGAATAAGATTTGCTTGGGGTTCACCCAGCGTAGGGGGTTCACCCCAGTACATGTATGTCAGGAACCAGATTCGCTTGGGGGTCACCCAACGTAAGGGGGGGGTCACCCCTGTACCACAATGTCAATTTGGAGAGGTGTCTGCCATGCTTGGGGGTCACCCAGCGTAAGGGGTGGGGGAGCACCCCTGTTAATCATTCCATTATGTGCCTCCATTACTGTGTCCTGGGAGGTGTATCCCTGTGGGGAAGGAGTGTATCCAGTGGTTGTGAGGTCCAGTGGGAGTAGGGAGCTGAGTAAGTTATCAGCTCTATTTAATTTCCCTGCCAGCAGATAGAGTAATGCATACATTATATGCCCACAGCAGGGAACAGCCCATTCATAATCCTCTAGACGTACAATAAAACTGTTATTCAACATGCCAATTGTAAGAGCAAACTGCCAGCAGACAGGAGTACTGCATCCACTATATGCACACAGCAGGGATCAGTCCTACATATTCATGCAGAGTTACATATAAAACTTTTTTTTCACATGCCAATGAAATATGACAGAGCTCAGCAGTGAACAGTCCATTCATAATCTTCCAAAATAGGTACATATAAAACCTTTATTCCACATGCCCATGATATGTATTATTATTGAGCTTAAAAGTACTTGTAAAACTTTTATTTCACAGGAAAAATATTTTAAACAGTACAGATCTAGCTGCCAGTTCGTGGGAATCACGAACTGGATAAACGACATGGCCGACGTGAATCTCGCGAGTGCCGCGAGATTCAAGATGGCCACCCTTTGCGAGCAAAAGCGACGTGCGGCCCGTGATCGAGGATACGATCGCGGCCCGCCAGTATGGAACAGAGTCCCCCCGACACCCCCAACCCCCAGAGACCGGCCCTGAAGTCCCAGCATCACTGAATAAAAAAGCGTGCTTGCGGTAAAAAAACACCGCGATCGCGGGAAAAAACCCCCCGCAATGGCGGTAAAACGCCGCTGTAGCGGATGGCATTGGACTGTCCTCAAGGGCTGTTAAAAGTGCAATTTGTGTGTTTATTCTCATGTATAACTAAAATTGTATGTAGCATTCGTATGTTTGTTCGTTCGTTTTCATCCGTATTCCAAACAAATGAAAACTACTGAACCAGTAGACCACCCCAGAGAGAAGTGTGTACCTTATCACCCCAGAGAGAAGTGTGTACCTTATTAACTTCTCTAACCGCAAGTTTTGGTGCAATCGGTACTTTATAGATGTATCTGGGTGGCCTCCATTCGGCATGCAAACACATGGCGGCGGCCATCTTATGCACAAAACCTCAGCGGTGTTTGGTCGTTGAGTGTCTGGAACTCAAATCGGACACTCAATTACCCGAACACCGCTGAGACCTCCAGAGCTCTGTAACTCCTGAACGGAGGGGCCAATCAGCCCCTCGTTTGGTGAATTAAAAGTACCGAACAATGGTATTCAGACGAATACCAATTTAATAGTGGATGGCAAGGATTTATGTGTATTTTATCTCCCGAACGGAGACCGACCGCAGGGCCAAAACACATGGAACCCTTTTCAGCTACCACCTCATGTGCGGTCGGTCAAATTGTCTCTTCCACCTAACTCCCGAACCCCTGGTCCGATCTGAGTGAATTTTGAATAAGGTGCCACTTAGACAATTGTACCTGACTGTTTTAGGGTACATCCAGAAACCGGGTAAAATTGTAGCATGTAAGAGTGGATTATGTGTCACACTGAGGGGAGGAGATGTATGGGAGGTAACTACTGTAACTATTGGCCATTGTACCAATTATTGTAAATCCCTCCCTTGCATGGGAGAATCCTTTATAAGGAATCTGTGTGATTAAAAGTTCAGTTCTGCTCCTGATGCTGTGTGTCGTCCAGTCATTGGGATTGATGTTGGGATATTGTTGGATTGTTTTGCCTGCTGGAATTATTGCCTTATGGATTTTGAATACTTGTTCCTGAGCCTTAATGGGATCTTAAGTGGAGATAACCAGTGTAATAGCAGGTCTCTGCTACAGCCGCGATCTGTGCGAGACCAGAGTAAAACATAGGAAAGAAAAGGTGCCAGCAACAGAAAACCAAACAGGCTAATAAAGCAGAAAATACAGGGTTAATTCGGGGGAAGGGGAACAGGGGGAGAATATCACACTATACAAGTCCAAATGGAAGGCAAGTGCATAATAATGAAAACCGCTTAGGTCAAAAATGCAGGACAAGCTAATAAAGTTTCACTAAAGTGGCCATGCATATCCAGAAACAGTTTGGAGCAAAAACAGAATGTCTAGCATTAAAAATCTAACTAAAGTGACCATAGCAATATTAATAAAAACAGTTGGGGCAAACTGAAAGTCAAGTAATAAAGTTTATTTAAAGTGACGATTGCAATATCCAGAAAACCAGTTTGGATTAAAACTGAATGTCTAGCATAAGGTGTCTAACTAAAGGGACCACAGCAATATTAATAAAATAACAGTTTGGAACAAACTGAATATTAAGCAATACATGTTTAACTAATGACAATGTGCAATATCAGTAAAACAGTTTGGAGCAAAATACTCTGACCTGTGCCTTGGCTGGTAAGCAGCAAAGAAAGAGGAAGTCATGTGCCTGTCAGGGCTTTATATATGGATGTGATGCCTGTTACTGATTGGTTTAAAGATTTTTCTGATTGACTTGTGCTGCTGGAGGCATAAAGTAAAGAAAGTTATGCAAAATATGTCATGTGATAAAATTACTAAACAATAAAGGCTCAAAAAGTGCATGAATACCCAGGACAGACAAAGAAAACTTTAAATGTAGAGAGAGAAACATTAAATTGGGTATCTAACTAAAATGCATATGATAAAAGTCAATATGGCCTAGTGTGGGCCAAATACAGTAAGCAGAATGAGGCATCGCTGCCAAATACATTAAGCTATGTATAAACGAAATAGGCTGAATTTGCGTTACTAGTAAACTTTGCCATAGCCGAAAGGTTGAACAAACTTTTGTTGTAAAAACAACAGTTTTAGAAGCCAAGGCTGGGCTTGACGTAGGCAGTGCCCTCTGAGCTTCTAGTGAGACGGCTGTTCACTAGAGTGAGGCAAACAAATACTTGCGTGGGCCACACTAGGCCAAGACCAGCTTGTTTGGAGTTTAGGCAGTTTGTGTTGATGACCTTTGAACTGGAAGTAGATGGTTCTGTACTGAACCAGACAGTCTCATCAGCCTGCAACTCGCCAGACCAACCACAGTGAAGTGGGAGAGGATTGGATGCCCTTATAACCAAGCCCCTCCCACAACTACAGGCCTAGCCTTAAATATATATATATAAAAATAATAAAAATTTGGCGCTGCAGCAGTTTGACTTTAACATCCAGTACCGCCCGGGAAAACAGAATGGCAACACGGACGGGTTGTCCAGACAAACTGACCTTGAAAAATGATCAGACTGTGTATGCCGGGGAGCAGTGTAGCGGATGGCATTGGGCTGTCCTCAAGGGTTATGCTAAAAGTGCAATTTGTGTGTTTATTCTCATGTATAACTAAAATTGTATGTAGCATTCGTATGTAGGAGACTTGAGGCATCCGTGTATGTCTGCACAATGCGCACAGACATACTCCAATGCTGCCCGGCACTTCCACCAGGGTTTCAATGACTGAATGCCAGGATCATGTGACCTCCCAGCGTTTCACTTCAGAAGTACCAGTAAAAGTGTGTGGCAGCTTCCTGGATGCCTGCCCTGCTAGACACCAGGTAGTTCTGGAGGGCAGACTGCAAGTGTGGGGGGAGGGACATGTCTGGGGGGGTGACAGATTGGCAAGTGTGGGGGCAGGTTTGGGGATGCATTGGCAAGTGTGCAAACACGAAAGTAAAAGAAATAAAATAAAATGCATTTTTTTCAATAGTGTCACTCCTGTTCCTGCTCTACTCCCTAGAACTTTAAAAGTGCATCTTGCACAATTAAAAGAGATGAACTTTTAATATTTTCCAGCTTGGCAAAGGCATTTAGAGGTTTAAAGGGACATGCATCCCTTGAAATTACCTAGGGAGAAAATTGTCTCATTCAGTAGCATTATAACGAAATGAGACAGTGGTCTCATTTTTACTAAAAAAAGATTATAAAATAAAAGCCATAAATTATGTTTAAGTGAATAATGGCTTTTATTTTTTTTGTCAATCAATTTTTATTGAATTTTTCAGGATAACTACAGTAATACATTGTACATGTAACATACATAGTTCCGTGGTTAGCAAAAGTGAGCTTATGTGCTCTAAGTTTGTATTCATAATATAGTGAGGTAGCCTCTCATCTGGTAACTAGGATCGCTTATTCGGTTGTGTGTTAAGCGTGACTCGGGTGATGTCTTGCCCGGTCCCAGTGCCATAAATCCGTGGACGGTGCCACGTGGTCTATATGGTCTACCTCCCCCTAGTCGTCGGTATAGCTCCTGTCTCGTTTCGGCTAGGGTATCATCCTGGGTTCCCGTTTCTAGTGACAGATCTGACTTTAGGTGAGCTCTGTCCGTGTGGGGTTGCCTGGATTCCACCCCGTCCATGTCTAACCTCGGTGTTCTGCAGAGCGTGTAGAGTCAGGGGCTCGTTAGTTGGGGGGGTATCGGTCGCACTCAACAAGTCATGTATTAGTGAAGCTATGTGTCAAGTCGGTTTACCTTGTGTCAGGTCCCGTTTGTGTCCCAGTGCTCATGTCTGTGCGACTACTGGTTCCCGTGTCCCCTTGTGTAGAGGCTTGTCTTCCACGTTAGTGAGATCCTGTCTGTGTGACGGGTGTCGGGTCCAGTTCGTTCAGCCAGTTTTTAGTCCTCTCTTGTGTCCGACCTCCGTGTCAGCAGTCTGTCTGGGCGTTGTCTTGCTAGGGCAAGGCTAGCCTTGTCCCCTTTTTCAGTACAGTAGGGTGTGAAGGGGTGTCCAGTAGGAGGTGGGTGAGGAGGGAGGTGGGGAAAGGGTGGTTAGGGTTGTTATTGGTGCGCGTGTGCGTCCGCTGCCCGGGTGAGGTCCCCCTGAGTGTTTGCATTTCCCATAGCCCGGCAGCACAGGGTCCATGGCAGCACTTCTGTTCGTTCCGGTCCCGTCTACCCGAGCCTCGTGTCTATACCCAGTTTTAAGCCCTTCCCGTAGAGATGTATAGCCTCCACGGGTACCACTTTAATGCACATTTGTGATATATCGTCTCTACTTTGTCTACCCATTGTCTGAAGGTGGGTATCGATGTACTTTTCCAGTGCAGGGGTATCAACGCCTTTGCGGCGTTCAGCAGGTGAATTGTCAAGGAGTGTTTGTATTTCTGTGTGGGGATGGTGTGTGGTGTAGGAGCATCGTCATGGGTAATAGGGGAAGGTCGTCCCCCGTGACCTCTTTGATTTTTGTATTGATCTGCTGCCAGTATGCCATTATGCGTGGGCATGACCACCAGATATATATGTTCGTTCCCGGAGCCGAGCCGCACCTCCAGCAGTGGCCCTTATTGTTGACGTCGAAGTGCCTCAGGGTATCGGGCGTACGGTACCAATGTGACAGCAGCTTGTAACTGGTCTCTTGTATCTTCGAGCCGATAGAGCATTTATGGGTTAGGAGGACTATCTTGTCCCATTCTTGCTCCGTGAGTTGTGTGCCGGTTTCCCGTTCTCATTTGCCCATGTATCCTAGGGTAGATGCGTGGCTCTGTAGTAAGTAGAAGCCGACGGTAGCCCCAGCCCTCCAGCCAACTTGGGCCGCTCCAAGATTGCCTTGCGGATGCGCGAAAGTCTGTGGTTCCATATAAACCCGCGTATAGCAGATTCTACCGATTTGAAGAAGGAGTGTGGCAAGGTAGCGAAGAGGTACAGCAGCTGTGGCATCACATTCATTTTGACTGCATTAATACGGCCAAACCAGGTGATATAGCTAGTCGTCCAGCGTTGGAGGTCCTGCTGTATGCTCTTGAGGAGGGGGAGGAAGTTCAGCTGGTAGACTTGCGCCAGATCTTTTGGTAGCCAAGTGCCAAGATAGCGCAGCTTCACTGCGCACCACGAAAAGGTGAATTGGTCACTAAGTCTATGGACATCGTCTTCTTTCTGCATTATCGGCATTGCTTCCGACTTGTCAAGATTGAGCTTCAGATTAGAGACCTTGCGGAAGCTACGGAAAGCCTGCAGCAGGTTGGGAACCGAGATCAGGGGTTGTTCAAGGAAGAACAGCATATCGTCGGCGTATGCCGCCACCCTATGTTCCTCCCACTTGAACCCCTGTTATGCCCCCATCCCGTCTGACCACCTCCAGGAATGGTTCCAAGGTGAGGGCAAACAGGAGGGGGGACAGGGGACAGCCCTGGCGGGTCCCGTAGCGTATAGGGAACGATTTAGTCAGGGCACCGTTCACACGTATCCTGGCAGTCGGCGTAGTGTACAGGGCTGAGATCCATGTGCCAAAGCCGAAGTGCCATAGCGTTTCATTCAGGTATATCCAGTCCACCCGATCATCCGTCGAGAGGAGGACGACATCCCGATTCCTGGTTCTTGCGCAGTGGATAACGTTCAGCGCCCGGATGGTGTCGTCCCTAGCTTCCCTACCTGGGATGAAGCCCACCTGGTCTGGGTGAATCATGTCCGGTAGGATCCGGGATATCCTCAGTGAGAGAGCCTTCGTGAACAATTTTAGGTCAGCATTCAGCAGCGAGATCGGCCTGTAGCTAGAGCAATTGGATGGATCCTTCCCTTCCTTTGGGATCACCGCGATCGTTGCCGCCAGGGCGTCTGAGGGGAACGCTCCTCCATCCTGTATGGCATTCAGGCTCGCTAGGAGTCTCGGTAGGAGCACCTCCCGGTACGTCCGCAGGTACGTCAGGGGGAGGCAGTCCGGGCCTGGTGCTCGGTGAGGTTTCGATTTCTTCAGAGCCGCCGCCAGTTCCTCTAAGGTCAGGGGACCATCCAGCTCCTCTGCGAGGTCTGGAGTGAGCTTGCGCGTGACATGCTGGGACAGGTAGTCCGTGACCCTCCTGTGGTGTGTTTGCGCCGCTTCCCCTGTTCGGGCTTGGGACTGGTTGTACAGGTCCGTGTAATATTCCCTGAAGGCTTCCAGGATACCTTCTGGCATACCCGCGGTTCGTCCGTTTTGTGTGTGAATCTTGTGTATGTGTTGGGATCTCCTTTTCTCCCGGAGCATTTTCGCCAAAAGTCTACAGCTCTTGTTAGAGTGCTCATAGAAGAACCATGCAGATTTCCGTAAGGTGTGCAGCAGGCCCTGGGATAGGAGGTCTGCTAGTGCCCTGCGGGCTTCTGTGAGTTGTAAATAAACGTTGTCGTCCAGTGTGCACTTGTGCAAATTTTCTATGTCTGCTATCTTCTTTGTGAGGTCGGAGATGCCACGGGCTCTGTTTTTCCTTCGTTGTGTGTCTATGTATATGAAGTGTCCACGTATAACACATTTATATTTATGTGCCTCCCATAGCGTCAAAGGGGACATGTCCTCAGTGGCATTCGTGTCAAAGTAGTCTGTGATTGTCCGACATGCCAACGTTTTAGCGTCTAGGTCATCCAGTAAAGACTCGTTAAGCCTCCATTGGCGTTCTGCAGGTTTGAACAGTGGGGATTGCATCCGTATTAGTACTGGCGCGTGGTCGGATTGCTGTATTATTCCAATTTTCGCTTCTAGGAGATGGGTCAGGCATTCCTGGGACAAGAATACATAGTCTATTCTGCTATAGTGTTTGTGTACCGCGGAATAGTAGGAAAAGTCCTTGTCCTCCGGATGTGCCACTCTCCAGCAATCTATTAGCCCTGACTTGTTTAGGGAACGTCGCATCGAGCGCAAACAGTGTGCTGGGACCGTGCTAGTGCCTCTCGAGGAGTCCAGGTGTGGGTCAAGAGGGGCGTTGAGACCTCTGGCCAGTACCAAGAGGCCCTCACTGAACCTGTCTAGCTTGGAGAGGATCTTAGCAAGGAAAATGTGCTGTCTACGATTAGGGCTATATATACATTCGAAAGTGTATGGTACGTCCGCAATTGTGCCCTTGAGAAAGATATATCTGCCGCCTGGGTCCGTGAGTGTCTCTTTGTGTCTAAACGGTACCGTGTGTGCGAATAGGATCGCCACACCTGTCTTCTTTGCGTCTGGGTGATTCGCATAGTAGCCCTGTGGGAAGCGCCTATTCTCAAGTGTCGGTGCCTCTCTACCTCTAAAATGTGTCTCCTGCAGGAACGCCACGGACACCCTTTCTGCCCAAAGCCTACGAATTAACTGTGCTCGCCTCTCGGGTATATTAAGACCTCGAACATTGTGGGACCACAGATTAAGCTGTGCCAGTCTAAATAGTGCCATATCGCTCAACGTGCCGCCCCCCCCGGGCTTAGCGGGTGACTAGTAGTGGGTACGCCCTCTCCAGGAGGGGCAGTATACTGTGGGTAAGAGGGGGAAAGGGTAGTCAGGGGATGTGTGACCGTCTTGGCGTGGATTAGTCGGTAGGGGTAATGATTGCAACTTCTAACCTCGGTCAGATGAAGTCGTTCGGGGGGCCTCTAAGGGTGACCTCTCCGAACTCTGACCGGTATGTACAGTGTGGGTCAGCTGCGCGGGGTGCGTGGAAGGATTGCTACGGTGTAAGTTGTCTCTCCCTGTCTTGTGTTATGTGGGGAACAGTCCCCCCGGCCCAGTCGCCCCCCGGGCTGCAAGCGTTGATCAGGACATGACCCTCGTATGGGGAGCTCCGTGTTACCTATTCTGTTGGGCCATGCGTATGTTGGTTGTCAGTGCCCGTTCCCCTCCTGTAGGGGCCCTCCCTCTCGCTTTTCAATCCCCTGGGTCTGGATGGGTGTGCACCGGGAAGGGGCAGCCTTAACTTTCTTAGTCTCCTCCGTGAACTGTCTCCGGTGTGAGACCTGTAACTTATAACGTGGTTAAACTATGACAGAACTGAAAACAGAATCGTGCAGTCTATGGTGCGTATATTTCGGTGTCATCTTGTACTGTGTTTCTCCGTGAGCCCCCCGGAGACGCCACCGCCCCACTCCAGGCCCACCACTGCCGCCGCGTGCGTTAGCTCGGTTGCAGAACCAGGGTCAGGCGTCAGGGCGGGCCGGGTGCGTGGCCGGATTCCCTTGTCTCCTCTAGCCCGCCTCAGTCCTCTTTGCGGCCCTTTGTCCAATTGTGTGAGACAGACAACAGTCCGTGTACGGGTAGCCCTTTTCTTCTTCCTCGTTTGATCCCGTGGCCTTGTGAAAAGCAATGTTCAGTAGTCCCACAGTCCCTCCACGTGACTGTCCCTTAAACCCCAATACTGTAGGGGTAGTGCCCCCCCTACCTCAATACCCCCACCCAAGCCATCTACTCCCCCCCGGGGTAATGAAGACTCTTGTGAGGGCGGTGCGCCCGGGAGCCCCGGTGTGGTCCTCTAACCCCGTCCTGTACCCCCCCCAAACTTTGTGACCCCCGTGGGTGATGGTGCCCTCAGGGCTGACTTGGGGCTATGGCGTGGGAGGGTGGGGAGCACTACATACCATGGCGGGACAGTCCCTGTGTCTCTGGGCCGCATCAAGTCCTACGGAGCGATGGGAGAGGTTGTCCTGTCTCGTCGCTCAGGCCCACCCGCGACTGCCGCGTGCAGGTTCGGCACGCCAGGCATCCGGCACTCCGGGGGATATCACTAAGCTTATTCCTCTGGAGTCACAGGGCCGCCCCTGCGTTGAGCTGGCCCCGGTATGCCTCTCTCCCGAAGAATATCTGCCGGTGCAATCGGGCCAGTAGGCCTGGCCGGCGGGTAATCCAAGATGGGTATGTCTGGTAGGCCCAGGGAGCGCGCGACTTAATTCGGCCACCTCAGGATGTGCCATTGATTCCCCACTCTTCCCCACCCATTTGTTAGGGATCCTCTTCTCCTGCAATACGGAGGTGATTGGTTTCAGGGCTCGTCGAGCATCCAAGGTGAGGGTGGATAGGTCTTGGTACAACGCTATTTGTGAGTCCATGTATCTGATAGAGCGCTGTGTCCGTGCCGCTCTCATTAAGGCCTCCTTTAGCTGGAAAGACCGGAGGCAACAGATTAAGTCTCTGGGCTGGCCATCCCTGCGCGGGGCTCTGAGCGCACGGTGGGCTCTTTCCAAGCCAAAATCCAGCGGGGCTTCGTCACCTAGAATTTGGGCGAACAGGCCATCTAGCAGCTCCCGTGGGACTTCATCGTCAGATTCCGGCATTCCTCTAACACGTATGTTGGAGCGGCGGCCTCTATTATCCAGGTCTTCCACCTGGCGTCTCAGGTCTAGTATGAGGTTACCCTGCCTAGTGGCTGCCAGTTCTGATGCCTGTTGGTGCTGTGTGGCTTGTAGCTGATGCACTTCCAAAGCGTCCACTCTCTGTTCCAAAACTGTAAGATCCTGTCTCACGGCCGTGATTTCTTCCCGGATGGCGGTGCAGAGCTCTGCAATGAGTTCCGTCTTGTCTCCACGTGTGAGCATATTCGCCGCTATCGCAGCCAGGTCGCAGACAGCTGTGTGAGGGCATCCCTGGGGGACCCCCGGGCTGGGGATCCGTGCGAGGAGCCCGTGCGGCTGCTTGTTCCCGGGGACACGGGCGCCATATTGTCGGAGCCGCGTGTGCCGGCCAGCGGTTGCGGTGTGGAGAGGTAGTCGTCCATCGGCCCTGCCAGATGTCCTGTGGAGGATTGCGCCGGGCCGGGTGTGACCCCCCGTTTAGTCTTTCCCATTTTTTCAGGGTTTTGAGCTGCGTTTGTGGTGCTTTGACGGGTTGGGGCCTAGGAGCTCAGTGTGCCTGCATCTTACTCCATTCTCCGCCGAGCCACGCCCCCCGGCTTTTATTTTTTTATGTAAAAATCAGACCGCTGTTTCATTCAGTTATGCTGAATGAGACCATTTTCTCACTAGGTAAATCCAAAATATGAATATCCCTTTAATCGTGTCTGTATATAATATAATAATGCATGATTTCCTGAAAGGTGACTGTATGCTTGCATGTGTAAATGAAAAACTGTGTGCATGTAGTGATAAATGAGTGTATAGTAGTGTGTGTAATTGTATGGGTAAATGGCTGTAGCTCTTTGTCTTATTGTCAAGCAAGATTCACCATGAGACAAATTAATCCTTACTTATATTGTGTTGGAATTTATAAATGTAATAAAAGTGGCAATTTCTTTTTGAAATTGTCATTTTTGTTCAAGCCCTTGCAGATCCCCTAAGAAAAATTTAAAATCCAAAATTACCTTATATTTTCAGATTTATGGGATGCAAAACTGAAAGGTGTTGAAGAAAGAATAGAATTCAGTTTGCCTTAGAAAGCAGTTTGCCTTGTGACAGCAGTTTTTGTGACAGTTTTTCAATATGTCATCTCAAAGTCTTCTTAAAGTGGCACTGGCATTTGCTACTGTCTGTAATTCGGACGGGAATCTCGTCTATTCATTCATTCGTCAGAAAGATTAAGGAATAGAAATTTCATACGAACAAACAAACACCGAATATCAGTGTTCGTTCAGTGTTCGTGCAGCTTCCTCCCTGCAATATGTAAAAATAGAAGCGATAGGTAGCTCTGCTATTTTCTAAGCCCCCCATGTCCTCTCTCCTACTCTATGGAGTCAATATGAAATCTCACGAATGTCCGGATTGTCAACTAAACCATCTGTGGGTGCTCACATGACTTCACATGAGGACTTCCAGCGTCACCGGAATCAATGTAGGAAAGCATTGTATAATGCTTTCCTATGTGTAAATACTAATGCGAGCAAAGCCACTGCCACGCATACACATTAGATCTCCCCTGCCGGCTG
>OW240913.1:236455655-236458155 GCA_933207985.1 Pelobates cultripes
CAAAGGGGCGCAGAGAAGACCATGACCTTCTTTGAAAGTCTATGTGACGCAGAAATGGGAGGGAAGGGACTGATAACTACCGTATACAATTCAATTAGCTCAGAATCTGCAGGATGGGACACCATAGTGAACCAGTGGGATGCAGAACTGGGGGAGGTACAGGAGGGTGATGTGTGGCAAGACATACCCGTGTTGGACTACTGGAGAAGGCAGTAAAAACCATGTTACGCTGGTACACCACTCCAATCAAACTATACCACATGGGCAGAGGAGCTACTTTTTTTTACGGCTGTTTGAAAAATAAAGAATTACAATTTTTATAATTTTTTTAAAAAAAATATGGCACAATCTCCTGACAAACCTTAATTTACTACCCCTAAACAAAGTGTCCTTTGTCCATTGTGTTAAACTATGGGGATAGTGAATAAAAAGTGGCATGTTCATTATTTTATGCACTTTTCCTATTTATGCCAAAATATAACCTATTGTGGCTTGCCCGTCAATTTTTATTCCTGTCCGATGTTGGCTCACAAATTTGCTGATTCATAGAGATGCAAGTGTGCCTTTTCTTTAAAAAAAAGTAGATTATCTGTGACATGTTTCTTTCACAATTAACTTCCAATTGCTAAAGTGCTTTATGTGTGAAGGGTGTGTCCTTTTTCTTAATTTTATAAAAAGGTGCAGATTTCATGAGAAATTGGCCCTTTTACAAATACACCTGGTTATACCGCCCGACTGTCAGACAACTAGTCCTGTTAATTCTTGGTTGCTTAACTCAGTAGAGCCAAAATTTAAAAGGCAAGCAAGTACTCAAACAACCTCCCCGGCAAAGACTTTTCATTGAGCTACATTGAGAAGTCTGTAATTGGACAGGACAGCCACAAAAAGTCTGTGGTGGTTAAAAGGGGAGGGATTGCAATGATTTCAGATGAGTGATCTGCAGATTTTGCAAGCTGTGTTTAGATATACCAACCAAGGACAAAATGCATAATTAAATGCATTCAAGTTTTCATAGGGTGTGAATCTACTAAATAGTGATTTTTGTTAGATTTGCACAGGAATAAAACAAGCCTTCAAAACGCAATGCCATCATTTTTCCTCCATTTGCCTTATTTTGTGAATGTAATCTATGATAAAGAAAAAAAAAATCTAAAGAGGAATAAAAAGTGATTCATGTGACATTTAGATCATTTTGGTGCATTACAGAAAAGGTGGAAAAAATATCAACACAAAAATAATGACTAAAAAAGGGTAACTAGAATTCAATAATATGGGCAGCAACATACAAATAGTGAACAACTTGATATAGAAATACAAATACTAGTGTGACGGTAGGGATTTGTAATACTGTATGTAATTCCTTTTCCCAATCTCAGAACATCGCCCAGAACTCGCAGGAACAAATATCGCTAGTATCGCCGAATAATCCACACATGAGCCAAAGCTTAATGCTGGAACAAGACTGATTTATTGGGACACAGGGCACACAATTTCTACAATACAAAACTCCTCCTCTGGGCCAGGCTAGATAAATGGATTTGAGCAACATGCTAAACTCCATTATCTACTGGCCAGAAAAATTACAGTTTTTCCAATTTTTTAAAACAATACTTTCTACATAACATATCAATATAAATCTTCCATCTTGGGTAGCTGATGGTCTGGGGAGCAACATACTCAAATTTCACGAAAATCCGTTCGGTAGTTTTCGTGTTGCGTTGTATGGAAGTTTGACCAGCTCACCGTGTGTTGTTATGCGACTCAGAGTTCCACAAAATCGGGGCCAAGAGCCGGTCTACGTTCGGGTCAATTTACACGAAAACTATCATGGTTAGAATCCAGATAGTTAGTGGAAAGTGCTCATCTCACTCGGTACTTTGAAATTCCTGAACGCCGTTCGTGTACAATTCGTGGAAATAGGTCAGACAGGACTTCCATGGAGGACCGGGGCTTGCTGGAGGGCCATTCTGAAAATAGTTCCAGGCGTTCGACGCCTAAGTCCCGCTGACCGCGTTCAGGAGTTTTAAGATGGCCGCCATCCACTGTTCTAACCACGTGTTGTGGTCCCGAAATGGCGGCCACCCAGAAGCACTCAATTACCTTGCGGTTTTCGTGTTGCTACTGAGTTCTGATTGGTACCCAGGGTGGTCTGTGTTTGGTAGAACACCAATTTACCGAACACCAAACAAACAAATGATTTTACAGACATATTAAGCAGCAGGGAGAGGAACTAACCGAATTAAAGTATGAAAATACAGGGGAATCCTTCACAACTAGGATCTGTATGTGCGTTCCTCTGATGAAACCATCAGCAGTACAGTAGATATGATAATGAAAAAAAAAATACATCAGCTGGACTAAAATTCCCACTAAAAGTAAATAAACAATTTAATAAGTATAAATATATCCTAAATACAAAAAACATTAACCAATAATATCCCCCCCAAAAATAAAAATGCAACAATGTGTCTGAATCTTGTCTCAAAACCCAAGAAAATGA
>OW240913.1:236463155-236468456 GCA_933207985.1 Pelobates cultripes
ACATTTTGTTTCTACCCATTTAGGTTTATCCAGGTTTGTTATACCTGTCGAAATCTCAAAACTTTATAAATACTACCAGGTACGTAAGCCTGCTCACGTTGTAGTTCACATACATTTCATTTTCCCTACGCCATAGAGTACTGGCAAGTTAGGGGTATAGGCCCAAATAGGTATCTCCCTTCTTGGCATTCTGCCTATCGTTTAGTGGTCCGTGAGGCCAACAACCCGCCTCAACGTTTCGGAGGAAAACGCCCATCGGGCCACACGTGAGTTAGCCACCTCGCAATATTACAGAGAGGGCCTCACCTGTCACTCCCTCCCCCTGTTTTCTTTTACTATCACCGAGAGGCCTACGATTCCCGCCACTACGACAGGTGGCCTCAATATCCCCTCGCGCCAATGCATAGACAGAGCCTCTCATAGCCACTTGGCAACTAGCAGGGCCTCACCTGTCACCAAACAAGATTAATTTTTCGCCTTTCCGGCCTAGTTAGCCTGCCAGTACCACTCCTGAGTTTCCATACACTAACCAAGTATTTTGTCATTTAGTATGTCTCAAGAAGGGGTAGAGGAGATCTCCCTACCGGGCACTCCGGCTAGAACAAACTCCCCATCACAGAGAGGAGAGGTGGCTAGTCCAGCATCTTTCAGGTCACGGACAATCCCTTGCATAGCCAACGAACTCAGGAGACGGCAAATCCCATTCCCCGCAACAGCAAGGAAAGCGGAACTCTACAAGTTACTGCACACCTCTACCGATAACATTGATGCCGGGGTAGGGACTAGCCAGTCTAACCTGGGAGATTTACACGGCATGCTCTCATCCCTCATGGTGTCCATGAGCAAGGTCAATTCCAGGTTGGAGAAACTCGAATCGGTCACTACAGCCCTGGCTGGGCCGGCCGCTGTGACCGCTCCAGCACTGGTGGAGTTGCAATCAGTTTCTCCAGCCACCACCTCTGATGATCAAGAGGTTAACCCTGCCCATATGATACCGGAGCACCTCAAAAGAGATATCCTGGAAGGTAAAAATATCAACTTGGCTTCATTGCTGATTGCCTCCCAGGATGTGGTGGAACATAAGACTTATGCTTATGATGATATTTCTGTGGTGGTCAAATCTAGGGATGCCTGACGAAACAGGAAACGGACTATCCCTGAATTTGTGTTGGCATTTGGCATTTATTGTGATGTTATCTGTGCAGCATATCCCCACAGACGTGAGGAGTTTGATTTGTATATTATGCACAAGCTGGTGGACCTGGGCAACAAATATGGTGGGTCAGCTTTCTATGATTACCATAGATCCTTTTCTGCCAAGGTGTCTGGCGCTTTCTCCCAGTACGGGACAAGGTAAAACTGGAGCAAGATTGATACGGTCATTTTCTGCAGACACTTTGCAGGTCTAAGAACGCCAGCTTGTGCATACTGCTCCTCCATGGCTCATACGGCTAACTTCTGTCCAACAACTGCGAACGAACCCACCCCCTTGCAGGGCACTAGTTCCGCTGGTTCTGCAGAAAAAACACCCAAAGACAAACTGGGACGGCCTATCGAGTTTCTGGGCAAGTCCCAGATATGTAATAAATTTAATGTCGGATCATGTAATTACAGTGGATGTCGGCTATTGCATATATGTTTAAAATGTTTCAGGGCACATGCTAAAACCATGTGTCCTAATAAAATGTATCCTAAACAATACTTAACGTCGATAAACATTTCTGTACTTACGACATTACTGTCACATCATCCATCTAGACATTTGGTAGAATTCATTATCTCGGGTCTATCAGAAGGATTCCACACAGGTCTCATACACATGCCTTCCGGAATCCTGGAATGTCCTAATTTACAATCTGCACAGCAAAATCCTACAGCGGTTGACACACTCATAGCCAAGGAAGTGGCAGAGGGCTTCCTATTGGGGCCCTTTCAGTCCCCTCCTTTCACCACATGGCGGACAAACCCCATCGGTATTGTCACGGGGAAATCTTCACACAAACAGAGACTTATCATCGATCTATCGGCACCACACACCTCTGCCACTCCTAGTCTGAACTCCCTCATACCCTCTGAGGAATTTTCACTGCAATATTCCACCATAGATCACGCCATTGGCTGGGGTTGGAGCATGGCTCAGTAAGACCGATATAACAAATGCTTTCAAGTTACT
Source organism: Pelobates cultripes (assembly GCA_933207985.1). Taxonomy (NCBI): domain Eukaryota; kingdom Metazoa; phylum Chordata; class Amphibia; order Anura; family Pelobatidae; genus Pelobates; species Pelobates cultripes. The sequence goes on from OW240913.1 coordinate 236,465,329, forward strand.
GCCTATCCACCCTACACTGTGGCACCTACATGGCATCAAGTGGGCCGGGAACTACTACTTTTTCTCACGTTTAACTTTTGGTTCCAAAAGTAGTCCAGCCATTTTCGACGTATTCGCCGAAACCCTATGCTGGTTATTATTAAATATAGCCAGATACCCTACAGTTATACATTATCTGGATGATTTCTTACTGGTCGAGGAGAATATTTCCCCTCCCAGTAGCCTCAAAGAAACCATCAGTCTATTCAAACAGTTGGATGTCCCAGTCTCCCCCACCAAGACTGAAGGACCAGATACCTTCATCACATTCCTGGGTATCATACTATACTCAGCCACCATGCAAGTGAGCCTGCCACGCACCAAGGTAGAAAACATTCTTACAAACATAAATCTTTACATACAACTTGGTACTTGCAACCACAAAGAACTACAGTCTCTGCTGGGGTCACTAAATTTTGCTATGCGCATCATACCTCAAGGCCGTGCTTTCATCTCACGACTCCTTTACACGTTCCCACTTTTTAGACATGATGCACAGAGGTTATCCCTGGATACCCAAGCCACAGCAGACCTACTCATGTGGAGAAACGTTTTAACCACCTGGAATGGTAAAAGTATGTTCCTCCCTAAATTGTCTGACTCCTCACCTACCATCTGGTCAGACGCGGCGTCTACCACAGGTTTTGCAGCAATTTATGGGAACAAATGGCTTTGGGGCAGCTGGCCTTCAGAGGTTAAGGACTTGGAGGGTTTTTCCACTACCTCAGCTCTGTTTGAGATATATCCCATAGTGGCAGCTGCCGTGACATGGGGGCATTTATGGTCAGGTTCGCCAGTACGTTGCTACTCAGACAACCAAGCAACTTGCCACATTATTAACAAAGGCCGATCCAAATCACTGACTATTATGAGATTCCTGAGGAAACTTACTTGGTTGGCTGCATGTCATAATTTCTTCTTGTGTTGTGTTCATGTTCCAGGTGTATGTAACACGGCTGCTGACAATTTGTCTCACTTTAATTTACAGGCTTTTCGTCAAATACTCCCGTCAGCCGCACTCACAGACACGACCACTCCACTATTCCACCATCTAGTAATGGACTAGATGCTATCATGCAACATAGCAGAACACTGACCCAATTAGCACTGTCTACTAATACCCGGAAAACTTACGACAGAGCTTTCATTTTATTTAAAAGATTCCTTTAGGAAAACAACATCTTACAACCTTTCATCATGACATCCTTGTTGGGGTTTGTTTCTTTTTGCCACCTCAAACTCAAATCATCATACAACACAATCAAACTATATCTGACAGGCATCCAACATCACATGCTAACTTTACAACCCAACAATTTGAGTTTCATGCCCGCCTACCAAATTAAGAACATCCTTAGGGGTATTCAGAGATCCGAACCTCCACGTACTGCCCAGAGACTACCTATAGATTTCCATATTTTTAAAGACTTATCCAACTTACTAGATTTAAAACCCTTTACCAACAGCACAAATCTTGTCATTAAAACCGCTATATACGTAGCCTTTTATGGTTTCTTGAGACCAAGAGAATTTACCGCCATTAGCACAACACAGTCCATTCACATCCTACTTCATTCACACTTAACAAAACACATGGACTCTTATATCTTGACTCTGCCTCATTCCAAAACCAGTCAACATGCACCTCCAGTAGAGGTTAAGTACTATCCTACTCACAACAGGTGGTGCCCCGTCAAACTACTGGATTCATATACCCAGCATAACAACGCATCACCATATCAACCACTTTTCAGTCTACAAGGTTCTGTACTCACTACCACCACCTTTATGACACACGTCAGGTCTTTACTTACACAGCTGGGCCTCAAATCAGCTAACTATTCGGCCACTCCTTCCGCATAGGAGCGGCCTCCACAGCATCCAGTGCAAACAAGACCAGGTACAAGAAGTAAGAAATGCTTTTCAAGACATGTCTGGTGTAATGTATGTATATTGCTGGTATGTAAAAAATTAGATTTTCTATTTTTGCCCTCTTTATTTACAGGCCTACCTCATCGTCGGTTCCGGCACACCACAACCGACTTGCTCTTTTAATACCATCCTACACTTATCAGTGTTTGTTTCTTATGTACTATCATGAGCCCTTAACACAAATCTTAAGGCGTTTTGGCCTGTAATTGTGGGAGAGGCGTATGACATACCCCTTCCCTACGTAAGGGACACCCCTTACCTGGCTCCATACTGTTCGAGGTCAGCGCTGCATCACCATCCCACCACTCCTCATTATTAACTCCCTTTTCTTTACATATCTTCTTCGTGGGCCCTCTTTATTTACAGGCCTACCTCATCGTCGGTTCCAGCACACCACAACCGACTTGCTCTTTTAATACCATCCTACACTTATCAGTGTTTGTTTCTTCTGTACTATCATGAGCCCTTAACATACATACATATATATATATATATATATATATATATATATATATATATATATATATATATATATATATATAGTTCCTGGAGAAAGTCCCAGACGAGGACTGAAACGTTGAAGCAGCTTTTTTAGATATGGATTAATAAAATTTCACTTTTTAACTATTTTTTGGAAATCAGTGAGTGCTGATCATCTTGTATCGGTATGTAAATTTCCCCCTGGTTACAAGCACCCGGTCTTGTTATTCTTTGGAGCCAGAGTTATTGAAGACTGTCATATATATATATATATATATATATATATATATATATATATATATATATACACAAACACACAGACACACACATATACATATACACACACACACACATATATATATATATATATATACAAACACACAGACACACACATATACATATACACACACACACATATATATATACATATATACACACACACACACATATATATTCATATATACACACACACATATATAAACACACAAACACACACACATATATATATATATATAAAAACACACACATATATATATAAAAACACACACATATATATATATATAAAAACACACACATAAATACACACATATATATATATATATATATTTGTGTTAGGTGCTTAAGATAGTACAGTGTGAAATACCATGAATAAGCGTAGGATGATAAAAGGAGCAAGT
>OW240913.1:236471641-236581534 GCA_933207985.1 Pelobates cultripes
CGTTCTTGGAAGGTCTATCTGAAACTATATTGGATGAGGTAGCGGCTAGGGATCTTCCTGTACCCTTAGACCTTATCGACTATCTCATCGATATAGATAATAGGATTCGTGACAGGCTATATACCAAGACTAGGAATAGACTTTGTTACATTTAATACACCTAGAGCTGAAACTCCTGAGGGTTCCAAAGGATCAGAGGAGGAACCCATGCAGTTAGAGGTTGCAAAACTCACTGATGCAGAGAAACTGTATAGGAGAAAAGAGGGACTTTGCCTTTATTGTGTTAGGAAGGGCCATATGCGACAAGAATGCCCTGTGCGTCCGGAAAACTATCGCACCTAAGACCGTATAGGGGACAGGCCTTGGGTGTGACATCAGAGTCCCCACATTTGCCTCTTAATAGATTGCTTCTCCCTGTTTCCCTGCATCTTGAGAAAACCAGCATAGCAGGGAATATACTAGCCCTGGTTGATTCCGGTGCGGCCGAGAACTTTACAGATTCCGGCTTTGTTAGAGAAAACAACATACCCACTAGAGAGAAAAACACACCCTTGGCCGTTAAGGCCATGGATGGTAGACCATTATGCTCCCCAGTTATCACAAATGCAACTGAACCGTTGTTACACTCAGAAACCATTCGGTTTCAGATCATTACTTCTCCATCCTGGGTACATGGGTGATGCCTTTTTCGGTCCACGGCTTATAGTTAAAAGTGGGGATTATCAAGACTATGGGTTGCAGGGGAGCTGCCATCTGTATTTTTGGGTGGTTAACCAACGTTTTCCTTAACCCATCCCAGGTGTCTACAAGCAACCGAGTAGTGAGGAGGCCTGTAAATGGTTTTGGTCTCTGAATACTGTCAATCCAAAAGATCGGGCAGATGTGGTCCATTTTGAGCCAGTAGGCCTCTATTCCTGTCCATTGTGGGATATAATGGGAGTCATGTGCTGCTAACACAGTGCTTAATAATGCCGCTTTATGGTACATATGCAGGTTTGGGATACCCAGACCACCGTCTGCAACTGGCCTGTGTAAGATTTTGGCGGCTAAATTTTTTGTGTTGCCATGTGAATTTCATGAGTAGTGAGGTGACCGACTTGAGGTAAGTGTTTGGTAGGGGTATTTGTAGTGTTCTAAAGAGGTATAATAGTTTTAGTAGCAATGACATTTTGAATGCTGTTATGCGCCCCAGCCATGAGAGAAATTTTCCCTCCCATGATTTCAGGGTAGTGTCAAAGTCCTTCATGAGTCTTACATAGTTTGCGTGGAAGAGTCCAGCAGGTTTTTTTGGGAGTTTAATTCCTAGGTATGTTAAGTGGTCTGACCTCCAATCTAGGGAAAATGCCTCTTTTAGCCTGTTTCTTGCCTCCTTTGCCACTCCTATCATTAGCGTCTGTGTTTTGGAGACATTTAATTTATAGTAAGAGTGGTGGCCAAAGAGATCGATTTTTCACATTAAATTGGGCATGGTTATGAACGGTTGTGTTAAAGTGAGAAGAATGTCATCTGCAAAAATGTTTAGTTTGTATTCTTTGGCGCCCAGGGGAATTCCATGGATGTTCGGGTCTGACCTAATTTTGGATGCCAGTGGCTCCAAGGCCAGTACATAGAGCAGAGAGGAGAGAGGGCATCCCTTTCTGGAGCCATTGGTAACATTTATTTTTCGAAAGGGGAATCCTGCATAGAGGACCCGTGTGGAGGGCACGCTGTATAGGGCATCTACTGCTGCAATGAATTGTGTAGGGAAGCTGAATTTGTGGAGTACTCTATTTAAAAATGTCCTGTTTAGTCTATCGAAGCCCTTCTCCGCGTCAAGGGGCACGAACAGGCCCTCCATTCCTAGTTTTCTAGAGCTGTGCATGAGGTCTAGTACCCTCCGGGTATTAACTGAGCCCCGTCTTTATTGAATAAAGAGATCGGGCGGAAATTTGGGCATGCGTTTGGAGGTTTCCCTGGTTTGGGGAGGGTGGTAATATGTGCCTGCAAGAGCTCTGTGGGTAATGAGTGTTTATCTATGGCGTTATTGAATAAGGTAGTTAGTGCAGGGGATAAGAAGTCTGCGTAGAGATAGTAATATGTGTTTGCAAATCCGTCAGGACCCGGGGCTTTGCCGGTAGGGAGGGTTTTTATTGTGTCCTTTACCTCTTGGTGAGTGATGGGGGCCGAGAGGGCTTCTCTATGCTGTTGTGAGAGGGTTGGCAAGTGGGCATCCTTTAAGTATTTATCGATAGATGTGAGGGATGTTGAGGGTGTTAGTGGGTCGTTTTAAAGGTTGTATAAAGTTTCATAGTACGTGGCAAATTTGTCGCTTATAGCTTTCGGAGCCACTAGTCTGTCTGCATTTGGTGTCTGTATGTGTGCTATTTTGGATGTGGCCTGTTTGTCTCGAAGTCTTTGCGCTAGTATCTTGCTATCTCTATTACCCTGAGAGCAGTGTGCAGCTTTTAATTTCCTTAGTGAGTAGCCTACTTTGGTAAGTGCTAAAGTCTGTATCTTATCCTCCGTTTCTGAGATTCGGCTTTTTAACTTCCCAATTATCTCCAGGACAGAGAGGAGGGATTGTGATGCATTGTGGGATTGTAAGCTTGTGATTGGTCCAATATGTTTCCCAGTTTCCCATCTGGTCCCCTAGGGGAGTGTCCACCAGGTGGGAGACCTGAATAAAAGCCGGGCAAGTAGCCCCAGTAAACCAGATTCTGCTTAACCCTCAAAACGAAGTGTCGTCTCGATATTGGGGGAACTGGATTTATGCTGACTGCCAGGAGTGTAAACCTTTCGTATGGGTTTTCCTATTCGGCTGTTTCCAGTATTCGTGTAGTTTGCAGTTCGGGAGATTGGTGCTTACAGTAGCTGCCTGTGCATCTGGGAATGGGAATATCGCCTAAACGGGTTTTAACCTCTTGTGTGCAAAACGGTCCGTTACAATTGGTGGCAAGCGGCGGGATCATTCCCACAGCCCAGAAGGACAGCTACAAGGTAACACCATTCCCTGGATCTACAAATTGAGGGTAACGCTAGTATCCGTACAGCGCCCATATCTACAAAGGAACTCAGAAAATGGAGGAGAAGTTTCATGATAGATTGTACTGTTGCGTATCCCTGAGGTCTGGAGCAGTGTCAGAAAAGGACATGTTGAGATACAGAGAGATTGCCAGAGCCGGGTTGTAGGACGAAGCCCTAGAGAAAGTACAGTAATTGTGAGAGGATCGGCGCCGCAGCAGAAGGCAGCGAATCCTGGCTCGAATGGCAGTGGATGCCCCTCCTGAGAAAACAGACCGAAGAAGCGTGGGTGACTAGACTCGAGATTCTAGTATATGCAGAACTGGCGCTCGACGAAGCATACCAGGCGATACAGTGGTACGCAGCTCAGTGTGTCCCCGAGATGGCAGAGTATGAGTTCCCAGAGGGCGGAGATTACGCTGGCCTGGCCTATTTTGGGATAATATTGACGATGAGGACTTTGGGAAAGCTACCGACTAGTTTTTGGGACCTGTGTTACGACCGAGAAGACATGCTGGGTCTCCCTAGCGCTATCTCGAGGCAGACCTACGGTATCTGGTCGTCAAGGAATGTGATCTGGAGTGGGATTACCTGCGACTCATCAATGAGGCCCGGGAAGAGACAACCGGTCCTCTTCCCCAACAGCAACCAGCGGTACCCGAGGTGGCGGACCTCCTAGACTGGTCCTGCGAGGATACCCAGCGGCAGTATTTATCCCAGGGAGCTGAAGGTGCCATCCTCCCTCCCCAGCGGCAGTGTGAGTTACAGGGAGCCGAAGGTGTCGACCTTCCTCTCCAGCGGTAGTGTGTCCTGCCGGGAGCAGAGACAGTCGGTCTTGCTCCCCAGCCGCGGGACAATATATCGAAAGGGGAGACAGTCGTTTCCCCTCTCCACCAGCAGAAAAAGTGTCAGGGAGAGGAGCTTGTTATCCCCTCTCCCCAGCGGCTGAAAGTATGTATGGGAGAGGAGCTTGTTACCCCCTCTCCCCAGCGGCAGCCTAGCCCACCAAGGGGAGATAAGCCCAATACCGGCGCAGATGGGACCATAGTCTCTGTGCCCAAATCACAGAGGGTAGGGACGGTCGGTCCTGTCCTCCAGCAGCAGGACTAGTTGCCCAAAGGGGAGACAGTCGATCTCCCCCTACAGCAGCAGCACCAGATCCAGAGAGGGCAGCCTACTACCCCTTTTCCTCAGCGGGGCTCCAACCAGGCTACTCCCGTTATAGCGCTGGCACCAGGGCAGAGTACCGCTGGTCTCTGCCCACTCAGCAACCCACCGACCAGGAATAGCAGCACCCCACACAGCAGTGTTGAAGCACCTGGACAAAGGCAAGCTACTCATTTCCCCAAGTGTAGTAACCCTTTATTGTGGGTGGGCTGTACTACTGATTGGGTTCTGTGGGTGGGTTGCTGGACTAACCAGGGCACTGACTAACAGGAGGTCGGATACCCTGTTAGTCTGATTGGGAAAGGGGAGAAATGTGGCGGAACCAACCTCGCCACTGGAGGAGCCTGGTTGCCCACCTCTTGCCGCTGGACCATGGCCCTGCATTAAAAAACTTATTTCCCATGTGAGCAGTGTTACCCGAGATAGCTAAGCCATAGAGCCCATTCGTATAACGAAAGACTATGGGAAAGACTTTGGCTCCATGGCGATTGATCTGTATGCATGTGATCTGAGCGCCATCCGGTAATACTGTGCGCTCAGATCTAAGCTATCTGGGGATAGGTAGAATGTGTATGTTCTATGTGATGAATGTAACAGTATGTAATTTTATATATTTTACTGTCTTTTTACTGCCATGTGGTTAATGGAGTTTTGCCTCTGTCCTTGGATATAATTGGATTACTTCCCAATTATCTCCATGACAGAGAGGAGGGATTGTGATGCATTGTGGGATTGTAAGCTTGTGATTGGTTAAGGTCCAATATGTTTCCCAGTTTCCCATCTGGTCCCCTAGGGGAGTGTCCACCAGGTGGGAGAGCTGCATAAAAGCAGGGCAGGAAGCCCCAGTAAACCAGATTCTGCTTAACCCTCGTCTTGTTATTGGGGGAATTGGATTGTATGCTGACCTTTCGTATGGTTTTTCCTGTTCGGCTGTTTCCAGTATTCGTGTAGTTTGCAATTCGGGAGATTGGTGCTTACAATAGCTGCCTGTGCATCTGGGAAGGGGAATATCGCCTAAACAGGTTTTAACCTCTTGTGTGCAAAACGGTCCGTTACAGGTTCCATTGCTAGGAGGAAGAGAACTGGGGATAAAGGGCAGCCCTGGCATGTCCCATTAGTAAGGGAAAAAGCTCTTGATTGAAAACCCGAGGCCAAAACATGTGCCGTAGGGACACTATAAAGTGCTTTAATCGCATCAATAAAGGACGAAGGTATGTTGAACTTCTGTAGTGTTGTCCATAAATACCCCCAATGTACTCTGTCAAATGCCTTCTCTGCATCTAATGAAAGGATCAGAGAAGGCGTTATTGTTGAACTAAAGTTGGAACATCTATTTGGAGCTTTTCCGGGCTTTGGCAATGTGACAATTTGTGCGCACAAGGACTCCTCCGGCATCGTCCCCCCGGACTTATAGGAATTAAACAATTTGGTCATATGGGGAATTACAATTTCTGGAAAGGTCTTAAAGTATAAAATAGTGAATCCATCTGGACCAGGGGCCTTTCCAGTAGGCATAAGTTTGATTGCCTCGGTTATCTCGCTTCCGTGACATTTTATCTAAAACATTATTAATTGTTGCCTCTGTTGGCTGCGTGAGAGTTGAATCCAATTTCCAGTTATAAAGGTCACTATAATAATTTGCAAATTGATCACTAATTTTGGTTGGATGGAATAGTTTGTTTCCCTGATCATCTAATAAATAAGCTATTTTTGACTGGACGTTCACGTGCCGGAGTTTAGACGCCAGAAGAGTTGAGGCCCTATTGCCTTTTAAGGAGTCTCACCATGAGAGATGTACGGTCTAAATTAATTTTTGCTTTAATCTCACCTATCATTGCTGATAGAGAGGAAGATGGGCCAAATTTGTTTGCTTGGTTTAAATTATATAGTTCTTTTTCCAAATTTCTCAGATTCATGTCTAGAGCGTCTCTTCAGGTGAGACGCTGTAGACATGAAATGACCTCACAATATAGCCTTATGCGCATTCCAAGTCACATCGCCAGGAAACTCAGAAGAAGCGTTGTCTAAAAAGTAATTATTTAAAACATTTTTCGTTAATGACTTATTTTCAATATCATTAAGTAAATAATCGCTCAATATCAAACGTCTGTTAGGAGAAGATGAAAATTATTTAATCTATATGTAAAATAATTGAAGCATGGTCGGACCAATTGATATCTAAGATATCCGATTTTGAGATGCGCGGGATAAGAACATCCTGTATCAAGAATCTGTCCAGCCTGGAGTACATAGTTTTAGATGCCAAGTAAAACGTAAAGTCTCTTTCATTCTCGTGCATCAATCTCCAAGGGTCATACAGTCCACATTCAATCATAAATTTCAAACACTTTTCCGCTAGTCTATCGCTGTCTGTCCTATAAGATTGTATATAGTTTTTCCTTGCAATATCTAAATCACCATCCATAACAAAATTTGTGTCGCCACACATCAAAGTTCCTTGCAGATTCTCATTCACCAAATCCATCATTCTTCTAAAAAAAGGTTAATTGACCCGTATTAGGAAAGTACATATTGACTATCGTGTATTTGACATTGTTAACTTTACCAATCCAAATTAGGTATCTCATCATCGTCCATCAGAACCTTTTCAGTAGAACAGGCCACATTCCTGCTAAATAAAATAGAAGTGCCCCTAGATTTGGCATTATAATTACAGTGGTGCTGGGAATGAAATCGTTGTGACATGAAGTTATAGTCCTTTCCTTCTTTTAAATGTGTCTCCTGGACACATACCATATCCAATTTGTTGGATTTGACTTCTTTAAACAGTAATCGTCTCTTGTGGACGGTGTTCAGGCCCCTCACATTAAATGATAAAAATGTAAGAACCATATTTGAATTCGGAGAGCATTGCTAACGGAGGCAAAATTACTATAATGCGAAGGCCCAAAGAGAGGTGTTAAAAAATCCAACAGAAATCGAATTGTTGAGACAATGTTAACCTTGCTAAAACATTTGAGTCATGTACTATGTAAATCACATTACTAATTTGTATCACATAAAACCAATATAAATTTGAGGGAGAATGGATTGGCCTAGCAGGGGTAAAAAAAAAACTTGGGAAAGAACCCCTATCAGGGGTAAATTGTGAACATTAACGAAAAAAAGGGCCATGAGGGAGATAAAAAAAAAAAAATCTCCATCTCAGGGTATTAGGCCCAGGTTGTGGGGAGGAAAGACTATCTGGTACAAGGGGACCGATGTAAGCTTTGAGAAAAAAAAAAAAAAAACTAGAAAACAACAATCTGATAAAGAAAAATAATCAAAAGAAAAGAAGACCTTTCAGTCCTGGGATCTCTACTAAGCTAGATAATATTTAGGGCAGGTCAAACAGAAAGAAAAAAACATCAGAAAATAATTCTCGCAGACTGCCGTGAAACTGAGAAAATCCACAAGATAGACCGCTATCGTCTTAACATATCCCAGGGTTAAGAGACGAAAAAAAAAAAAAAAATCAATAGCATTATGCAGAAACAAGGTTGTCATAAAGTCATGCAACTAATTAAGCATAGAATAAAAATACAAAAAGTGAGAAATTAGAAATAGGAAAACAAATACTCGAACAATAGAAGAAGTACATCCATTACGTTATGAAAAGAAAATCTGGCAGCTTGTAAACCAGGTCCTATAACAATTTCGTTGGAGCCATGAATCAAATCTTGTTGGAGTTTATAAACGCAATGAAGAAAAGGAAAAAAGTGGGCTCAAGTGTTGTCTGTCTTGCTTCTCTTATGAGCTTGGTGTGAGGTTGACGGTGAAAGAGTACGAGGCTGAGTCTGTCGTCTATTAGTAGTGTTAACGAATTCCAACCCTTCTTCAGGAGCGGTAATCGTGAAATTTCGACCGTCCATATTAAAAAGCACTTTTACAGGGAATCCCCATCTGTAGCTGTGAGGTGCTGGAATTCCCTGCGGCACTTCATTGTGTATGCTGAAAAATCTTGAAAGATCTTAATATTCTTGTATTCCTCAGGGAGACCTGATGTGCGTATGGTACCCAAAAGTTCTTCTTTTACGTGACAAAAGTGCTATGGTATCTGTGGCAAACCTAGCCACTTGTAATAATCTGGACTATGTATATAAAAAGGTTGCCTGTATTATTCCTGTAACTTTTATATTGCCTGGCTGTATCCTGTGTGTTAAAATATATGCTATATTGAATTCGTATGCTATCTGCCGTAAGCCGCTAGCATTCATGTGTTTCGTTTCACGAATAGCACCGTTGTGGGCTGTTCGTGAACCGAATGAGCTGCCCCCTAATAGCCCACACACAGAGGGACAAAGTTGCAATCTGTAATTAGAGGCTCTCCTAGGTGGCCGCCGTTCGGCTACCGACCACGCGGCGGTCAGCCATCTTGGATCCTTTGTCTCCCCAGCGGTGTTTGGTCATCGAGTGCGTGGAACTGAAAACGGCTACTCGACGGCGCGAACACCGCTGGACTTCCAGGCCGTTCGGGAGCTCCGGTCTTTCGCCATTAGGGTTCCCCATCGGTGTTCGGTATTTTGGGGCGAACTCTATGGCAAAGTGTATTTCATACGGCGTTCGGTTGTTTTAGCTGGGATCTGAGTGGTATTCTCACGAACTGTACACTCAGACCCCAGCTACCTACCGAACGTCCATTCGTTTAAATCTGCCAAGTATTCGAAAAGTTATGTATTTAAAAATGAATTGTCGGTTCTGCTGCACAGAGGGATAATCTACTTAACGGTATATTCCAGTGGGAGTATCCCTCTCGTGCAGCAGTGCCTGATGGGAGAAATGCCCAGAATGTTAAGTCCCCCATGTAGTCCCCTACTGTATTACCTCTGCAATGTCAGTAGGGAAACCCCTTGCATGGGGACTTGCATAAATACTGGAGCTGTGAATAAAGACCTCAGTTGACTCCCAGAATTGTGTTTTGTCTGGTTACTGGGGGATTTCGGATATTGCCTTGCTTTTCAGCGCTTGACTGTGGATTACCTTCTTAACCAGTGGTGATCGTGTGGATTTAATATTGCTGCTCCGCTACAGTATCCTTTGGTGGCGCTGCAGGTGCCTTGTTAGATTTAGGTAGTCTGTGGATGCGGTCTACTAGTAAATCCAAATTAGTTGCCTCTGGTAAAATTGTCTTGATCATTGTTTGGAAATATTTTAATAAGTCCAAAGTTTCTACATTGTCAGGGATCCCCCTGATTCTCACATTATTGCGCCTGCTCCTGTCCTCGAAATCAGCTATTCTTTCTGCTTGCTTAGTAACCTGTTTTTGAAGCTCCTTTACAGTATTCACCAGGTCCAAGTGAGAAGATTCTTGAACAGGCATTCTATGTTCAACTTCCTCCATGCGTTGACCAATGTTCTCCAGAATTCCATACATATTATCACAATCTTTTTTAAAGTAATTTTTTAAGTCCACTCGCAGGTCCTTTATTAGTTGAATTATTAAACCGGCCGACGGTGGTAAATCTTCAGCCATTTCCAATGGCATATTAGGGTTATAAGTCATAGCCTTAAATCCAGTAGAAGTCAGTTTGGATGGTGTGGAAGTAGCATGGCATGTCCAAGTGGTGGCCATCTTGATTGTGGCAACATCTGGGTCATTAGTGACATCCATCTTAGTGGTGGCAAAGTTTCTGTTCCTTTGTGGTAATGGGGTTGTTAATGCTATGTTATGATCATCTACCAAACCATAAACACCAGGGCTCTCTGTGGCCCTATCAAAATCAGTGGTGTGAGGGGAACGAGTGGAGAGTGTCGTCCCCGCCGCCATCTTAGTCTGCCTCATGTTGGCCTTGGGATTTGTTCAGCTCTAATCACGCTGTGAAAAAGCCTGATTTGTCCCCCGTTCAGGGATTTTCTTACCCTTTTGCAGTGCCATGCTTGTGGGGCAACTGGATGTAGTTTTTTTTTTTAGTCACAGTAGAGCGGAGCACTAGTGCCATGCGACCATCCGCTTCAGACTTCAGTCCACGCCGCCTAATTATAAATACTTTTATATTTATCCTAATTTTTTTTACCTGGCATATCCTAACATCTGAAGCTTTTATACCATCCGAAGAATCCATGGTGGGGATTGTTCCACCCAGGCATTTTACACAGAGCGGTTTGTCTGCTCTGTAAATTGTAAGTACATCTCCTATTTTATCCAGCACTTTTTTAATATAGAGAGAGCACTATGGGCCTTCTCTTGTGTTTTGATTTCATATGACTTGCACTGCAAATATCGTCAGATATCAATGGCATCAATGGCTGCTATGGGGATAAAAGGAGAGAAAGTCATGGTGTGGCCTCCATCCTCTCCTGACCTCAATCCTATTGAGAACCTCTGGAGCATCCTCAAGCAAAAGATCTAGGAGGGTGGGAGGCAGTTTACATCCAAACAGCAGCTCTGGGAGGCTATTCTGACATCTTGCAAACAAATTCAAGCAGAAACTGCCCAAAAACTCACAAGTTCAATGGATGCAATGTTAAAATGTAACGTGACCTGTTAAAATGTTTAAAAAGTTAAAATGTTGTTATAAGTTTGATTGAAATAGCTTTTGATTTCAGTAAATATGCTGCAAACACAACAAATGACAATTTTCAGTTCTTTACAACCTATAAAGTGTTTTGAAACTTACTGTGTGTAATAATTTGGAACAGCAAGTTTAAAAAAAAAAATACTATTATCATTAGGAGGTTTGTTCAATAAAATTTGAATTGTACTCTTAATAGCTGATAACATGAGAATTGTGCTGACTGTTATTTACATCAATTATTTAGGTAAATGAGAAAATTATAATTTGCATAATAATTTGGAACAGGGTACACACACACGAGTTATCTACTAAGCGGCTGCAAGATTAGTCCCAAAATGCTGAACCGAACCGAATATTTTCCCCATGCACATCCCTAGAGATCATGCCAAACTAATCTTATTGATTTTTTTGATTGGGTAACTAAAATAATAGATCAGGGTGGTGCAGTAGACATTGCTTACCTAGATTTCAGTAAGGCTTTTGACACTGTTCCACACAGAAGGCTTACCAATAAACTGCAATCTTTGTTTGGATTCCAATATTGTTGAATGGGTAAGGCAGTGGCTGAGTGACAGGCAACAGAGGGTTCTAGTCAATGGAGTATACTCGAAGCATGGGCTTGTCACCAGTGGGGTACCTCAGGGATTTGTACTTGGACCCATTAATAATATTTCTATTAGTAATTTTGCAGAAGGTCTTGATGGTAAGGTGTCTTTTTGCTGATAATACTATGATATGTAACAGGGTTTATGCTCCAGGAGGGATAAGCCAAATGACAAATTATTTTTATTATATTTATATGGCGCGATCAAATTCCGCAGCGCTTTTCAATGGGTAGACGAACAGACATGTAGTTGTAACCAGACAAGTTGGACACACAGGAACAGAGGGGTTGAGGGCCCTGCTCAATGAGCTTACATGCTAGAGGGAGTGGAGTAAAATGACACAAGAATGTAAGGATAGTATTAGACTAGTGACAGTTGCAGAAGAGTAATCAGTCAGGAGCTATTAACAGGAGGTTTAATTGATACACTTTTATGACAAAGTGGATTTGACTGGGTGAGCATCTAACAGAGGTAAACTAGAAAAATGGTCAGAGTTGTGGCAACTGACATTTAATGTGGATAAGTGCAAGATAATGCATCTTGGACGTAGAGACCCAAGGGCAGAGTCCAGAATAATTGATGGAGTCCTAACCTCAACATCTGAGGAAAGGGATTTAGGTTTTTTTATTTTAGATGACTTAAAGGTAGGCAGACAATGTAATAGAGCATCAGCAAAAGCTAGCAGAATACTTGGTTGAATAGGGAGAGGTATTAGCAGTAGAAAGAGGGAAGTGCTCGTGCCATTGTACAGAACACTGGTGAGACCTCACTTGGAGTATTGTACGCAGTACTGGAGACCATATCTCGAGAATTATATTGATACTTTAGAGAGAGTTCAGAGAAGAGCTACTAAACTGGTTCATGGATTGCAGGATAAAACGAGTATCCTCGTGTATCTACCGTCTAGGCGTCCTCCTTCCCAGTACTGGAGACCATGGCAAAGCTCCAACTCAAGATCCTGTAGAGTGGGTAGAGCGGGGCTTCCTCCTATAGGAGGGTATAGCTGGGGCTCTCCTTACAGAAGGTGTAGCAGGGTAGCTGGAGAGAGCCCTTATAAGAGCTAGTGGTGATATAGCTGGAAAGCAGGCTTCTCCATAAGCCAGAGGAACAGGGCAGTTTAGCACATGGAAAGCCAGAGGCAAAATGGCAGTTTGTCACACCGGTTTTAAAATAACAGATTCTTTCCTAGCAGAGTTAAAGGGCCAGACATAGTTTTTAACATCCAAGATGCAGAAATTGAGTTTTTAACAGGTAATGCACTCCAGGGGCCATAGTCCCAGGGTAACCAGAGTCTAGGAGCGTGTTCTTGGTTGGAATACAATGCTAGTACCGTGATCCACACCATAACCACTGTGAGAAAAATCACCATAACTACTACAAGCAATGAGGGATTTTGTTACAGAAAGGTTAAAAGAACTTAACACGTATAGCTTGGAGGAAAGACAAGACGAGGGGATATGATAGAAACATTTAAATACATAAAGGGAATCAACACCATAAAGGAGGAGACTATATTTAAAATAAGAAAAACTACCACAACAAGAGGACATAGTCTTAAATTAGAGGGGCATGCATGGGGTATGCATAAGGCTATCCTAACCATAAGATAAGGCCAGGGACTAATGAACCAATTAAAAAGAAAATTGTGCAGACTAGATGGACCGAATGGTTCTTATCTGCCATCACATTCTATGTTTCTATAAGCAAACATTCACGGCACCTGCCAGGGACCAAGGCGGATGCACCGCTACATGGGTCACCTATCTTACTTTAATGTACGTTTCAGGTTCAATACGTAATGACATAACTTGTCTTACACCCTTGCCCACTGAGCGTGCCACTAACGGGGTAAACACACTCTGGCTGTATTAATTTGGATGTCACTGAGCAAATGGGAGAACCCTAGTATGCTACTGAGACACAGTGACACATTACTGTTGGGTGCGGGGCACACGCATCCACTCCCCCACCCCCTGCGCAATAGCCACTGATGTACCCTGGCGGGATCTCTCCCGCCAACACAACCCCTGAAATGGCCTATGATGTATCGCCCCTATATATGCCAGGGCGATTAGCCATATAGATCGGCCCATGAGCTGAGCGGAGGTCATTGGGTGCCTAGGGGTTAACAAACCATGGTGGTTCCAAATCGGCCAGATTGACAATCTCAGGGCAAAGCTACCATACTCAAGCCAAGTCCCGTGGGTTAAACTTTTGAGTTCAGTTATATGCTATATTGCGCGCTGAGCAGCTGCTACGCTTTTGAGCCAAAAAATCGTGACTCCTGGGGCGACAGGTCACGTACCACTTGCCTAATCGTAAGCAGAATTTAGAGCTCAACAGCCACATCATGGGAGACCCCCTGAACTACCACCCCCACAGTGTGGAAATCCCACACCATGTCCTCATGAGAGGAACACTTGTTCACCTCACCCAAGTTCCTATCCCCTTGTTTCACTCTACCCTCCACCCACCCTTGCAGAAGGAACAATGCCCACACGCACATATGCTACTCTCACATTCAACTATGACAACCAGCCACTCGGCACACACACTCAAGGGACCGCAGACTTCCACACCCAGCACATCCTACTACATCCTCCTAGAAGCAGCGAGATGAGACAAGATTGATGTACTATGTGTCCAGGAAACACATTTCGTCAAGAACAGGGTCCCAAAGTTCAATCTCCATGACTACCCAATCCAATTTCACGCAATTCCTCAAAATCAAAAGGGAGTCTCATGGACGTTCAAAATGTTAAACATTCAGAAAGATACTCAAGGGAGGTATATTATCATGCACTGCATGATAAATGATGCCGAATACATTCTGCTAGGGATATACAGCCCAAATACGCACCAAAGACATCTCCTGCACAAAGTCCTTGCCAAGCTCCCCACCACAAACTCGGGAGCACTTATCATATGTGGAGACCTTAACCACGTACTAGACTCACACAGAGACACAACCCTGCCCGACCCATCTCCTAGACATTCTGCAACCCGAACACAAAGCAGAGCCCTTCTAAAACTCATGTCAGAACACAATGTCTACGATGCCTGGAGAACTCTTCCCCCTACTGGGAGGATATTCACTTTCTACTCGAGTGTACACAAGTTGTTCTTTAGAGCAGACCACATCATGGTGTCAGGGCTCCTACTCCTGAGGTTCACCCAGTGCTCGATTGGAGACATCAGAGGTACAGTTCCGTGGCGCCTAAATGAATCCCTCCTACATGACCCTATGTTCCTCTCCCAGATCACGCAAAACTTAGAGCAATACTTTCAACTTAATGAAACCCCAGAAACATCTATCACCCTCTGGCAGGCACACAAGCCTACCATCAGAGGCCAACTGATCAGCCAAGCTTCATATCTGAAACGCACATCCAACACCGGCCACATGGATTTGCTACGCACCCTAAGGGACGCCACCAGTGCACACACTATACAACCAGAGGATACACACCTAAAAACCATAGAGAATGTCACCAAACGCATAAATGACATCCACCTAGCCAAGACATCCTACACACTCCAACGGCTCAAAATGAGACACTGTTCCCAGGGAAACAAGACAGAGAAGGCGCTGGCCACAATACTGAGGAAAAAACAAGCACAATCCAAAATTCCATACCTACTTTTGGATTCCAATAAAAAAAAAAAAAATAATAATAATAAATTACAACCCCCAAGACATAATTAATGAAATGGCCTCTTTCTACCACAAATTATACCATCTAAAACAGGACAACACAATACACAACCCGAACGAGACAGAGACTGGCGACTTCTTAAGCCTCACTAAGTTGCCGTCGCTGTCCCTACAGCATGGCGCATGTGGCAACCCTTCATAAACATGGAAAACCACCCAACAAAATTCAAAACCTGCGCCCGATATCCCTACTTAACACGGACACCAAATTACTTGCCAAAATCTATGCCCACAGGCTGTCCCAGATTATTCCCACAATCGTACATGCAGACCAGGTGGGGTTTGTCAGTCGTCTCCACTTCCTAGTGGACCTGGTTAACACAGATATAGTCCCCCAAGGTCTGTATCCTACGAATTTTGTCCTGTGGATTTCCTCAGCGATATTCATCTTATCCTCGGCATCTTCGTTTAAACAGCCCGCTTTAATAAAGGACACGGTCACCTGGATTCAGTCAGCGTCGCATTCGTTTCATGCATAAACGCATGTGATTTCCAGGTATTCTTAGAAGTCATTTCCGGTTCCCATACACAGTATGCGTTTCAAGCTTGAACGCATGCATGTGCGTTCATAATATGTGATATATTGCAAAGACATAAGGGGACCCAAATACAGAAGAAGATAAACCTTTTGACCTGGAGACAATATATCTCAGATCAGTCTGGCGAAAAATATGAAAGTTAAAAAAAACTAAAGACACATAATAATGAATGTGGAATAAGTGTTTATAAAAAAATATATATGTAAAATTACTGATAATGAAAAAAAAAAAAAGTCATGACAAATAAATGTCCAAATCATAATAGAGGACCTTGTACATTCATATCAAACAGATGGAATCATATAATGATTCAGATAAATTATAATAAAATTGTATATCTTCCAGTTAAAGGACCACTATAGTGCCAGGAAAACATACTCGTTTTCCTGGCACTATAGTGCCCTGAGGGTGCCCCCACCCTCAGGGACCCCCTCCCGCTGGGCTCTGGGGAGAGGAAGGGGTTAAACACTCACCTTTCTCCAGTGTCGGGCGGGGAGCTCTCCTCCTTCTCTCCGCCTCTTTGGCTGAATGCGCATGCGCGACAGGAGCTGCGCGCGCATTCAGCCAGTCTCATAGGAAAGCATTCATAATGCTTTCCTATGGACGTTTGCGTCTTCTCACTGTGATTTTCACAGTGAGAAGCACGCAAACTCCTCTAGCGGCTGTCAATGAGACAGCCACAAGAGGCTTTAGAGGCTGGATTAACCCATTTATAAACATAGCAGTTTCTTTGAAACTGCTATGTTTATAGAAAAATGGGTTAACCCTAGCTGGACCAGGCACCCAGACCACTTCATTAAGCTAAAGTGGTCTGGGTGCCTAGAGTGGTCCTTCAATGGAATCTGACACCAGATTGTTCTGAAACTAGAAATAAAAATTAGAATACATGTGAATAAAAAAAATTATATATATACACACACACACACACACACACACAACTAAACCATATACAACAGTAAATGAAGAGAAGAAAGGTAGTGGAGGACATGGCAAAAACAGCCCCAATCCAAGAGGATGGCACACCAAATCAGTCCCATATGGATCAATCTTTCAATTCTAATTCTATTGACTGATTTAAACATTTAGATATTACAGAGTAAGAAAAGATACAGATTAAAGAATTCATCACGTGCTATTCAAAAAATATTATTTAATCAAGCTCTACACACTCAAATTGAAGGACATATGCACAATAATTTTAAGAGGCTTCGATAATCATAGTGTGTCTTCCCATTTTAAACTTGGACATAACCAGGATCCGAAAGGAAACATAGAAACATAGAATGTGACGGCAGATAAGAACCATTCGGCCCATCTAGTCTGCCCAATTTTCTAAATACTTTCATTAGTCCCGAGCTTTATCTTATAGTTAGGATAGCCTTATGCCTATCCCACGCATGCTTAAACTCCTTTACTGTGTTGACCTCTACCACTTTCATGCATCCATTACCCTCTCAGTAAAGTAATACTTCCTGGTATTTTTAAACCTTTGTCCCTCGAATTTAAGACTATGTCCTCTTGTTGTGGTAGTTTTTCTTCTTTTAAATATAGTCTCCTCCTTTACTGTGTTGATTCCCTTTATATATTTAAATGTTTCTATCATATCCCCCCTGTCTCGTCTTTCCTCCAAGCTATACATGTTAAGATCCTTAATCTGAATATCTGTTATGGGTCTTAAAAAAGTAACAAAAAAATTGGAGGTGAGGAGACTTCAACCAAAAGATGGGTAGAACTGAGATGGAGTGGATCTACAGATTGAATAACCTCATCCCATTCGGGTTGAATTCTGATATCGAACTATATCACTTTTTACAATAAATTCCCATCTTTTATTACAAAGCTTTTATACTTTAACCCCTTAAGGACACATGACATGTGTGACATGTCATGATTCCCTTTTATTCCAAAAGTTTGGTCCTTAAGAGGTTAAAGGACCACTATAAGCACCCACACCACTTCAGCTTAATGAAGTGGTCTGGGTGCCAGGTCCATCTAGGGTTAACCCTGCCTGCTGTAAACATAGCAGTTTCAAAAGGCATATTGTGAACCTTAGCGTGGGATCATTTTTTCGCTAGTATGTTCCAAGTGTAGTGGTAATGAGCATTTTTTCATGTATTTTTTTTTACTTTGTAAAACACATTTTTTAACTTTTTTTTACTTATTAAATGTTTTAAACTTTCTTAACTTTTTTTACACTTTTAAATTTTTTTTAGAAACTTTTCTTTTACCGTTAACCCCTAACTAGCAGTAAGCAGCACCAACAGTAAATTCCCCACTTTCCCATAACTCCCACCCAGCCCAGCTTGCAAAATATATAATTACAAAATATTTAAATTAATTAAATAAATGGAACCCCTGAGGGTTTAAAAAAATAAATTAAAAAAAATGATAATAGTATAATACTGTGATCTGTATTTTGATCACTGTAGGCAGTAATCAACAGGCATGGAAGAGGTAAATGTTTATTTGGGCTGGATAAAGGGGGTGGTATTTTTTTGTTGTTACTTAAACTTTTTTTTTTTTACTTTTTAAAGCTTATTTTAAAACTTTAAAGTTAACCCCTAGTTAGCCCAACACCAAATCCCCAATTCCCCACTAACTTCCACCCATCCCAGCTAGTTAAATATATAATATTTAATTTAATTAAACACCATCAGATGACAGTAAAATGTATTCCCTGCCAATTGATTACTGTAGTCAGTGATCAATTGGCAGGGAAGGAGTTAATTTTATTAAAGCAGGGGAAAGGGGGGGGGGGGGGATTTAACTTTAATTTTTTTTATTTTATTTTTTTACAGGGAGAAGAGGATCAGCACTGATCCGTCTCCCTGCACTTCACAGTGAAACCGGAAGCGCAGGGAGGCGGCTTGTGAGTCCCTGCAGCACATGTGCTCGCATGGACAGCCTGGCAGAGCGATCACTGCTGCAGGGGCAGCGCGGATACCAAGGCAGACCGGGTGAGCGTTAACCCTGTGATCGCGGCGATCTGGGTCAACCTTAGTAAATGACAGAAATTTTACGTCAACAGTCCTTAACTGAAGGACAAGGTTGACGGAAAATATCAGTCTCCGGTCGGGAAGGGGTTAATAAATTGAACTTTATTTTACTTTGGTTGCCGGTACCATCTATATAAAGAGGGAGTGTAGTCCTGAACGGCACAATACGTTATTGCAGAGCCATAGGGGCTCTATATTTGTAAGTATTCATTTGGCTTACAATTTAATAACACTGGTTGTAATTTTACTACTCTATTTTGGACTTTATTCGCTTTCCCTAGGACTGGATATTCACTTCCTATAGGGGTGGGTCGCCTAAACGGACCAGGAGTGAACCACACCCGAGCTAGGTTATATAGCTCCTCGTTTGTAATTGTCCACAACATATTTTTCCAGTTCCTGATACATTTGGTCTGCACTATGTTGTATATTTTATATTTTTAGAAATTGGGAATCAAATATCAAACATACACCGGCTGTTATACTTCAGGTTAAATTGGAAATATCCCAAAATTGGATAAGTATTCTTGACACCTTAAAACCTTTAAAATTAGCGCTACTTATTTTCTTGTTGCTACTTTGTTTGTGTATCTTGAGAGGTCACACTTTTTAGTGTCATAGCTGCTAAAAGTCTGTATTTTAAAGGGCCAGTACTTTCCTTCAAACTCACCTGATAATTCGATGTAAAATAAAAATTGTCCGCTTACTTTCAATTGTTATATCTCGTCCAAGTTTCACAAGGCGTTCATACTTATCATGTTTAGTATCAAGTTCATGTTGAAATGCTACAAAAATAACAGAACACAGATAAAGGTTTCCAGGTTACTTTGAAAACAATATGTTGCTCACAATCATCATCATCATATTCCACAATACAATTTTACAATGGGGATATCAAATAAATAATTGCCTAGCAAATTAATGAACAGAAACTCACTTAGAGTTTAAGAGCTGAAGAAGTCTCTACTCAACATACATACACACTGTGTACATACACATACATACTGTGAGCGCAATATTGGTCTTTACAAGACATCATCCTGTTATGAAATGTGCCAACACCATTTCCTGTGAATGCATGAACTTAATATCTAGATCTTAATTGTGCTTAAGAATGGTTTCTGCATACCTGACAGATGGAAACATTAGTAGTGTCACTCATTTTGTAACCATAAAATACCTAAAAACTACCAATATTCGCGAGTCATACCAAAGCAATACACCACAAACAAAAACTTAAATATAAGAGAAAAAATGTAGGTACTGCTGCTGATGCCAAAAAAAAAACACTACTAAATGAGTTTTTAAGCAGAGCACCATTTTCATGCAAAAAGAGTGAAAAGGTTCAATGCCTTTGATGAGGAATGAAAACATTAGATATTTCACAAAAACTTAAGAGTGATCATCGCACTATTAAGAGATTTGTGGCTAATTCAGAGCACAGACGGGTTTGTGCAGATAAAGGCACATTGAGAAAGATTTCTACCAGATCCATGCGTCGGATCAAGAGAGCAGCTGCTAAAATACCATTGAAGCTACTAGTGCCTCTGGAGTCCCACGGACATCAAGCTGTAGAGTCCTCCAGAGTTGTGCAACTGTGCATAACTTTTATTCGGCCACCACTAACCAATGCTCACAAGCAGAAACAGCTGCATTGCACAGAAAAATACATGAAGACTAATTTTCAAACAGTCCTGTTCACTGATGAGTGCCGTGCAACCCTGGATGGTCCAGATGGATGGAGTAGTGGATGGTTGGTGGACGGCCACCCTGTTCCAACAATGTTGCGACGTCAGCAAGGCGGTGGTGGAGTCATGTTTTCGGCCGGAATCATGGGAAGAGAGCTGTAGGGTCCCGAAGGTATAAAGATGACCTCTGCAAAGTATGTAGCATTTCTGACTGACCACTTTCTTCCCTGGTACAGAAGGAAGAACTATGCTTTCCGTAATAAAATCATCTTCATGCATGACAATGCACCAGAGAGAGAGAGAGAAAGAGAAAGAGAGAGAGAGAGAGAGAGAGAGAGAGAAAGAGAAAGAAAAAAAAAAAAAAAACCTTGTAGGAAAGCACTCACAGGACGTTTCAGTCCCGTCTGGACTTTTATCAAGACAATTAAACAGTGAAAAAAAACAACCTTTAGATATGCAGTGATCAGATGTTCATTGGAAGGTGAAAACGAGGTGGAGTGAGGTCATAATTGACGTGTCTTTTGCAAATAACGTAATCAGGATAATTGGTATGTTGTTCCACAGGGATAGATAGAAAATAATTAAAAATACAAACAACACATAATAGTTCATAATAACATATATACATAATATACAGTACTTATGTGAAGGTTTCTTTGCTCCATACTTATGTACTACACACAGGCATGTTGCTGTTTTAGATCAAAGAAAACTTTGATTACCGTATTTTTCGCTCCATAAGACGCACCTAGTTTTTAGAGGAGGAAACCCAGAAAAAAAAAATATTCTGAACAAACTGTTCCATAGTGTTTCTTACTATGGGACAGTTTGTTCAGAATATTTTTCTTTCTCCCCTGTCCCATAATGATCTTTAACCCCCCTTTCCTCTGTCCCATGGTGATTGTTAACCCCTCCTCCCTGTCCCATAGTGTTCTTTAACCCCTCCTACCCTTGTCCATTAGTGTTCTGATCCCATAGTGTCCCCCCCTCCCATTGTTCCATAGTGCACTTTCCCTCCCATAGTGTCCCCCTCCCCTTCTCCCATAGTGTCTCCCCCTCCCTTCTCCCATAGTGTCCCCCTCCCCTTGACCCATAGTGTCCTCCTCCCCTTCTCCCATAGTGTCTCCCCCTCTTCTCCCATAGTGTCCCCCACCCCTTCTCCCATAGTGTCCTCCTCCCCTTCTCCCATAGTGTCCCCCTCCCCTTAACCCATAGTGTCCCCCTCCCCTTAACCCATAGTGTCTCCCCCTCATCCCATAGTGTCTCCCCTCCCATTGTCCCATAATTACTTACCTGTCTTGGAGCGTGGGCCGGCTTCACAGCGCGCTCCGCCGTCCAGGAACTTCTATTTCAGGTTCCAGTTTCCGACGGGACTGAAAGGAAGTGTGCACTTCCTTTCAGTCCCGCCGGAAACCGGAACCTGAAATAGAAGTTCCTGGACGGCGGAGCGCGCTGTGAAGCCGGCCCACGCTCCAAGACAGGTAAGTAAATCTTCACATTCGCTACATAAGACGCACAGACATTTCCCCTCACTTTTGAGGGGAAAAAAAGTGCGTCTTATGGAGCGAAAAATACGGTATTTGTCTATCTACTCCTTTCTAAATTGATTGTGCGCATGTCTTCTAGAAGTAAATCACACCGGACAAATTGCAGGTTTATGAAGAACTCCAGAGTGGCCTTTATTCCAGGGGGTGCAATTCCCTTTTAAAGCAGAATATCTCATGTACAGAGTCACAGCTAACATACAGTATACATTCATCAATTGGTTAACAGTCTAAGGGGTCTTGCCTAAACCCACGCTACTGGGCATGACCCCAGCATCATCACATGACGTTTCTTTGTATGCCAGCCCCATTCCAGCTCCATTTTACTACACGTGGCATGTTTCTATAGAGCTTTAGTTGCACAAAGGAAGTGGGGGAGGAGTTAGTAAAGGAAGCTGTTCCTTTAACACAGGAATTTGTTACACAAGGCTTGCTCGATGGGAAGGGGGGAGGCTAGCATGATGGGAGGAATTTGCAGAGAAAATAGTGACTAAACACATTGTAGGGGGGGAAGGGAATATTTATTCTAGCAGCCAGTTTTAACATAGTGAACACAGAATAAATAGACATTAGTAAATAGCCATTTTATTTTAATTCTTCTATCCATAACAGTCCCCCCCTTAAAATGGCTATTTTACTAGCAACTAATACTGTCCCTGTAGAAAAATAACAAAAGGCTATCTTGCACATCTGTCTGAACAGGCCTCAAACACTTCACTGCACGGGTGACCCGTAGCAGCTTGTCCACTACTTCTTCCCGCGACAGACTTCTGCTCGTAGAGACAGACACTATCCCTGAATGTCCATAAGTGAAAGTAGCTGTTGATTTAATGCGGTGGGACTGTAAGGGTGTATCACGGTCTATATCGTCAATCTCTTGGTGAAGGAAGGTCGGGGTGGTCTGGTCGATTGTCTGATCAACTGTCTTTTGTAGGCATTTCTTAAGACAGGGTAACACACAACAAACAAGAAGAGCGAGGATGATTATCGTTATTAAAATGGCAACACCTATTTGGGCCAGAGCACCTTGCCATCCAGTCATACATCCAAACCATCTTTCCCATGGATCTGTGGCCCCAGAATTTCGTTTCAGCTCGTTGGACAAACTCTTTAACTTTTCTATTGCCAACGTTACCTTACCATTAGGGCCTGTGTGAAGGAGCTCTTGTACTTGCATATATCCCTGCTGTTTAAATGCCTGTATCAGTTCGGTTCAATATGTATGGAATGAATGTATTCGTTTACCGAACGGAGACCACCCTGGGTAGCAATCAGCATTAGAACGCAGAGAAAACCGCGACTTAATTGCTACTAGGTGGCCGCCATTCGACATACGAACACATGGCGAGAACAAAGGATGGTGGCCATCTTAAAACTCACAAATGTAGTCAGCGGGTTTTACGCATGAATTGCCTGGAACTAATTTCGACACAGCAAACATGCGAACGCCCGGTCCCCATGGAAGTCCTGGATGAATACGTTCCCCTCCACGAATCAAACTGGCATTCGGTAGATAGCATCTACCGAATGAGGGGAACGTTCACATGTAACCAGCTGAACCATACGAACGGTGGTTTTCGTGTAGTTAGATGCGAACGGAAACCGGCTCTTGCTACTGATTCTATGGAACTCTAACTCAGATACCTCCACACGATGAGACACGGAAACTACCTAACTGAAATTTGTGAGGTTTGGATATGTAATTACCAGTATCCTCAGCTATCCAGGGATGTTAAAAGTATATTTGTACGTCTTGTAAAAAGTATGTTTCTGAAATTGTTTAAAATTGTAATGTTTCTGGCCAGCAGATGGAGGAGTTTTGTGTTGCATAAATTGTGAGTTCTGTGTGCCAGTAAATTAGTCTTGTTCCAGCATTAAGCTTTGGCTCATGTGTGGATTATTTGGCGATTCCAGGGGTATTTCTGCTTATGGAATATTGAGTGCTTTTCTTTTATGGGAAGAAGGGAATGCTTGACGGGGATATCTTATACTACCGTCACATCCTGTATTATCTGGAATATAGGTACAGCAGGTCATGGTGTCTGGGAGTATTTTACATACTCTCCCTTTTCCTGCCAAAATCATCTCTAAGCTTATTCTATTCTGGGAGGTCATCTGAGAGGTAGCTTGTAACCGCCCTATCCCACCATATATCCCATAACAAGTATATATAGTAATGCCTTCGTCTAGGTTAATATTTTTAGTAATGAATGGGTATTCATTTTCCATGACTCGCATGCAGACCGCTAAGTTTTAAATACTGTGTAGAGACTTAAAAAGCATACTTCATATCCGGAGGAAGATTCAGGGATACAGTACCTGGGTGAGGCCTCGCTCCTCCACAGACATAGCAATTAGACTTGTTATGTTTATTAGCATTGTATTTCATCCATTCAAGCCACAAGTTACTGTCAGAGAAACCTGTCTCTGCAGCCATAGTATCCTCAAATATGGGATGACTACCATGTCTTTTAAAGTCCTAATGTGTGGTTTGAGGGGATTAAAAGGTCTCCTGTTTATTGTATGAACCTCTTCCCTTCCAATTCAGATTTTATTAGCCGTAATGCTTGGGAGAATAGATTCAAACTTAGTTTCTTACCTTAAAATCATTTGGTACCCCCCTTGACACCCTTATGGCATTAATAAATATATATATGTGGGTAAAACCACCCTTTATAGGCGTACTCCTTTTTGTCCTCAAGCATGAATGTGGTGTCTCAAGAATACCTTGGGGATTGTCATGTATTATGTGTATGGACATAATAACCTTGGCAAGGGCACATTTACTTATTCTTATTATTATTCTTAGAAATCTTGTCTCATGCTACCCTAGTACTGGCAGATTCAGATCATTTAAACATTCAATATTAATATCACCACAAACTCAAGATAAGCAGATGATCGTGAAGTAGGCACCTCAGACGTGAGGGCTGCAGGGTAAGGAGTATGTCTGTTTCTCTTTAGTTTCACGAGGTCCCCTTTTGGGGTATTCGGCTTTCCATCGATGGCAGGTGGTCAGGCATTATTATGGCCATCAAAACACCCACTTGTTGATATTTATTTATTTTTTCAACAAGTATCTTTGTTCTCTAAGAATGGAGTTTCAAAAAGGGTTGTCAAGATCAACAAATGCTACTTCACATGATGCAGAGGCAGGCTTGATTCTGGAATGATGAATCCACGGGGTGATCTCTGTAACTTTCACGGTGCACTACTCAGCATGTGGTCTTGGTTATCACTTTGGTGGCTGGATAGGCCTCTGGCCATCCTGAAAACATGTCTACTATAATTAGTGCATATTTGAACCAGCCACTCTTTGGCATTCTGGATGTAGTCAACTTGACTCCTCTGGAAGAGATAATGAGGTTTGGCTAGATGCTTGGGGCTTTCCTCCATTCTTCCTGAGTTGCCCTTGGCACAAATGGCACAAGATCTACAGTAACTGTTGGTCAGAGAGGCAATTCCTGGTACTTAAGAGTATTTATTGATCAAAATAGTTCATGAGGGTTCTGGACAGATGCTCCGTAGGCCCACTGGACCACTGCTGAGTATATGTTCTTGGGGTAAGCAGAACTTGAGATTGTTGAACTACAGCCCATCTTTAAGGGTTGCCCCTTTCTGTTTCCAGCTTGTGTTTTTTCAGGGTCATTAGCTGCTTGTTATTCCTTCAGGAGCTTGAGGTCTGTGGGTAGGATCTTACATGGTGAATATGGGAGTTTCTTCAGCAGACACTCTTCTGTCCACTTCCTTTAGTGCACTTACAACTTATTGGACAACTTGGTCAGCCAGATAGTTGCCACATGCTTCCTCTGAGTTCAGTCTTCCGTGAGCCATTATCCTCTGTACGGCCACTTCTTCAGGAAGGTGTAGGGCATCCATCAGCTCTTTTTAGCCATGCTGTACTTAACTGGCATGCCAGTTGCTGTAAGAAATCTTCTTACTTCCAGATTCATTCCGAAGTCATGTGCCACACTTAGTGCATACCTTGTGGCAGAGTAGATATTGGCGTGTCTTCCTTCAGAGATCTTGCATGCTGTGGTGAGAGCCTATAGCTCAGCTTCTTGTGCAGACATTGTTGAGGTAAGATACTTGATCCACTCTAGTGACAGCAAATCCGGAACAGATCATGAGGAAAAGGCTAAAAAAAATAAGTCAGTGTCTTATCATTTCCACCCCTGGGAAGTGGCAGAAGAGTGGCCAGGTTATAGAGTATCATCTCTGCAGGGTGACAGTATCCTGCACAGAATTCGTCTATTACAAGGAGAGGTGGGAGATTGCAGGGAGAGTCTCAGGGAACCAGGGCACCATTCGAAGGTAACCACAAAGCAAGGCTTAGTTAACAGGCTACTCCAAGGAGAGCCATCTACACCTATGCAGGAGACAACAATGTTAGACAGGAATGAGGAGTCAGGCAGGCCTTGCTTGCTACAAATAGATGTCGTGGCCTGCTATACAAGGCCGCATATAGCCGCTGGGTATGGGCCTTATTATGTACTAAAACCTAAGTCAGAAGAAAATTTGGGACAACCTGAAGTGATACTTCTCCACAGATGCTAACTCATCGTTGATGACATTGGTAATACAGGTAGCCTGATCAGCCAATTTATCTTAGGCTTAAACAAGTCACACCATGTAGTGGAATGGGTCATTAGGATTCGGGCAATTCTACAGTAAAAGGGCATAGTAAGGGTGGACGTGATGTTACGTTAGGAGTAGGCGTGGCTGTGGATAGTGGGAAATCAGCCTTATCCATTCTCATATATTATTCCTTTTGTCTTCAGTATATCCAAAACATGTGTATGTCCAGGCGTTGCAATATACAGTAATCCATTATCGGTCATGATATTAAAACTCATTCTCATGGATTAAATCAAAGATTTTAATTCAACCCCAGAAGTAACAAGGTTTTCCTTCACTAAAAAGGATTGGAGTTACTGTATAATAGCGTACACCCAATATAACATACATTGCATGTTCCTAACTGTTACATTAGTGTATTTCATTTTGAGACATTTGCAACCTTAATGTAAATTTATTTTAATTAATTAACCTAGTACTTTCCTATAACATACATAAAAACAATGAAAAAAAAAAAAACAGTACAGACTAACAATTTAGTAAAACAACAAACAAACATAGATCTCTATTCTATGAGATCTATGTTGCAGTTGAATTTAGATCTTGACATTTTTTTCACTGTCCTAGAAGGAGGGGGAGGGGTGTCCGGTCTGAGTTTCTTTCTCTGCCTCATTCCACAATTCATTTATTCCAACAAAATCTAACTTGCCTTGTTTGCTTTCCTTATTCCAACATGCCAATAACCGCTTACTTAACAATATATACAAGATTACACAAAGTTCCTAACTAGGATATTTGTCCAGCAAATATCCCTTTTTTTTTTTTTTTCGTTCAGCAGCTAATGGCCAGCAGCTGGAAGATTTCCCTCACGGAGTTTCACAAGCATTTCACCCATTCACCCCCCCCTGTAGCCAGTACTCAGAGCAGTCAGAGCAAGAGAAAGCAACCAAGGAGGAGGTGGAGAGGGGGGGGGAGAGGACTTGCAAGTACGAAGTTTTTTAACCATGTGATTGCCTAAGCACAGCTCTCCTTAGGACAAAAGATAGAATAGGAGAGTGACAATACAGATAGTATAGATTACAATTAACATATACCCAAAAAGACATTTACATGCAAAAGCACAATATATATGCCAAAGCACAATATACAGATGCAATTAAACCACAAAGTCCTTAAAATAAATGCCGGCTAATAATAAACTCAGGTCACACACACAGAAACACTCAAGCTCATATACAACAACTTAACTCTTTGTTTGTTCGTTTTTTATTATTTCAACAAACAAATACGCCAGGATATTGTCTATCCGATCTAAAATAAGAAATACGCCAGGATTTTTTTTTATATAAACCCGACCTCAATCGCCAGGGTCTTCTATGAACCCTGAACTCAAATAATCAAAATAAATCGCTAGACTCTCAACGGAGGCTGTAGCCAAAAACAAACAGAACATTAAGCAAGTAGCACAAAGATTTTCAAGCAGACACTTTCACAGATAAAACTCACACGCAGGATGTAGATAGACAATTGACAGGTTCTATTCAAATAAAGGGGACATGTGGGCATACTATATACCTGTCGAAGACGTTAACCACAGGAAGCCGAGCGGAGACCCAGAGTACAGACCAATTCCAAAGACAGGAAAATATAGGTAAGTTACTCATTTACCATATGCAGAGGTGATCAGGCTCTTTTTTTCCCCCAATCTCTGGGGGTCTCCTCTCCGGCTTCTGTAGCAACACAACCCTCATGCTCCACGTCCAGCGCCAACTGATTAAAGAAAACTTTGATTATTTGTCTATCTACTCATTTCTAAATTGATTGTGCGCATGTCTTCTGGAAGTAAATCACACTGGACAAATTGCAGGTTTATGAAGAACTCCAGAGTGGCCTTTATTCCAGGGGGTGCAATTCCCTTTTAAAGCAGAAATACGTCATGTACAGAGTCACAGTTAACATACAGTATACATTCATCAATTGGTTAACAGTCTAAGGGGTCTTGTCTAAACCCACCCTACTGGGCGTGACATGACGCATGACATTTCTTTGTATCCCAGCCCCATTCCAGCTCCATTTTAATACACATGGCATGTTTCTATAGAGCTTTAGTTGCACAAAGGAAGTGGGGGAGGAGTTAGTAAAGGAAGCTGTTCCTTTAACACAGGAATTTGTTACACAAGGCTTGCTCGATGGGAAGGGGGGAGGCTAGCATGATGGGAGGAATTTGCAGAGAAAATAGTGACTAAACACATTGTAGGGGGGGGAAGGGAATATTTACTCTAGCAGACAGTTTTAACATAGTGAACACAGAATAAATAGACATTAGTAAATAGCCATTTTATTTTAATTCTTCTGTCCATAACATTGCAAGTAACTTTTCTCACACAATGCATTATTCTTTTCATAGAAGCTGTTCAAAGCCTTGTTACAAATCATTCATGATTTGTACTTATGTTTGCCATTCCCTACATACTTCTGTATTAATGAAACACACAAAGCAACAACATTCAATCATTCTGACATCAAAGGCTCCTTGTATGTCTGAAACCTTTGACAACTTTGGTTGTAAGGTATTTGATAGAAATGTCTGCCAGGGATTAAATGTTGTCCCATGGGGATAATTATAATAATAATTTACGATTTTTATAGCACTTTTCTCTCGGTTAGACTCAAAGAACTTTAAAAGACATAAAAGTTAGGAGTTTCTGATGGTCAGATGAGTGGACTGAATGCCTAAAAAAAAGCTAAAGTCTGTAAGGACGGTGTCTCTTTGATTGAGCATGGTAAAAAGTTCCAGAAGCTAGGGGCAGGGTGACTGAATGCTCTAGAACTGGAGTTTGTCTTTATTCTGGGCACTGACAGGAGGAATTTGCTG
Source organism: Pelobates cultripes (assembly GCA_933207985.1). Taxonomy (NCBI): domain Eukaryota; kingdom Metazoa; phylum Chordata; class Amphibia; order Anura; family Pelobatidae; genus Pelobates; species Pelobates cultripes. The sequence goes on from OW240913.1 coordinate 236,500,864, forward strand.
GCTGACCGAAGTGAACGAAATGGAATATATTTTGTGAGGAGCTCTTTTTTTTAGCTACTGAGGGCCTTGCTTGTTTAAGGCTTTGAAGGTCAACAGGCCAATTTTAAAATATGTTCACCATTTAATTGGAAACCAATGCAGGGAGTGGAGAATAGGTGTTATCTTTGTCTAGAGTCAATCAGCACTCACAAGTTTCATACCTCTGATGAACTAATGAGTTCATAGCCTCCAAGCTCCGGACCAGTTGGGTGATAATGTGATATTTTTGTTGCCCGGAGTCCTTACGCTTGTAACTCTGTTTTGCCCGGGTTCACATTTAGCTAACTAGCCTTCATCCATTCTATGACGTCTGCTAAGCAACTGTTTATGCGGCATGTTGGGTTTGTAGTATCTGGAGCAAAGGAGAAGTAGAGTTGTGTGTCATCAGCATAGCAGTGAATTCCTGGGCCATTGCCTGATGATGTCCCCTAGTGGTAGCAAGTAAATTGCGTATAGCATTGGAGACCAGATGGATCCTTGTGGAACTCCGTAGAACAATTCTGTTGGTGCCAATGAGCTTGATCCTGATGTTACTCTGTGATATATAAAGTTTTACCAGTGTTCGCGAGGTAGAGTGTCAGACTTAGAGTTCCAGACATTCAACAACCAAGTCCCGCTGCCTCCGTTCGTGCGACAAGACGCTGCCGTTTTCTTCAGCACGTGGCGTTTGATTATATGGAAATGTGGCCACACAGAGCACTTAAGTCTGTGGTTTCCTTGTAGCATTTGAGTCAGGGGGTGGTCGGTGTTCAGTAGACTTGTCTACCGAATGCAGGAAAAAAAGTGTTTCTGTTCGGGAACTATATAATACAAACCAGGGAAATATCTTGCAAACAGAAGGAAAACTTATTGTGGCACAAGGTATATGGCCCATAGTCAGTGGGCAGGAGGCTAGCTTCCACACTCCTCCAGTTCATTCATGGCAAACGGTAAGGAGCGTTTGTCACAGCCTCCTAGACCAGTGCTCCCCAACCCAGTCCTCATGGACCACCAACAGTCCAGGATTTATGTATTTCCCTGTTAGTGGTCTATGAGGACTGGGTTGGGGAACACTGTCCTAGACCACAGATGTGTTGCAAGCGCTCTATTAAAATTATATGGTCAATATTGTCAAATGCAGCTGAGAGATAGGATGGAGTAATCACCTTTGTCTCTCGCCACAAGAAGATAATCACTCGGACTAGCACGGTTTCTGCACTGTGGCAGCATTTGAAACCTGACTGGAAAGGATCAAAGATGTTCAAGGTTGATGGGCCTCCAGTTAAGTTGTCACTACTTTTTCAATAATTTTCCCCAGAAATGGAAGGTTGGATACTGGTCTGTAATTATCCACGCAGTCTGGATCTAGTAAAGGTTTCTTTAGGAAGGTTTTTACCACAGCTTCTTTTGGAAGATCTGAGAAGTCTCAAGTTTTTAGTGAACACTGCACTATTTTTATGAAGACTGGGGCAGGTGTTTCAATCCATGCAGATATAAGCTGAGTTGGAGCAGGGTCTAAGTCACACGTAGTAGAGTGTATCTTTTTCATGGTTCTTTTAACTGCACCTATATCCACCTTTGTAAAAGTGGACCATAAATTGGGTTAATCTGACATTCCATTGTAGTGGTTCTGGTGTGTAACTGGTTGGCCTGTTGTGAAAGAGGTTCGGATGGAGTTAGATTGCAAATTCTTCACACTTATCCTTAGTAAAGTTTGTGGGGATATGCATGTATTCTACTTTTCAGAGCTTTTCTACTGTGCGAAACAGTTGCTTGGGTCTATTGTGGGAGAGTGCAATTCCGCATTACAAAAATATTTTTTCTGAGTCATCTCCAATTGAAATACATTAAGATGTTTGGCAAGAGCGGTTTTATCCTCTGGATCATGTGTCCTGCGCCACCTTCTTTCAAGTTTGCGGCCTGTTCTCTTAATTTTTCCGATGGAGCTATTAAACCACGGTGCATTGTTGTGGGTTTTGACAATAAATTAACGTGTGTTGGTGCAATGCTTTCAAGGGTGTCTCTCATGGTGTTGTTGTAGTCGGACTGGAGCTGGGGTCGTCACAGGTACCCATTAGTTCACTTAGATCCAATGGCATCATCCCTTTTCAGGAGTGGTGTTTTGAGGCTGGGGTCTGGCTGATTGTGATACAGTGGAGCAGTGAATAGAGTGGTGGTTCGACTGAACAACTAAATTTACAGTTATTGGTGACACTTTTAGTCCAGACTGGAACACTACATCAAGTGTATGACTTTCTGTGGGTGGAAGTAGTTACAATTTGTGTGAAGCATAGTACACTAATCAAGCTGAGGAGAGCATGAAGGGATAGAGTGTCATCAATCCAAGTGTTGAACTCTCCCAATATAAGCCATCTGGGGTGTTTAAGGATTAAACCAGTCAAAAGGTCTGAGACTTCCTGAAGAAATCTCTTCCCATCTCCTGGGGGTCTGTATATTAACAGTATCCGTAATACCCTATCTATTGAGACGCATTCGTAGTTACATTGCTGAAAAGAGACTTGCGTCCATCAAGTTCAGCCTTCCTCACATTTGTTTTTTGCCGTTGATCCAAAAGACAAAAAAACAAAACAAAAAAAAACAAAAAAAACACAGTTTGAAGCACAATTTTGCAACAAGCTAGGAAAAAAAATTCCTTCTTGACCCCAGAATGGCAGTCAGATTTATCCTTGGATCAAGCAGTTATTACCCTACATTGAAAGATTATATCCTTGAATATTCTGTTCTTGCAAGTATGCATCTAGTAGCCGTTTGAACATCTGTATGGACTCTGATAAAACCACTTCTTCAGGCAGAGAATTCCACATCCGGATTGTTCTTACAGTAAAAAAACCTTTCCTTTGCCTTAGACGAAATCTTCTTTCTTCCAGTCTAAACGCATGGCCTCGTGTCCTATGTAAAGTCCGGTTTGTGAATAGATTTCCACACAATGGTTTGTATTGGCCCCGAATATATTTGTATAATGTTATCATATCCCCTCTCAGGCGACGTTTTTCTAAACTAAATAGGTTTAAATTTGTTAACCTTTCTTCATAGCTAATATGTTCCATTCCATTTATTAATTTTGTAGCCCGCCTTTGCACTTTTTCTAGTGCCATAACATCCTTCTTTAGAACAGGTGCCCAAAATTGCACAGAATATTAAATATGGGGTCTTACCAGTGATTTATAAAGAGGCAAAATGATATTCTCGTCCCGAGAATGAATGCCCTTTTTCATGCATGACAATTCCTTACTGGCCTTGGCCACTGCTGATTGACATTGCACATTGTTGCATAGTTTGTTGTCTATAACAATTCCCAAGTCCTTTTCATGTGTTGTTATACCTAATTCGCTTCCATTAAGGGTATACGTTGCTTGTGTATTCTTTACGCCGAAGTGCATAACTTTGCATTTTTCAACATTAAATTTCATCTGCCATTTGAGTACCCAGTCCCCCAGTCTATCTAAATCCCTCTGCAGCAAAGTAATATCTTGCTCAAATTGTATTATTTTACAAAGTTTTGTGACATCTGCAAACACTGAAACATGACTTTCAATGCTGTCTTCAAGATCATTTATAAACATGTTAAATAGAAGGGGTCCCAGAACAGACCCCTGAGGGAGAACAACTTGCCACCTCTGTCCAGCTTGAAAATTTACCATTAATGACAACTCTTTGTACTCCGTTTTTAAGCCAATGTTCTACCCATTCAAAAGATTGGAGTATGTGGAGTGGTATTGGTTTGGGATTTAAGGATGATTTGTTACAGATCATAACTCCACCTTCCTTGCAATTTTGTCTCAAACAGTGGAACACTGTATTTGCATGGAATAGCTGCCTCTAGAATAGGCCCCATATTTTCATCTAGCCATGATTCTGTAATACACACTAATTCTCATGTTTCAATAATGTCGGTGATAATAGCCGTTTTGTTCCTTATTGATCTGGCATTGCACAGAATTGATCTGATAGGACAGTCTTGGGATTCTGTGGTTTTGCTCTGTACTTTGGAAACAGTGTGTCTTCTAAAGTGGATCACACCAAGAGGTTTCCTTGATTTGATGTGAGTTTATTTATTCATTTATTTTTAAGTATGTTTTTGTGGCTTCTAGGTTCAATCACTTTAATTGGGCTTGCAGGTAGGCAGAGCAGCTGTGAGTGTCAGGAGATTGAACTTAAAGTTTAGATTTTTCCTCCACGGCAGCCCCTTTGTATCCCTTTGAAGATGCCAAGTGAATTTAGGGTAACCACGAGAGAGGGACTGAGTTCAGGGGCCACTTTTTGGGGTCGTAGGGAATACAGATATGAGGAAGTATAGATTATCATTACCTCAGCAGTGAAGGAGTTAAAATAGCTTCTAGTTTTTGTAGGGATGTCAGCAGTGGGGGGCTGGTCACATTTATTGCATTCCAGTGGTTCCCGATTGGAAGATAACCCGCCAATGCCATCACCACTTTACATAATTTTTAAGTTATTATTGTATATATGGAACTTTACTATCTGAATTTTTTTTTGTTAACTTTTTGGGTCTACAAGAAGTCCAATCAAATCTTTTGGTGTAACCTACATTACATAATGACTTTTTCTATATATTATCTAGCATTGACAGCCTGCTATATGAAAGTGTTTGGTGCCTACTATTGCATCTAGTGCCATTTATGCATTTCTTTGTTTCCATTAAGTATCAGGTTAGCTGGGAGGTGTAAACTCTACCTATGGCATCAATAGCCAGGATGGACTGGCTAATGTGATTTATGAGCGTATTTCCTGAACAGAGTGTGTTTCATTGGGTGATAACTGGTCCAATGCGGACTACTTGCTGCAAGTCACCAGGAAATAAAAAGAGGCTCAGCGGGGAAAAAAAGGTAAGACTGAAAACTGCACCAAAACTGCATTACTGAGAAATGGTTCCACTGTAGGCTTAGCTACACAGGGATGTCACCCTTTAATAGCTGCAATGGTGTACCATGGTTCTTCATTTGTCCATTTTTGCGACAGAAAAAAAAACAAACAATTAAAGAAGACGTAAGAATGCTGTAGATTAATTGTCCCCCTTTCACTAATTAAATGAGGTGGGTATGAGGGACATTTAACCCCTTAATGACCAGACAGTTTTTCAATTTTCTTACTGTTAAGGACTAGTGATGTCCCGAACGGTTCGCCGGCGAATAGTTCCCGGCGAACATAGCGTGTTTGCGTTCGCCACGGACGGTGAACATATGCGATGTTCGGTCTGCCCCCTATTAATTTACTTATACTAACTAAAAATTACTTAGTATTAGTAAATTGTGCCCCTACTCGCAATACCGCGAGTAGGGGCATGTCTATTAAACAGTGAGCAGCCTGTGGCTGTTCACTGTTTAAAAAATAAAAATAAAAAAAGGGTCCCCCCCCCAGTGGGGGCCCTAAATACTAGTGGGGGGGGGGACCTATTGTCCCCCCGCGGCCCCCACCCCTGAGCGTGGGTGGGGGCCCTAAAATGAACAATAAGGGGAGGGACCTATTGTCCCCCCCGGCCCCCACCCCTGAACGGTGGGTGGGGGCCCTAAAATGAACAATAAGGGGGGGACCTATTGCCCCCCCAGGCCCCAACCCTGCGCGGCGGGTGGGGGCCATATTGATAATGAGGGGGGGGGGACGTAATGCCCCCCCGGCCCCCACCCCTGCGCTGCGGGTGGGGGCCATATTGATAATGAGGGGGGGACACCTACTGCCCCCCCCCCGGCCCCCACCCCTGCGCGGTGGGTGGGGGCCATATTGATAATCAGGGGGGGGCCTACTGTCCACCCCCCCTCCGGCCCCCACTCCTGGGCGGCGGCTTTAAGTAAATCCCCCCCCCCCAGGTGACTAGAGTCCTTCCCCAAACAAAAATTACCTACCACCCCTCACCCTAAAAATAGTGATGAGAATAAAATAACTAACCTGTAAAATAAAATTAAACTTACCATTCGACGTCTTTTTTTTTCTCAAATCTTCATTTTCAGCCCCAAAAAAGGCCAAATAAAAAACCATCATAACCGTCGAATTGAAAAAAAAAAAAGAGCGCAAAAAAAAAAAACCTGACGAAAAAGAAAAAACCTGAGCGCAAAAAAATAATCCATCTTCATCCATGGAGGGCTCTGCGCAGACTGAGCTCCGCAGGGCGGGGGAAGGCTTATAAAGCCTTGCCCCGCCCTGCAATTAGGCTAAGAACACGCTGATTGGTGGGTTTAAGCCAATCAGAGTGCTCTTTGTCATTTTACACAGCGTGGGAAAATTCCAAAGAACTTTCCAACGCTTATTTTTTTGCGCTCGGGTTTTTTTTTTTTTTAGTTCGACGGTTATGTTGGTTTTTTATTTGGCATTTTTTGGGGCTGAAAAATGAAGATTTGAGAAAAAAAGAAGACGTCAAATGGTAAGTTTACATTTATTTTACAGGTTAGTTATTTTATTCCCCCCTCATTATTTTTTAGGGTGAGGGGGGTAGGTAGGGACTTTTTATTTGGGGGGGAAGGGTGACTAGGGGTTTGGGGACCCCTAGTCACCTTGGGGGGGGGCGGAATTTACTTAGGGCCCCCACCCGCAGCCGAGGGGTGGGGGCCGGGGGGAGGACAGTAGGTCCCCCCCCCCCCATTATCTTTATGGCCCCCAACCGCCGCCCAGGGGTGGGGGCTGGAGGGGGGGTGGACAGTAGGTACCCCCCCTCATTATCAATATGGCCCCCACCCGCCGCGCAGGGGTGGGGGCAGTAGGTCCCCCCCTCATTATCAATATGGACCCACCCGCCGCGCAGGGGTGGGGGCGATGGGGGTGCAGTTGGTTATCATTATCTTTATGGCCCCCACCCGCCGCCCAGGGGTGGGGGCCGGGGAAGAGAGTAGGTCTCCTCCCCCCCCCTTCAACCAGTAAGAGTCCCTGTGGGTTTTAAAATTCGCCTGCCCATTGAAGTCTATGGCGGTTCGCGACATCACTATTAAGGATTAGGGCTCTTTACATTTCTGCGGTGTTTGTGTTTAGCTGTAATTTTCCTCTTACTCATTTACTGTACCCACACATATTATATACCATTTTCTTTTGGTCTTTCAAAAGATATAATTTTCATCATATCATATAATTTACTATAAAATAAAAATAAAATATGATAAAAAAAAAAAAAAGACAGCCCCCTGCTTGCAGCTCCTAGACTCCTATTGCAGCGATGTGATCACATGGCCCTGGAGGGCCAGGGTGGCCGGAGCTGCTGAGGTCTCCGACAGTCCCCCCGCGACAGTGATTGCCGGTCCAGGTAAGTCCAGGGCTCCTATTTGCCGCGGCCCTACACAACCGTTTTTTTTGTCGGACATACATAGTACATCCACGGTAGTTAAGGGGAGATATATATATCAAAATACAGGTAGAATAAAATTATATATATTTTTTTAATATTTTTACGGTTTATTTTTATTTATTTTTTTATTATATATATATATATATATATATATATATATACACACACACACACACACACAATATATATAATAATTACACACGCCTTGTGGGCTGCCCAAGGGTGTTGGGTTGGTGTCTTCTCTGTCATTGTTTGTGAAGTATTCCGATATGGCCTGTCGGGTCGTGAGAAGTATGTGTTCGTCCCTAAGCAGGTTGGCATTTAGCTTCCATGTCCAGCTAGTGTGATGATGGAATTTGCCCAGGGTGACAGTCACGTCTCCGTGGTCCGACCATGTGATATTGTGTATTTCTGAGTGGAGTAGTTTACATGGTAATTAGGTGTATCTTTGTGGAGTTTAAGGTGCCCGTGGGGATGATGTATCTGCCCTCCGGATCTATTTTTGAGTGTGTTAAAATGAATGGGCATCTTTTATGTATTATGATGGCTACTCCTGCCTTTGTCCGTAGGGCCCTAGCTTCATAGGCCGTAGTGTACATGTGGTTTTTTAAAATGACTGGCGCCGACTCGGGCAAGTGTGTTTCCTGTATTAGGGCAATGTTACCTGTTTAGCTTTTATGTCCCGTAGGAGGAGTCTACGCTTGTTTGGCGTGAGGAGGCCACTGGCGTTTATGGATAGTATTTTAAGAGCCCTGGAGGTGTCAGTTGTGAGTGCGTAGGTTGTGGCTCAAGTCTTGCGTCAGCTGTTGCACCGCGTCAGCTGGTGTCAGCTTTTGTTGGTGTCACGGTCACATGGGGTGTATGGGTCCTATGGGTATCGGTCACAATTGTACTTCATGACAATGAAAGCAATATTAATACCGTAACATAATCAATAACAATACATAAATACGATCTGGTCTTACACACTGCCAGAGTAGTGTGTGAGCGTTCACCCTTCCCCTTGGGTGCAAATGTATTTCCCGATTGGGTGTAGGTGTCCCTCACGTCCACTATGCCAGTGTGCGGGAACCTAGTATGTGGCTGCTCTCCAGCCAGTGGTTATGGTGAATGCTGGGCTAGCTGAATAGGTATTAGTTTTTGCCGTTGCCATGCGGTGCGGGGCCCTGTACAGTCGGCGTCAAAGAATATAACCATCCACTTGCAGGTCCAGGACTGTCAAACCTGTTCCCCGGGTTTATGCAGGGCCCGGATCCATATAATATTCCTCCATTAGTATTAGAGAATGTCCAGTGAGTTACCCGTCCGAGCCTCTATTGGTGTTGTCCAATTGTAGTTGCAGAGGGTTCAGTGTGGTGCGCCTTAAGGTGCTCCCCCAGTGCCTAATGGCTGGGTGTTATACGGCTGCGAGTATGTTCAAGGGGGTCGCCAGATGGTTGTCCCCAAGGGAGAGGGGGGGCCCAGCCATAGATCTGAGGGGTGTTTGTGACTCTCAACGGATAGGGGCCCCCGGCAGTCTCATGCGGTATATAACCCCATCCCCCCTCATATTTTCCAGCCTCCCTGAGTGTTAGTGTGTGCAGCATGGCGAGATCGGGCATTGGGTCTTTCGGCAGGGCAAAGTTTGGCGGTGGATCTACTTGTAGGCTGCAGAGGAGCTTCAGCGGGTCGCCTCAAGGCAGGAGGGTGTGGGTGGAAGGCCACTAATTTAAACGGGTGTCCCCAGGTGTACCTTATGTCGTGTTCTTGCAGCAGTGACGTTAGGGGCTTCCAGGCCCGTCGGCGTTGTAATGTCGTCGGGGACAGGTCTTGGAACAGGGTGATACTGGCTCCCTGATAGTTGAGGTTGTTGTGCGTGGCGTATTGCATAACCGCTTCCTTTGAGGAGTAGTGGTGGAAGCGGATGATGACATCCCTGGGCGGGATCCATTCTGACCTGCGGGCGCGTAGAGCCCTATGCGCTCTATCTATTGCCCATTTCTCTTCTGGGATTTTGGGTATGAGGTGCTTAAAATAGTGCTCCATTTTCCCAATAAGGGAGCCTTCATTAGGTTCCTCAGGCAGGCCTCTGAGTCGCACATTATTGTGGCGGGTGCGGTTCGAGAGATCCTCCACTGCCATTTCTATTTCTGTAATTCTTTTCTCCATAGCAGTGGAGTGGTGGATTAGAGAGTTATGTGCTTGGGTCACTGTGTCCACCCTGTCCTCTAGGGCAGCCGTTCGCGCTCCCAGTGCTTGGATTTCAGCCATCACAGCTTGGGTGCTTTTGGAGATCTCTCCTGCCAGGTAGCTGCAGACCTCCATTAGCGGATTTAGGATGTGTGGACTGTCATTCTGTTGGCTTGTAGGCTTTTCAGTCTCTGTCGCGTGTGCTGGGGAGTTAGATTTCTGCGGGCTGCGCTGGCAGCCATCTTGTGCGGCCTGTGCGCCACGTGGTGTGGTGAGCATGTCTGCTACGGAGACGGCGGCTTCCCTCTATTCACCTTTTTTTTTCCCGTTGTGGCTTGGCTCCGGTCTGTGTACCGTACATAATGCACTGTTTGGATCTGATTTACTAGGTCCGATGCTGGTGGCAGATGCTAGATTGAGCGTGGATTCTCAGGAGCCCGCAGACTACACGTCCATCTTGGTCTGCAGTCAGGCCACACCCCTCGTTTATTCTTTTCTATTTACCGAATGCCTCGACCCCGAGAGGCACTCAGTACAGGCAGAGCATCGGAAGCCTGCCTGATGGCTTCCGATGCTCCACGTGGAGCAACCTGGAAGTGATCGCTCTGGGGGGGAGCGATCACCCGGTGTTCTCTGGGTGCCACCGGCAGTGAGGGGGTATTGCAGTGATGCATCAACATCGAGGCATCGCTGCAATACCATTAGACCTGAACAACTACAACTTAATGCAGTTTGTATTCCTGACACTACAGTGTTCCTTTAATCCCATTTCTAAATTTGCACACTGATATCACAGCAAATTAAAAAAGTGGCACTAATCAATGCTAACTGTAGTGCACCTAAACAGTTCTATATGCCATTGCAATTTTAGCAAAAAAATAAATAAATAAAAATGGGGTGAAACATTAAAAAAAAAAAAAAAAAAAATATAAAAAAAAAAAAACACACTTACATTTAAAAGCAATGACCATAGATGAAGATGAGCCAACACCGCTTCCTTTTTCTTCCTTTCTTTGTGATCTTGGAACATTTTCATGTTTGTGTTTTTTAAACGCACAGCTTCCTAGTTGCGAAAATAAATCAGAGTTCAATTATGGCTGTAATTTGTAAAAAAAAAAAAAAAAAAAAAATTAAAAATACAAAAATGGTTGCATTTTCCTGTTTGACTCATATGTGAATTGCACACTGTGAGAATATTTATGGGGTAATAAATATTAAAAAGCAATATTTTATAAAAGTTCTCAAATAAAAAAAGTTATTTAATTTTATCAATATCAAAAATTTATATTTTCACTGATTTCAAGGGAAGAGTTAACCACTATTTTAACTCTTATAGACCCGGGAGTACGTTTATTAGAGTATTTGTGTGACGGAGCTCCAGTACTCCAAGTACCTCTGCCAAGTCTGCTTCCTTGTAGCTATCAGTGACCCTGGAGCACTTCAGACCCAGTTGCCGAGGCTTGACTGGGATCACTGAAGGCCTTTTATAGCCCTGGACACACTTTTCATCAGCCGATTACATCCCATCCCCAAACACCAGACAACACTTGGTGAATGTTAAAAAAGCAACTAACTTTAATAGACATAGCACATATATTTATGCCCCCAAAAGCCTCATTTACAGGGTGCATAGAGTACTATAGTACAGGGAAGGGTGGGTCCAGACAATAGCAAGGGCTAATTAGAGATTTAGGAGGGACAGGGCAGCTAGTTTAAACTGGTTTGGCAGTGTCCCTGGGGCAACACCCTGCTGGGGAAACAATAGGACAGGAAAAAGGGGGAGGGTGAAAGGTACAGACAATTAATACATTCCTGCGTACCCTGTGCCAATACTGGGCTCTGGGTGCCAAAACACAAGAGGAATCTGGGGAATCACACATAGTGTCTGTCTTCCATCTCTAGTGATGGTGACTACCGTCACAATTTGTATTGCACACATTAATCACAACCAAATAGAAAAATAATTAATTGTGACAAATTAATAATAATAATAATAATAATAAGTAACACACATGACAATATCAGTGAATATTTAGGTATACCGTGGCTCGATAAATCCCCGTCGCCAGGCCGTGGCAAAATTTCTAGTCTCCATGGCACCTTGGATTTGTCAGCCTTTTACCTAAAGTGGCCGGATGGGCAAAGAATAGAGCCGCAGGAGTATGGAAGCGGCCAGCTCAGGGAGCATTGAAGCCGGCCGCCCTGGGCTGTATGGAGTCAGCCAGCTCAGGGAGCTTTGTAGTAGACCGTCCTGGGCTGCATGGAGGCTGTGGCAGCACAAAAGCGAGCAGTGGTCTTCCTGCAGCTCCTCTCTGCTCCCTCGCAATGTGTAATGATCCCGGAAGCCGGAATATGAGGTCATTCCAGCCCCGGCATCACTGCAGACAGTGCGAGGGGGCAGAGAGGAGCTGCAAGATCATTGCTCCCTCGAACGCAGGAATAGCAGACTCACTGGACCCCATGGAAAGTCCACTCAGTCCCCCCAAAGGTGTGTGTGTATGTCTGTGTCTGTTTAGGTACCTGCCACCCTTGGATTACATGATTGTTGTTTTTATTCACCTTTTTCCCCACGCCGTGCTGGTTTCACCATCGTTTTTCCCTCCTCCACGTCAGAGATCTTAATGATCTCAGCTAAGCAAATGCTTTCCCATAGGATAACATTGGGAGGTTATTACACATGGTTCTCTATGAGTACTGCAGAGCACTGACACAGGACTCTCTAGTGGCCGTCTGAATGACTGTCACTACAGGTCTTAGTAGGCAGCAATGTCACATTTCCCCCCATCCCCCAAAGAAATAGACAGACTTGTGGCCAGACCCACGACAGGTCCACAGTCCAAGTCCTTGGGGTTCCAATGTCACTGGACAAGTGGGTGCAAGACACTGCAGCACTGAAGGAAGAAAAAAGGTAAGTTAACACCAAACATCTGTGTGTGTGTGTGTGTGTGTGTGTGTGTGTGTGTGTGTGTGTGTGTGTATATATGTGTACCCGTGTCCGTGTGCATATCTGCCAATGTGTGTGAATGTGCCAGTTTGGGTATCTGTATGTCACAATGTGTGTACGTGTGTGTGTGTGTCAGATATATACACACTGACACACAAACACTGATACACACACCAGCATATACAAACCCAAGTACACACACTGACACAAAGATACACACATACAAATACACACTGTGTGTATCTGTGTGCCACTATTTGCCAGTTAGATACACACACACACACACACACACAGCCAGACACACACACACACTTTGACACACAGTCACAAACAAGCACATTAAAAAGAAAAGAAAAAAAAAGGTTTATGCAACGATACAAAATGTGTCCTTTTTTTTGTTGGGGGCGAGGGGGGAGTTAGGAGAGTCATATGCAGGGCACTCTGTGTGGGGAAGGAGTACCCATTGGGTGTGTAAGTGGAGGTTTGTTATCCTATGGCATGTATAAATGGTTAGTTAGGGCTGGTGGAAAGTAGGGCAGGGCTTGTGTAGTGTATTGTGAGAGAATTTACAGGGACAGGTAGTCGGGCTTGTGTCTACGTGCAATGTTTGGTTGGTAAATTACAAAGCCGGGTGTGAGAGCTGGTTTTGAGGTCTGAGGCCTATGGGGAGGAATGGGAGGTAGGAGGAGAAAGAGGGGAAAACCGAAGGGAGAAAAAAAAAAAAGAGGGGTGGGGTTGATAGTATCCAATGAATAGTTCTTGGTTTAAATCAGAGCAGTGTGACGGGGCCTTAGTTCTGTCATTCAGGTTGTTGCAGTCAAGCGGAAAACATATTCCAACCATGGAGTCCAGGTGAGGATACACTTGTCAGAGTGGTCTTTGAGAGCTGGAGTCATTGATACCCATTGCTGGAGGGTTGGGCCCTGACTGTTTCCATTTGATGGGAATTATGGATTTGGTGGCATCCAGTAGTTTTTTGGTCAGGGATTTCTTATATGAGGATATTGGTGTGTTGGTATGGTGGAGAAGCATGGGTACAAGTTGTAAAGGAATGTCTGAGTATGTGATGGCGTGTATTTTGGAGTGGATTTGGTTCCAGAAAGGGGCGAGGACCGTGCAGGACCACAAGATGTGCAGTCCATTGCCCTTCATCTTCAGCAGTTCTCTGTGATTGTGTCGTATATGCAATGTAAAGTGTCTGGTGTTCTGTACCATCTCGTCAAACTCTTGAAGCAGGTCTCCTGTATTTTAGAGATTATGGAGCATTTGTGAGTTAGCGTGTATATCTTATCCCACTCCTGGTGAGTATGATCCCGTTTCCTCTTCCCATCTAGCCTGGAATCTAGGGGGTATTTCAGTACCGCTCAAGAGTAGTTTTTGGTAGAGTATAGATATGCCTCGGTAAAGGTGTTTCTAATCGGAGCATAAGGATTCAAAATATGTGAGTTGTCTATGTACGAGGTGCTTGGCAGTAAGGGAGATGTGGTAGTTTTTCATCTGGAAATAACGGAAGCAGTCATTGCCACTAGGTACAGTTCCTGAGTGTATGTCGGGTAATGGTTTCAGCTGGCCTAACGTACACCAGTCTCGTAAAAAAAAAAAAAAAAAAAAGCCCCTGAGGTCTGTTAGCCAAAGGCCACCTGCAAGGTCTGGATTATGTAACATGGGCATCAAGGGATTAGGGGTAGTAGTAAGCTGGTGTGAGAGGCGTATGGTGCATCATATTAGTAGGATGGCATCTATCAGGGGGTTTGGCTAAAGGACATGTTCCCGAGACATGTCTGTGATGGGTGTCTACCACCTGTTTGCCCGAGCTCCAGTTCAATCCACAGTTTCTTGGTCGACTATACGTGCAAGTCTGTGGAGATGTGAGGCTTAATGGTAAAGTTCACTGGGAGGCCCACTTACCCCATGTTTTTAGGCAAGACCACCTGGGTCTCCCTGATCCTGGCCACCTTATTGCCTTAAAGAAATCGGGGGATAGCGGACTATAGGGACTGGGAAAACGCCCTTTGGGAGCGCAACAGGGATTGCTTGGAGGAAAGCGTAGTAAAATATGAATTTGACCGCATTAATATGACCGAACAACGATATGTCTGTCCAACGTCAAAGGTCTGTTTGGATGATGGCTAGTAACGGCAACCCCATAGGTATAGCTAAAAGGGAAATCTAACAAAAAAAAAAGTCTAATTATCAATTTATCAGCTTCACATTCATTGTCTACTCAAAGCTTTAATTCACTGATCCCCTCCGAAGAGTTTTTCTTGCACTATGCTACAGTGGACAATGCCATTTTTGCCATACTGAAAGCAAGGGTTGGTGCTCGGTTAAAAAACACATTTCAAACGCCTTCAAGCTTTTACCCATACACCCATCCCTGTGGCATGTGTATGATAAAAGGTGGAGAGACAGGCATTACTTTGCCACTCGTTTGACATTTGGAGCTAAGAGTAGACCCAAGTTGTTCGACTTGTTTGCCTATACTATGTTGGCTTCTTCTAAATATTTGAGATTGTCCATCAGTCATACATTACCTAGATGACTTTCTCACAATTGAGGACCCCCACTCTACCTCTATTGGCATTCAAAAGACGATTCAAAAGATGGCTCTTTTTTTCTCTCTTAAGGTTCCACTGTCACAGGAAAAACTGTAGATTCTTCCACCAAGATCTTACTGGGTATTCAACTAGACACTATAAATTACAGACAAGTTTACCGATAGAGAAGGTACAGCATATCAGGGAAACTGTGGAATATTTTCTTGCCAAAAACGTGTGTACTAGGGTGGAACTACAATCTTTACTGGGCACGTTGAACTTTGCAATGAGAATAATTCCGCATTTATTTCCTGACTGCTGTGCCTTCTTCCCCTACTTCATACCGACAATAGTACCACATCTTTGGATATGAACGCTAAAGCAGATTTACACATGTGGCTCAAGTTCCGGTCCCATTGGAATGGGAAGGCCATACTTATTCCCCCCATCTCGGAACATTCCCTCATAGTCTGGACCGATGACGCAGCCCACACAGGGTTTGCAGCAACTTTCGATGACTCCTGGTTCAGAGACACATGAGACTCAGTCTACCCTCGTTCCAAACAACTTAAGCTTTGTTCAAAGTCTACCCTATTGGGGCTGCCTCAAAAGCCTGGGGGAAACAGTGAAAAAAAAAAAAAAAAAAAAAAGTTAAATGCTTTTCTGACAATAAAGCAGCACATGGCATTATCAACAAACGCAGATACTCATCCCTTACCATCATGAGGCTCATTAGACAACTCATGTGGTTGGCAGCTATATTACAGTTTCATACCACTTACATACACACCCCCGAACACATTAATGCGGATGCATGGTCTGGTTTTAATTTTCAGGATTTCATCAAAGCACACCCAACAACACTCCTGTCAACACCCCCTCATTCCAAGTCTTAATCCTGGACAGAGTTGCATCATGGCACACAGCAGATTTCTGGCTAGTTCAGCCCACCCTGGCAATACGTCCTGAGCTCATTCACTAGACTCCATAGTGGCATTTATCTCTTTTTTTTTCAATTTAAAAAAACTCTCTTAATATCATCACGCTCTACTTGACTGGTATACCACATCACATCGTAAGCACATTTCCCAGCATAAACCTGTTTAAGTCTTCTTATACACTAAAAAAAAAAAAAAAACGTACTCAAAGGCATACAACGGCACACAATGGTCAGACAAACCCACAACTACCAACAGGCAACCCATAGACGGTCCCTAAATTTTGTGCATTATCAAACATACTAGACCAGGCATGGGCAACCTTTGGCACTCCAGTTTTGGACTACACCTTCCATGATGCATTGCCAGCAGGGGTGTAAGAACATTATGGGGGATGTAGTGCACAACATCTTGAGTGCTGAAGGTTGCCTATGCCTGTACTAGACTAACCCGTTCAAACCCAGTACCCATCTCACAAAAAAAAAAAAAAGTCTACTTAGCATTTCAAGGCTTCCTACGACCTGTCAGGATTACAAGTTGATTAAGCACACAGTACTGTGTCACACCCAGGACTAAGGATAATGTATAACCGGACCTTAGAATGGCCAGACTTAACGTCTCCAAAAATAGTCAAAATGCTTGCTGAGGTCAGGGACACAGAATCAAATACAAAGATGAGGGAAAGCCAAAAGTCAGGGAAGTCAAAACAAAGCCAAATACCAGAAAAAAAAAAAAAAAAGATCAGGAACTGATGATAGGAATTAAACTACGACAGGGCAATGAGTAAGAGGAGAATTGGGTTAAAATACCCCTCCTGTGGATCCGATTGGTTGTAACCAACCTTTGACCCCCAAAGGCAATTACCAGGATTCCATGTGCATGCTTGCTGCTCAGCACAAACCCTCCTGTGGATTTTTTTTTTTTAATCATTTCAGACAGTACCAGCCTTATATTAGTTTACTGCAATTTCTGCATCTCAGACATTGGTACATTAGTCATCATTAAAGGACCACTATAGTGCCAGGAAAACATACTCGTTTTCCTGGCACTATAGTGCCCTGAGGGTCCCCCTCCCGCCCGGCTCTGGAAGGGGGAAAGGGGTAAAAACTTACCTTTTTCCAGCGCTGGGCGGGGAGCTCTCTGCCTACGATCCTCCTCCGTTCCTCCCCGTCGGCTGAATGCGCACGCGCAGCAAAAGCTGCGCGCACATTCAGCCGGTGATACAGGAAAGCATTTACAATGTTTTCCTATGGACGCTTGCGTGCTCTCACTGTGAAAATCACAGTGAGAAGCACGCAAGCGCCTCTAGTGGCTGTCAATGAGACAGCCACTAGAGGAAATAGGGGGAAGGCTTAACCCATTCATAAACATAGCAGTTTGTTTATGAAAAAATGGGTTAACCCTAGCTGGACCTGGCACCCAGACCACTTCATCTAGCACCCGCCTAGAGTGGTCCTTTAATGTTTCTGCTTTTTCCTTCTTTTCCCTCTCCCAATTCTTTCCATATACTTCTAAAATGATAACCACAGAAACACCCCAAAAGAAATACACAAAAATACACTACATACACAAAAAATGGTGATATATCCTCCTACTATTTAGAAAATTGGGCAGACTAGATGGGCCGAATGGTTCTTATCTGCCGTCACATTCTATGTTTCTACATCGTCCTTCCAAATATTTTGGTCATTAGTATCGGCGTTAGCATTGGGTTATGTTGCTCCTTCTCTTTTAAACCTATTTTAAGTTGTTTTTTTTTTATTACTCTATTGAAGCCACCTTATTTAACCATTTATCCATATCTACAATATTTTTCTTCGTCAGGCTTCTAGTTAGGCCTCCTTCCATCTTAAGTTTCAAAATTAGTTGTTTTTTTACAATTTCCAAATTCGGTATGCTTTTAGTTCTCCATCTTCTAGTTATTGAAATCTTTGCTGCTATCAACACATGAATGAAGTAGTACTGTAGATCCATACTGTATTGACTGAGTTCCAAGTGTAGTAGGATCATTTCGGAAGAGAATGGGAATTTAATTGCCGTTATCTCTTCAATTTTGGACAAAAACAATCTCCAGAATTCCTCCATCAGGTGACAGCTCCATCAAATGTGTACACAATCTCTCCTACCTCTTTCTCACACCTCCAGCATAAAACTGATATATTCTGATCTATTTTATTCAAGCAGCTAGGAACCAAATATAATCTATTAATTATCTTAAAGTGCAGTTCCACCAGGTTTAGGCATTTTTTAACCGTCACCTGGAGACTTTTAGAACAGTTTACCAGGAGTTGGAGCCCAGTTGCAGGAGATGGCACAGGAAGCAGGCAAAATCCAAAACACAGTACAGATTAAGGGAAAATCCAAAGGCAGGGTCAGAAGTCGGTAAATCAGGCAGAGGTCAAAGTCGAGGAAATCAGTCCGTAGCAAATCAAAGATCCGGCAGGAAACACCAAACAGGCAAAATGACCAGATACTATTTCTCAGACAGGGCTTGCTTTTACAGCCTGCTAATTAGGTGCAGCTGACCCTAATTGGAAAAGGGCTGCAGGTGGATCAGTGTGAAGCACATGGCCTTTCACCAGGCAAAATCAGTTGGGTTGTTGATAAACTCCTCCTCCATTCCCTTCCAATGCAACCCCCCCTTCCCCCAGGAGGCATTCTGGTTCTGTTGCATCCTAAGGGATTGACTAAGGGAGGTGTGGCCAGCAGAAGGAGGGGGTAACCTGTTTAAAGCGCTGTGAATAGCACATTTTCTCTCTTTGAATTCACCCTCCTCACACTCTCTCTCCCCTCTCCCCACTATTCCCACACCCTCTCTCTCTTACTCTCAGCTGACGATCAATGGAGTGGTAACTGAATCACGTGTCTATGCCTGTTTTACTATGTTAATTTAGCCTACTTTCCATTCAGTCAATGACTAGTTTTAGTAGCAACATATACTAGCCTATTTCAAATGTCTATGTATTGTTTATTTGTTTGATTAGCCTCTCTTAATAAATATTATTCAATTGCCGAAAGCAAGGAGTGTGGACTCTGACTTTACACTCGGTTTTTAAGTTATTAGTTTAACCCCTTAAGGACGGAGCCAAATGTACAAATTGTGATCAAAACAAAATGTAAACAAACCACAGAATTTGACTCTATGTTTGTTCAACTATAATTTACCTCTCATACTAAGTGCACCCACACTTATTATATATCATTTTGTTCAGGGGAAACAGGGCTTCCATTCCATATGAAACATTCATATATAGAACTCCATTTTATATGAATAAAATCTAAAAAAAAAGTTTAAAAAATTAACAAAATTTTATATTTTTCAATTTCTGCATGTCAATTTAACTGATAATGTCACAATACTGTTTTGGTTTTACTGCAATAAAACATACATATTTGTATTCAGGAATGTCTCGAGTAAAACAGTAACCCCCAGGTATAGGTTTTATGGGGTTTTGGAAAGTTACAGGGTCAAATATACATCTATTTATTTATTTTTTTACATCGAAATTTCAGATTGGTTTGCTGGGCCTAGGTTGCCTTTGAGACCGTATGGCAGCCAAGAAATGTAAGTTACCCCATCATGCATACCATTTGAAAAAGTAGACATCCCAGGGTATTAAAAATGGGGTATGCCCAGTCTTTTGTAGTAGCCACTTGGGCATAAACGCTAGCCAAAGTTAGTGTTCGTTTTTTGCTTTTTTCATTTAAAAAAAAAAAAAACCTGTACTTTTACTGATAATATTATTGTCAGTATATAGTTTACTGCCCTGAAACACTCCTAGTTCTATTTAGTGATGTCTCACAAGCACCATGGTACCCTCCATGTATAGTTTTTATGGGGTTTTTGAAAGTTACAGGGTCATATATATGGCTTATCCATTTATGCTTTTTCACAATGGAATTTGTCAGATTAGTTTGCGGTGACTTAGGCTGCCTTTGAGGGCGTATGGCAGCCAAGAAATGAAAATTACCCCTAAATGGCATACCATTTGAAAAAGTAGACATCCCATGGTATTCAAAATGGGGTATGGCCAGTCTTTTGTAGTAGCCACTTGGGCACAAATGCTAGCCAAATTTAGGGTTCTTTTTTTTTTGGGGCGTTTTTTCACATAAAAACTGTACTTTTACTGATAATATTATTGTCAGTATATAGTTTACAGCCCTGAAACACTCCTAGTTCTGTTCAGTGATGTCTCACAAGCGCCACGGTAACCCCCATGTATAGGTTTTATGGGGTTTTGGAAAGTTACAGGGTCAAATATACACTTGTCCATTTTTGGTTTTACACATTGAAAATAGTTGTATTTGTGCTTTTTTCCCCACACATGAACTCACTTTTCACAGGACATTTCCTATTCCTGATGTGAGTTATTGCAACAAAGCCTCACTATTTTTTTTGAACATTGTCTCCTGAATATAACACTACCCCCATGTACTGGATTTTCTGTTTTTTTTGGGAAGTCACAGGGACAAATATATTAGATGTCCATTTCAAAGTTGGAAATTTGACAAAGTGATTTCCTGGGCCTATTTCGCCTTTGAGAGAGCATGGCAGCCTGGGTAATAACATTTCCACCGTTATGGCATACCATTTTCAAAAGTAGGCAACCCAGAGTACAACAAATGGCAGACCTTGAGATGTTTGGTCTAGCCATTTTAACAGAAATGATGGGCCCATGTAGCAATTTCTACTTTTATTTTTGTCTTTTTAATCACAAATTGCATTTTCACTAGAAATGTCATAATCCTGGTATTAGTGCACTAAAACCTCAGTATTTTGATTTAACACTGTCTTCTGAATATAACTGTACCTACATGTACAGTGTTTCCAGGATTTTAGTATATCACAGGAATAGTACAGTACCCCCAAGTACACTTTGATCTGAAGGCAGAGAGAGGCAGATAGATCTTTGACTCAGATACTGTAGCATTAACCCTGTGATTAGTTGCATTTTTTGGGAAGGCACATTTCAAGTACTACAAATATAGTATTTTGAGTTGTTTGGTGTAGCCACTTTAGAATGGCTAGCATAAATAGGGACAGGCCAAGGACAGGGGAATCCAGAAGTCAGAGTAGTCGGTAAAACAAGCCAATGGGTCGGTACAGGCAGCTAACGAAGCGTAGTCAGGACAAGCCGAGGTCAGGGAATCCAGGGAAATCAAGCAAACAAACTTCCAAAGTACCATACAGAGTGATTTAGTAGTTCAACTCTGTATGGTAGACTTTGAAACAGTCTGTTATGCAGAGGGCGGGTAGGGATGGACAGGAGGGGGCAATAATAACTGGAGTCCTTACGGACTCCTCTTTTCCAGCAAACGCAGCATTTTTGTTGGGGTGACCTTTTACAGGGTGTGGGGGGGATTCGGGAAGGGAAATGTTTGCTGAAAAGTCGTTGGACATCTTCTGATTCCAAAGGAGGGTTAGGATTTGGGGTCTGGGCAAATATAATTTGAGACAAAATTTGGACCATAAACTCTAGAAATGGGCATGGTCTACCTATGGCTTCCTTTTTATAAAGCACATTGGCATTGAAAATTGCAATCTGGGTTATGTAAATTGCAATTTTCTTGTACGATGTTCCTACTCTTCCAGTTCACCAGATAGGGATGTATGCACTGATCAGCCAAGCCTACTCTCCCCATAAACTTGCTTTAAATAACTCTATGCTTGTGTAATAGTTGTCAACCCATAGCCTGTATCCCTTATTTAACAAGGAAAGGATTAGGTCCCATACTATCTTGCCACATGTACCCACAGAATCAGGGCATCCTGGTGGATCAAGATGGCTATCCTTCCCCTGCTAAATACGAAACGCCCATGTATATCCAGATTTTGATTCACACAATTTATAAAATTTTACTCCGTATCGGGACCGTTTAGAAGGGATATACTGTTTAAAAAGTAATCTACCCTTAAATTTCATTAAGGACTCATCTATACAAATATTTTCTTCAGGGACATAATTTTGGGAGAATTTGTCTGACAGGAGTTCAATTAGGGGCCGAATTTTGTACAGGCTGTCAAACAATGGGTCGTTTCTTGGGGGGCACAGTGTGTTGTCGTTAAAATGGAGGAAATGCAGCAGCTGCTCATAGCGATCCCTCTTCATAACCCCAGGGAAAAGAGGGGTAGCCAGGATGGGGTGCTTGTACCAGTAGGACCTGATACTCGTTTTTTTTGACAATGCCCATAACTAGAGTTAGGGCCCAAAATTTGCGCATTTCTGCGAGATCCGTGGGGTGCCACATATTATGTCGATTGTAATGTGACCCCGGATTCGCAGTCAGATATTGGTTGGCAAATAAATTGGTTTGCTCAACCAATAACTGAAATACTTCCTCTGACATGAACAAATCAAAAT
Organism: Pelobates cultripes; assembly: GCA_933207985.1. NCBI lineage: Eukaryota > Metazoa > Chordata > Amphibia > Anura > Pelobatidae > Pelobates > Pelobates cultripes. The sequence goes on from OW240913.1 coordinate 236,523,138, forward strand.
AGTTTAGGGGCTCCCAAGCATCCACCATAACAGTGATGCCAGGGGTCGCCGTAAATGGGGGAATATCTGGGGCCGTCCGTTTTGGGGGCACCCAGTCTCCTTTTGGCATTGGGCTTGCTGAGCGTCCTCTTGTTGGTGGTGGTGGGGCACCATCACTAGAGGAGTCAGTCATAGCCTCAATGCCAGAGGCAGTGATAGTGTCACTGTCTTGCAAAGTGTCACTATCACTGCCTGCCAGAATGGCGTAGGCCTCCTCGGCCGAGTAGCGACGTGCCATTCTAGGGGGGACGACTCAATAATTAATCAAAAAAATCTAAGGGGGAAATTACAAAATTCCTACCTGCCTAACACCCTACTACCCATCCTCAAAAACCCACAAAACTTAAAATAAATGTACTGATCGCAGTTTAGGCTGCTGCGACCAGTACAGAAAGGGTTCATTTTAATTTAATTTTTTGTTTTTTTTTAAAATAAAAATAACCCCCCCAAAAAGTCAGCCTGATCAGAGTGCCCTCTGATCACTGGTACAATACTGTACAGTACAGTGATCACGGCAGCGGGGAAAGGATTAAGGGTTAAGGACACATGACGGAAATATTCTGTCATGATTCCCTTTTATTCCAGAAGTTGTGTCCTTAAGGGGTTAAGGGTGATTTGGGTTGCTGCGGCTGACAAAGGGTAAAAAAAATAAAAATTATATTATATATATATATATATATATATATATATATATATATATATATATATTTTTTTTTTTTTTTTTTTACCCTAAAAAAATAAAATTAATAATAGTACAAATGTACTAAAATCCCTAAACAGGCTGATCACAGTGTTAAATGCTATGACCAGCACTGGAAGGGTTACATTTTCTTTTTTTTTACTTTTTCTTTATTTTTTACAATTCTCTCTCCTACAGGGTTCTCCAGCAACGATCTCTCTGCCTCTCTCTCTCAGATCGAAGTGAGGTGAGGAGTGGGGCAGAGACAATGTGGAGCATGAGGTTGGTTACTGGTTTGATATCAAAGCCTGGCGTTACTTGTGAAAAACATAACAGAGTTGTGGGAGTCAAACAGAACCCTTCTAAGCCACAGCTTACTCACATTGTCCAGAAGAAAATTTTTAAAAAGTGAGAGCCTGCTCTTGAATTATTCGCGACGAAAGCAGGCAGAGAACTAGGGGTTTTGGAGAACTCTATCAAGTTTATACGGAAGGAAGGAGGAGTTTGGAGAAGAACTAATATTTTTAAATGTTATGTGTCTGCCTGCCCTTTCCCGATCCAGATTAGAGGCTATCACTGTCGTAATGCACTGCCTCTAATCTGAAGGGGTAGGGACATATTTATTTTTCCTGATTTACAAAGTATATAAAATATCTAGGATTTTAGTTTATTTTTGTAGTTACAGGTCACAAAATACAAGGCGTAAAATTTCAATGTGGAGCAATTTGAGATTTTGTGTCATGGTCTCAAGCAAGTCAAGTAAGAGCTGATTGCTGGGGTTAACATTTGGCATGATGCAGGAAGGCTGGTCTGGAGGGAGCTGCTGGCCCTCAGCCACACTGGAAGAAGTGACAGTCAGTAGAAGAGCTTTCATTCTGACGTTCATCCGGACATTTGCTCCTATGGGTCTTTGAGCCTTAAGGCAGCCGCCTGTGCCACCTTATGGTAGCGCTGGCCCGTCCTTGGCCAACATCAACATCTGACAATTGTCCAATGACATATCACCCTATGGTCTCCGCCACAGTCTCCGTTATCAGCATGGAAGAAATTAGCACACTCCCCATATAACACCCAAACAAATAGATTATACAAATGCTTTAATGGTATCCTTAATAAGATGCTTAAAACTTTCCCCGCTACCCACAAAGATGGGAAAGGTTCTTATCCCACTTACTGTTCGCATATATGGAAGTGACCCAAGCCTCCACTGGGTTCTCACCCTCTGAATTGTTGTATGGTAGAAGGGTAAGGGATCTAGTGAAGGAGCACTAGATCACAGCAGAAGAGGGACCCCCCCATTGTGCAATACGTTCTGGAACTCCAGGAGCGGTTGCAGGCTCTCACTGAATCCGTTGGGGAGCACTTGTGAACGGCCCAGGGGAGACGAGAGATGGTACGATCTGGGCACACAAGATCAGTTCAAAATTGGACAAAACGTCCCGTGCTAAAACCTACTAAACAAGACAAATTGCAGACAGCCTGGCAAAGACCCTTCCGGGTTGTGGAGCACTTCAACAACACCACCTAAAAAGTGGCCCAATGTAAGGATTTGAGAATTGTAGCGGACTGTGTTTTGCTACTCATCATTTTTATTGTTGGCTGTCCCTACCCTTAATTGTTGCAGTGTTTTACTCCATTTGCCACGGTCAGTTATACTTGTAGAAGAAACAAGTAAACTATCTGTTGTAGCATTTGTCTGGTTTGGTAAGAATCTACTTTGAAACATCTGAAATGGTACCATTCGACAAACTAACAAAACACCGAACAACCAGGCCACCCTGGAGAGGAGCGTGACACTAATAAACCCCCCCCCCCTATCGTTATTCACACTACCTTAATTGACAATCACACGAACACACTGTGTATTCCCTGTGTGGTCGCCGTTCGGCATATGAACACGTGGCAGCAGCCATCTTTCCATACGAACGCACCAGCGGTGTTTGGACGTCAAGTGTCTGGAACCCAAATCGGACACTCGACCACGAGAACAACGCAGAGACCTCCATACGCCAACCCATTCGTGGGAAAACATACGAACAGAACGGCGTTCGGTGAAAGTAATCACACACATGAGGGGAGTCATAAGAACCCAGTATATTGAACCTTTACAGTTACACATGAAACTGTATTCGGCTTATGCCTCATGTGCGGTCGGTAAAACAAGACCTCCAGAAAACTCACGAAGCCCTGAACCGATCTGGGTGATTTTTCAGTATGTTGCTCACCCAGATGAAGGCTATCAGGGGATATATGATTTATGGGTGTAGGATATAGTTTTGGTGTACATCTAAGAATTGGTGGGAAATGTGTGTTTCAATTAAGTTACCTCTCAGAGAACTTGTGTAATGTAACCAGCTAGTGATTGGGTAATTCCTAATTTTCTGTGGGTGTCTCACTTGCATGGGAGAATTGCATAAAAGCAGAGTATGTGGCATTAAAAATCAGTTCTGCTCCTGATACTGCGTGGCGTCAAGTTATTGGGAATGGTGATCGGAGATTTGTGGATTACTTTATTTACTGCTGATGCTGTCCTTCTTATGATAACCTACTTGTTCCTGAGTAACTATTGGAATACCAGCGGAGAAAAGTCTATGTTAAATTAGCGCTCCGCTACAAGAATAAAAAAGCATTCCATATTAATATGCTTAAAGCAGCACTGTCATGTCGAACTTACCTTTCCCCAATCAATTCCTCTTCTCTCCCTCTCTCAGGATCTCTTTGTTTCTTCCTATCTGCTCTAGTTTTCTTTAAAACATAAGACAAAGTAGGGAAAAATGCGTCCACACACGACTATGTGAATATTAACAACGATCAAATTATCTGACCCCTGATCAATCAGGCTTTCGTCCAAATCACTCAACTTCGACTGTCCTCTTAAAAGTTTGCAATGACATCCAAATTGGAATGGAACTAGGAGACTTAACTGGAGCTATTTTCCTTGATTTTGCCAAGGCCTTTGACACAGTAGACCATGGCATTCTTTGGCAAAAATGTAAAAACTCAGGCGCTGGTGATCGTCCGCTAATCTGGTTTTAATCTTATGTTTCAGACTGATTGCAATATGTGCCCATTTCTGATTGCTCTTCCCTCACATGCGGAGTTCCCCAAGGCTCCATACCCGGCCCCCTGCTATTCACATTGTTTATAAATGATCTGTTTAACGTCTGCAAATCCTCAACTGTACACATGTATGCAGACAACACTGGAATTTAGGCTAGTGAACCCAAGCTACCGCAGCTTTAGCCTGTGCACCAAAACTAATTCACAGAGGTAGAAAAGTGGATAGTGGATAAACTCTTCATAAAACACTGACAAAACCGTGACAATGATCTTTGGAACAGTACCTAAATTATGTAAACTACAAAAACAACAATTGTGTATTCAAATAGGTATGTTGCTAGACCCCAATCTATCTTTTGGCCTTCACATTGAAAAAAATATCTTCAAAACTTTACCCAAAACTAGGTGCTCTGAAACAAATCCTGCCTAAGCCCTACAGTAAGGAAACAGACAGTGCTACAAATGCTAATGCCGGTCATGGATTATGGGGATGTAGTGTATACACCCACACCGCAAACCCACCTTAATAAACTTAATACGTTATATCATTTGTTCTGCTGATTTGGGCAACTATAGGCCAGTAAGCCTTACTTCAGTAGTGGGGAAAGTGATGGAAACCATGTTAAAGGATAGGATTGTTGAACATCTAAAATCACATGGATTTCAAGATCAGAGACAACATGGGTTTACTTCAGGGAGATCATGCCAAACTAATCTTACTGATTTTTTTTTGATTGGGTGACTAAAATAATAGATCAGGGTGGTGCAGTAGACATTGCTTACCTAGATTTCAGTAAGGCTTTTGACACGGTTCCACATAGAAGGCTCATCAATAAACTGCAATCTTTAAGTTTGGATTCCAATATTGTTGAATGGGTAAGGCAGTGGTTAAATGACAGGCAACAAAGGGTTGTTGTCAACAGAGTATATTTGAAACAAGGTCTAGTTACCAGTGGGGTACATCAGGGACCTGTACTTGGACCCATTCTCTTTAATATTTTTATTAGTGATATTGCAGGCGGCCTTGATGGTAAGGTATGTCTTTTTGCTGATGATACTAAGATAGGTAACAGGGTTGAAGTTCTAGGAGGGATAAGCCAAATGGCAAATGATTTAGATAAACTAGAAAAATGGTCAGAGCTGTGGCAACTGACATTTAATGTGGATAAGTGCAAGATAATGTACCTTGGACGTAAAAACCCAAGGGCAGAGTATAGGATATTTGATACCCTACTAACCTCAACATCTGAGGAAAGGGATTTAGGAGTAATTATTTCAGATGACAAAGTTAGGAAAACAATGTAATAGAGCAGCTGGAAATGCTAGCAGAATGCTTGGTTGTATATGCAGTAAAAAGAGGGAAGTGCTTATGCCATTGTACAGAACATTGGTGAGATCTCACTGGGAAAATTGTACGCAGTACAGGAGACCGTATCTTCAGAAGGATATTGATACCTTAGAGAGAGTTCAGAGAAGGACTACTAAACTGGTTCATGGATTGCAGGATAAAACTTACCAGGAAAGGTTGAAGGACCATTATAGTGCCATGAAAACATACGCGTTTTCCTGGCACTATAGTGCCCTGAGGGTGCCCTCACCCTCAGGGTTCCCCTCCCGCCGGGCTCTGGGGAGAGGAAAGGGGGTTAAAAAACTTACCTTTCTCCGGCGCCGGGCGGGGAGCTCTCCGCCTTCGATACTCCCTTTCGGCTGAATGCGCACGCGTGGCAAGAGCTGCGCACGCATTCAGCCGGTCTCATAGGAAAGCATTTACAATGCTTTCCTATGGACACTTGCGTGTTCTCACTGATTTTCACAGTGAGAATCATGCAAGCGCCTCTGGCGGCTGTCAATGAGACAGCCACTAGAGGATTTGAGGGCTGGATTAAACCATTTATAAACATAGCAGTTTCTCTGAAACTGCTATGTTTATAAAAAAAATGGGTTAACCCTAGCTGGACCTGGCACCCAGACCACTTCATAAAGCTGAAGTGGTCTGGGTGCCTAGAGTGGTCCTTTAAAGGATCTTAATATGTATAGCTTGGAAGAAAGACGAGACGGGGGGATAGGATAGAAACATTTAAATAGGAGTAACACAGTAAAGGAGGAGAATATATTTAAAAGAAGAAAAACTACCAAAACAAGAAGACAGACAGTCTTAAATTAGAGGGGCAAAAAGGTTTAAAAATAATAGTCCTCCCCCCACCTCCCACCCCTGAGCGGTGGGTGGGGGCCCAAAAAAAATAAAAATAAAAGGTTACCCCCCAAGGTGACTAGGGGTCCCCAAGCCCCTAGTCACCACCCAAAAATAATAAACCCCTATCTACCCCCCTCATCCTAAAAATAGTGAGGAGGAAAAAAAAGAACTAAGTACCTGTGTGTGTATATATATATAAACCTTGATTTTTCAACCCCCCCAAAAAGCCAAATAAAATACCCAAAATAAATTTGTAATATGACGCTAAAAACACTGTGTAAAATGACCGCACTGTGACTGGCTGGATTTTAAGCCAACCAGGGTGCCGTGACAGGTAAATGAAGAGAATTACCCGTCAGTTCATTTACCTGTCAGAGGACTGATTGGTTGGCTTAAATCAACCAATCAGAGCACTGAGCCTAACTGCAGAGTGTGGGAAGGCTTTATAAGCCTTTCCCTGCCCTGCGGAGCACATTCTGCGCCGTGCCCTCCATTTTTTTTTTTTTTTAAGCATCAGGTTTTATCTTTTTTGGAATTATTTTTGCACCCAGGGTTTTTTTTTCTTTTTGTTTTTTTACAAAGTTTGACGGGTATTACAGATTTTTGTTTGGCTTTTTTGGGGCTGAAAAATGAAGATTTTAGAAAAAAAAGACGACATCAAATGGTAGGTGTGGCGAAAGCCGCCTCGCCACTGGACATTGGAGAGGCCTGGCTGCCCGCCTCCTACCTGCTGACTATGGCCCCTGGTGAATTTGTACTTTGGAATGCAATATTTGGGCATGTGGTATTTTATATTGCTGCTACTGGCCCTTTAAGGGCCATCCGTGGACATATTATGACTTTTTGGGAACCAAGACTTTGTAGCAGACTACAGTAAGGATGTCTTTTATATTATGTATGTTTCTGTGTGTTCCGCTTAATTGTATATGTATATACAGCATTCCCCTGATTGTTCGGTAGACTCACTCCATTCATTATATTGGGTGAAACTACCGAATAACCAGACCACCCAGGAATAAGTGTGCCTCCAATTACCGTTTGCAACAATGTTGCAAACGGGTAATTGGCAATATGTGTAATCTGTTCTTTGTCCTCTGGGTGGCCGCCATTCGGAAAACAAACACGTACGGTGTTTTGCCGTCGAGTGTCTGGAACTAAAATCGGACACTGGACTAGGCAAACACTGCTGAGACCTCCAGACTTCCATGAATTCGTGTGGAAACTACCGAATGACCCGCCATTCTGTAGAAAGAACCCCACGAACAAGGGAATTCGTTTAAACCCTCCCCAGGCTCTATAACACAGGCAATTCGTGTGTTTTCATTCCCTTTTCTGTGACCGACTGCAGGGCCAAAATACATGGAACTATTTTTGGATACTTTTGCCATGCAGTCGGTCAAAACTTTAACCCTCCATAATTCCCGAACCCCTGGTCCGATCTGGGTGATTCTTGGATATGTGTCTCACCCAGATCAGGGCTACCAGGGGATGTAACATTTAAAGGGGTAACCCTATGTTTAGGGGTACATCCAGTATCCCAGGGAATTTGTGTCTGGACTAATGGGATTATGTGTCACACTGAGGGGAGGAGATGTGTAGGAGGTAACTGGTGTACTAATTGTTGTGGATCCCTCCCTTGCATGGGAGAATGTCTTAAAAGGAGGTTGTGTGAATAAATCTTGAGATTCTGCTTAACCCTCAAAATGAAGTGTCGTCTCGTTAATGGGGGAATTGGATTGTATGCTGTCTGCCAGGAGTGTAACCCTTTCGTATGGTTTTACTGTTCGGATATTTCCAGTGTTCATGTGTTTCTAGTTCGGGAGATCAGTGCTTACAGTAGCTGTCGGTGTAGCTGAGAAAGGGGAATTTCGCCTAAACGGATTTTAACCTCTGGTGAGCAAAACGGTCCGTTACAGTAGGTTTTGTTTTTTTATAGGTACTTAGTTCTTTTGTACCCCCTCGCTATTTTTAGGGAGAGGGAGTAAGTGGGGGTGGTTTATTATTTTTTTGGTGGGCAGGTGGCTAGGGGCTTGGGGACCCCTAGTCACCTTGGTTGGTGAGGTAACATTTTCATTTAGGGCCCCCACCCACAGGCTGCTCACTGTTTAGTAGACATGCCCCTACTCGCGGTTTAACCATTAGGCGCAGAATTTATTACTACTAAGTAATCTTTACTTAGGGTTAGTAATTTTGGCTGAAAGACCAATTTAGGTCTTCCAGTCTTTTGCTAGATAGCTCCCTGATACCGTGGAAATTAGGGAGTTATCTACGAAGAGACTGCAAGAGACAGCCGCGGCACGAACAGGATCAGAAACTGTTTTCACTCTCTTAGGATGCAATTCGGTAATTTTACCGGCGTTCTGTCTAAATGACAGGGCGTTCAGGAAAAGCAAAGGTAGGATGTACAGGAACACGGAGGAAAGGTGAGAAATGTGGGAAAATTGCACTGACCACCGGAAATGAAGCACACTGCTCCTCCGCTGGTCATAGCTAGTCAGGCGTAGGAAATCTCCATAAGACAAATAGTCCCTACTTTGTCTTATGTTTTAAAGAAAACTAGAGCAGATAGGAAGAAAGGAAGAACAGATCCCGAGAGAGGGAGAGAAGAGGAATCGGCATGACAGTGCTGCTTTAATATGTATCTAGACAGACCCGAGGAAGTGGCTCGCCAAAAGCATGTAGCCGGGTACACTAGCCTGGCGGTCCACAGAATAGAGACCCCAGGACAGACTTCCTTACTGCAGCAACCTTCCTGCATCCCCGAAGCAGTACGAGAACATACGTTGAAGGAGATCATTGAAATGTTAGCCTTGTGGGGGAGGAAGGGGGTTGTACCTTAGCCTCCCTGGTAGTATTGGCACCTAAACGGGACAGTACAATCCATTTCTGTATTAACTACAGGAAACAATGATAGGATAGTGACGGATGTCAACCAAATGCCCAGAGTAGATTAATTACTGGACAGGATGGCTGGATGAAACTGCCTCACAACTATTGATCTGTGCAAGGTATACTGGCAGATGTCACTGGATCCAGAGGCTGTCCAGAAGTCAGCATTCGTTAGCACGTTTGGCCTAAATCAATTCAGGGTCATACCATTTGGAATGAAGAAAGTTCTGGCTAGCCTCTAATGCAGTGGTTCCCAACCCAGTCCCCAAGTACCCCCCCAACAGTCCAGGATTTGGGGATTACCCTGTTGTGTCTAAAGTGTTATTTATTTTTTTAAAACACTTTAGACACAACAGGGTAATCCTTAAATCCCGGACTGGTAGGGGGTACTTGAGGACTGGGTTGGGAACCCCTGCTCTAACGGACAGCCGACCGACTCCAGAATGGTCTCCAGGACTTTTCTTGTGCGTACCTAGATCACATAGAGAAGAACATCTCTTGCACATATCGGAGGTACTGGACTGAATTCAAGTCGTCGGGTTAACACTAAGACCCGATAAATGCCATGTAGGGATGGCCGAGGTACAATACCCGACTATAGCTCCATAGCTAAACCCCTGACTGACTTAACCAAGAAGGACTTGCCCTATGTATCTTCAGCCGAAATGTTGCAATTGTGGAATATCTGAAAACCTGCATAAGTGACGGGATGTCATCATCTACTAATTCCCTCAGACTTTTCAATTTCGCATTCCTTATTGCCATCTTTATCAGTATAAATTCCCCATTCCCAAGGTAAGTCTGTGGTGTAAAATATTCTATATTTTGGAAAGGTTTCTTACATGTATATAACACTGAAGTGTGGTTAATCTTGAGTGTCGTGAACAGATGACAATAAGTGTTGCAAGCTTTTTTCAATTTCTTTCAATCTATGTGTCAGGATGTCACACATTTCGTCAGACAGACCTTGTTCTTGGAGTATTATCCTTGCAGTAGCCAAGCTGTTAACTTGAACATCAATATATTTATATCTTAAGTCCTGTGTTTTCTAGGATGGTTTCTGAAATCGGAAGTACCCAATGTGATATTACGATCTGTTCTATTTCAGAGAACCAGCTCCTGTTAGGCCAGTAAGGTAGAATTGCCAGGACTCATGCTTTCTCTGCTCTGATCTTACAAATTATTAGCTACCAAAGCTATTGTTGGGAAAATATATGCCATCTTCCATGAGACTGAAAAACCGTCCAGGAAGTGTGGATGATTCAGTTTCAGGATAGAAGCAAATGTTAACACTTTTTTGCTCTTTCTTGTGGCCTTGAGATCCATTTCTGGAAGTCCAAACTGGTTTATTTACTTTGAGAACATGAGTACATTCAGTGACCATTGTGCCTGAGTCCAACGCGGTCTGCTTAGATTGTCTGCAATGAGGTTTTGTGATCCTCTGATGTGTGTTGCAGACAGAGATTCTGATTCTTCCTGTATCCATGACATGATCTGATAGCATAGCTTTTAAAGTGATTTCACCTTTGTATCTCCTTGTTGAATTAGATAAGTTACTGTAGTGACATTGTCCGACTGAATTCTTACAGCTTGTTTGGAGATAACTGGTTTGACTGTCAACAGAGCATTTATGACCACCTTAATTTCTCTGGGTACGGTTCGCTTCCCCCAATTTAAAGGAGCACTAGAGTCAACATATAAAAGCAAGAAAGACAGGTCCCCTAGCCTTTTTCCGTGCCTGTATATTAGTTTCCCATAAAAAATAAAATATTTGCGTCCTTATGATCATATAAACCTACCTCTGTTCCATCGCCGAGCTCCTCGCCCCCAAAATGAATAACTAGCAGGGCTCAAACGGGGCTCCATGAGAAGCAAAATCGTTATATGGTGTGCATGCACAGCTTTGCGCTGCACCAATTGCATTGTTCTTCCTAGAGCGGTATTCAAATCAATGCCGCTCTATGAATGAACTCTAAGCGGGCTACCGCACATGTGTGCGGTATGCACGTTTGCGAGCTGACTGACAGCTCAGCTTGCGGTCTATGCCTGTCCCTCCAACTGCAACTCTCCTAAGCCCAAAGTTTGTGTGTTTGCATAGAAACACGATAGAGAGATCTCTATATATAGTGTTTTGTCAGGGTATTTATATCGGCAGACATCTTGTGCTATGATAGAAATTAAAAGTGTATATTCTGAGTCACTCTGAACAGACCAGACTCCATTTTGTTATTTTCAAGTTAACAAAGAGACACGAAATTTCTATCCTATCTGTAAAACTAACCACTTTCCCAGGAATGCATAATATATACAAACCAAGTGATAAGGAGAACGGGGGTTAGACAGACTGTCTAAATGCTAATGGAATAGATGCATTCTAAACCCAGACATTTGTGACAGAGGAGATTAAATAATAAAATTTTACTTTCTATATGTATAAGGTACCATTGTACGGAAAAGGTTAAACTTAGTTCATGAACTGCCATTTTAGAAATTATAGCAGGAATTGCGGACACTAAGTCTGGACAAAAGAGAAAACCCTTTGAAGTGAAAGGAAACTTAAGTTACGGCCACTATAAAGATAAGCCAAAATGACTCAAAATAGCCACCAGGAAAAGTTAACTCTTTCCTGGATAGGTATGTTTAGTGGGACAAGACTGCCCTCTATAGACCAAATACCTAAATTGCGATCCCTAGGTAAGCACACCTTTAGTGCTTCTATTGGGTTATCAACTGATGACGTACAGAGAGTCTGGCCCTTTAAAAGTTAGGACAAAGGGAAGACAGGGGGTGGAGGAAGAAAATGAGAGAGAGGAATTGGAAGTTTGGGGACTCCAACTCAGACATGCAGAGAAACCCAGGACAACATCTGAGACTAACACTCTACTCTTAAAACTCTAACACTTAGAATTTTACTGACTTTCTTACCAACACTACTTTACACTCAGAAATTCCTACACACCTCCATGCAGAGAGACATCCAAATAAATTCCTGAGACTATCTACCAATCGGATGAAATATCTACTCAACTGGTAATTATACTGGTTTCATTTAATTAAATTAATTAATTAAAATTTACTAATAGCATGATATATGACTGGATAAATCACGGTCAGATTTCCATATTAAGAAATCTTAGTTAACTAAAGAATATATAGTTATAAACATTCCATTCTGCAGGTGGAATTAAGAATAATTATATATTAATGTGATAGTATCACGTTAGCATACTGCTGTTTTTATCCAGGTGTATTGATTTGCTCTTTGCTTTTAACAAATTAAAATCTGCTTATATAATATGGTAGATTCTCTTATTGGATGGTTCCAGGAAATGACTAATGAACTGGTTTAAATGTTATTTTATTTAAAATTACATAAGAATAGGTCTTAATTACCTAAGAGGTCTAGCCAGCATTGAAAGGGTTATTCTAACTGTTAGCCAGGGTTTTATGGCCCTTCGCTGTGAAAAGCTTCACTTTCAGTCTATAAGGATACCCTCATAAATCGTGTAAGTCTTGACAGAAAATGCTGTTTAGCCATTGAAACGTGTATACCCATTCCATTGTATTGCATATCATTTGATACTGGATATTCATTGATTATTGTCACGCATGTTACATAATATTATTTGTTAATTAATTATAAAATAAAATCTATTTTTATAACAAAATTGTGATTTTATTTATATGAAATACTTTTCACTTAACACGATAACGACCTTTGGGATCTGAGAATTGAATTATTGGGCAATTCTCACTGTTTACTATTATTATCCCATAAATATCCCCACAGTTTGTATACAGACACAGAAAAAAAGTAAATATACACATACACTCTTTCTATATCTATCCCTCTCTTTCCATCCATCGAGAGGGATGGATAGATATAGAGGGACGGATGAATAGAGAAAGATGGATGGATCACTCACTTACTGTTTGAAGTCAGTAGATCCTCCTGCTCGGTCTCCTACCTTCAGCTGCCTGTCAGCTAGAGCTCACGTAGTGTGTTACAGGAGAATGCTCTAGCTGCTGACAGGCTCTGGGTCACTACAGGACACAGTGCCTCCTGTGTCCTGATAGCATGTTCAATGTCTTCAGCTAAGCGTGACGACATCAAACTGCACATAAGGCAGTACTTAACTCGTTAGTCCCTCTGGTGACGGTCTGAATGACTGCCACTGGAGGTGTTCCTAGGTTTTAAGGTAAACACTGTAATTTCAATGTTTACATGAAAAAGCCGGCAGGTGTCAGGATTACAGTATGATCCAGCACGTAGAATTGTGTAACATAGAGGGCTGATATGTAACGTATACCGGACCTTAAAATTGCCGGACTAACGTACCAAAGAATAGTCAGGAATAGCTGAGGTCAAGGATGCCAGAAAACAGGGAAGTCAAAATCAATGCCAAAGTAAAAAAAAACAGAAAAAAAACAGAATCAATAACACGCTCTCAGACAACCACAAGGGAAACCATGACAGGGCACAGAGCAAGAGGGGCCTAAATACCCCACCTGTGGATCTGATTGGTTGTAACCGGCCTTTGACCCCAAAGGCAGTTACCTATTTGTATAAATGCTGCTCAGCACAGTCCCTCCTGTGGAGTGATTGCTGCTCAGCACAAACCCTACTGTGGAGTGATTGCTGCTCAGCACAATTTTTCCTGTCAGGACCAAACTTTTAGAATAAAAGAGAATTATGACATGTCACACATGTCATGTGTCCTTAAGGGGTTAAAGGACCACTACAGGCACCCAGACCACTTCAGCTTAATGAAGTGGTCTGGGTGCCAGGTCTAGCTAGGGTTAACTTTTTTTTTTTTTTTTTTTAATAAACATAGCAGTTTCAGAGAAACGGCTATGTTTATAAATGGGTTAATCCAGCCTCTAGTGCCTGTCGCTTGACAGCCGCTAGAGGCGCTTGCATGCTTTTCACTGTGATTTCTCACTGTAAATGCTGTAAATGCTTTCCTATGAGACTGGCTGAATGCGCGCAGCTCTTGCTGCGTATGCGCATTCAGTCGAAGAGGAGAGCTCCCGCCTGGCGCTGGAGAAAGAGGTAAGTTTAACCCCTTCCTTTCCATCCAGCCCTGCGGGAGGGGGACCCTGAGGGTGGGGGCACCCTCAGGGCACTATAGTACCAGGGAAACGAGTATGTTTTCCTGGCACTATAGTGGTCCTTTAATCACATTTGTTTTGTGCAGAGGAATACGTGACAGCAGGTAGCTATTACACTTAGACACATAGATAGAAACATAGAATGTGACGGCAGATAAGAACCATTTGGCCCATCTAGTCTGCCCAATTTTCTAAATACTTTCATTAGTTCCTAGCCTTATCTTATAGTTAAGGTAGCCTTATGCCTATCCCACGCATGCTTAAACTCCTTTACTGTATTAACCTCTACCACTTCAGCTGGAAGGCTATTCCATGCATCCACTACCCTCACAGTAAAGTAATACTTCCTGATAATATTTTTAAACCTTTGTCCCTCTAATTTAAGACTATGTCCTCTTGTTGTGGTAGTTTCTTCTTTTAAATATAGTCTCCTCCTTTACTGTGTTTCATTCCCTTTATGTATTTAAATGTTTCTATCATATCCCCCCGTCTCGTCTTTCCTCCAAGCTATACATGTTAAGATCCTTTAACCTTTCCTGGTAAGTTTCATCCTGCAATCCATGAACCAGTTTAGTTGCCCTTCTCTGAACTCTCTCTAAGGTATCAATATCCTTCTGAAGATACGGTCTCCAGTACTGTGTACAATACTCCAAGTGAGGTCTCACCAGTGTTCTGTACAATGGCATGAGCACTTCCCTCTTTCTACTTACCTGAACAACCCCATTAAACTGAAGTTGTTCAGGTGACTATAGTGCTCCTTTAATAGTTTTGAATCTAAGTCTTCTTCTCTTCTGGGAAAGTATGTTCCATTTAAGAAGTCTGATCTCTGCCTTCACCTACCTTACTGTTGAGATGGCAGAAGTCAGAAGACCCAAAACACGCATTGCCTTTTTTATGGTACAAAAACCAATTTCTTTGAAGAACCGAGATTTATTTTATTCTTTTTTCTTTCTACACTAAAAAGAGAGGGATCTGGCATCCACCAAAAGCCCCAGGAATTGAATCTCTGAGATCGCTTTATATTGATGATACAATGGTTTTCAGGTAAAAATGGCTTTGTCTTTAGAAGGCTTTCTTTTCCGATATCACTTTGATTCTGTCTTCAGAAACCAGTCGTCTAGACACTGTACAGTCACAATTCCGTTTAACCCTAGAGCTGCTGTCAAGGGAGCCATAATCTTCATGAAAATTTGAGGTGCTGAGGCCAGGCCAAAAGGTAAGTCCCTGAATCCCTGAATCAGAAGTGTATAATTATGCGCTTTCTTGAACTTATAGCAAATCTGAGGACGTGGGTTACAGAGAGTATGTTTTTCCATTTGAAACCTCTGGTAAGGTATGCATTTGTTGACTCTCAAGGTCTAAAACTGGAAATGAAAACCTGTCTGGTTTCTGAACCAAGAAAATGAGTGAATAAACCCCATGGAATTTTTTTTGGCACCTTCTCTATAACTCCCTTTCTCAAAAGTGTAATAGTTACTGCCAGCAGAGTGTTTAAAAAAAAAAAAAAAAAAAAAAGATTGGTAAGAGGAAATTGAAAATTCCAGGTTTGGCTAAGTTGCAAATCTTATTCTGTATCCTGAAATATTTAGCAAAATCCAAGCGTTTTGAGAGGCCCGCCATTTGTGCAAAAAAGTACTGAAGACGACCTCCTACTCTTCTGACGTCAATATCTTCTCATCTCGTTTATTAGAATCACTGAACCTATTGTGCCTCGGCTGCATGCGAAAATTACAAAATTTCTCTTGGTAACAAAAGAATCGGTCTGTGAAATTGAAACCGTCTATTAAATTGTCCACCAGAATATTTGGTGTCCTGTAGAAGGGCTTTTTTGGTTTAGGGCATTTGCTTAATAAGGTCTCCCAATGGCATACCAAAACTGCTTGTTTCTCTCAAATGGAAGTTCGCACAATTCAAATTTGGATGCTTTATCCACCGTCCAAGTTCTGAGCCATAAAGCTCTCCTGGCTCCTGAGGATAATCCCAACAATTCCTCCTTCATATCCAATAGGAATTTCTTGGATAGTCATAAAATAAAGAAATTGTGCAAACTCTCTCTCTGATATTTCCATCAGCAGTACATCTAAAGATTGTAACCACATGATTTGTGCTTTAAGTACAGATGTAGCTGAAATTGCAGCATTACATTGGTAACCTGATGCATGATGTTTCAGCGTGTCTACCCATAGGATCGGTTAAGTCTCTCCAATAGGGATTGTGTTTTTTGGGGATAACTGTGCCACCTGAATATCAACCTTCGGAAGCGCTTCCCATTTTTCTTCACTTTGCAACTTAAAGGGACACTATAGTCACCAGAACAACTACAGCTTATTGTACTTGTTCTTTTGAGTATTATCATTCCCTTAAGGCTTTTTGCAATAAACAAGGCATTTTCAGAGTGCTACTAGAGGGGCTTCCCTTTGCATGCAGACTCTATACTTTCCACATAGAGATGCATTGATTCAATTAAACTCTATGAGGAGATGCCGATTGGTCAGGGCTGTGCTTGCATTGTGATGCAATTGCATTGCCCCTGATCTGCCTTCCTGACAGTCTCAGATTTTTTCAGATCACCATGGGTTGGTTGGAGATCATATACTCAAAAGAGAAATATAATTGTAGTGCAAGTAGAGTGAATAATAAAAGCAAATGTATTGACCTACATATAGGTTAACATTGATAGATGTATTGAATCAGAGTCACCACTAGGCGTCCTGTGCTAGGGACTTCCTCATGGACTTTACAAAGGCAGGTTACAATCCAAAAATAATTATAACTAATCTGCCCCTGATCTGCCTCCCTGACAGTCTCAGCCACTCCTATGGTGACGTATTGTGACTGGTTCAGAACAACACTTCTGATGATGTCAGCAGAGACAGTAGGCAGAGGCAGCAGTTGCAGACTTGAATACAAGTACGATTTTACTATATTTAGGGAGGCAAGAGGGGGCCGGGGCTAGATGGTGGTTTTATCACTAGAAGGTCAGGAATACAAGTTTGGGTTCCTTACCCTATAATGTTCCTTTAAATATATTTAAAGTGTTAAGATATAAAGGAACGTCTCTCTGGCTTTTTCCCTGATCTCTCGAGAAGTTCCAAAATTCTGAGATGCATAGGGAAGCCTTTCACCTTACTCTTAGTAGGTTCATCTCCCTGTAAAACTGCTGAAACCTCTTTGATACATTTTTATTAAGCTTCTCCGGTTCATCCAGGCTTGAGACAGGACTTGAGGCTTTAAAATAAATAAATAAATGGATGAACTAGAACATTACCCCTGAAGAGAGTTCTGACAGAAAAATACTTTTGCCCCTTATGTTTCTTTAAAGGACCACTATAGGCACCCAGACCAATTCAGCTCAATGAAGTGGTCTTGGTGCCAGGTCCATCTAGGGTTAACCCTGCCTGCTGTAAAAATAGCAGTTTCAGAGAAACTGCTATGTTTACATATGGGTTAATCCAGCCTCTAGCGGCTGTCTCACTGGACAGCCACTAGAGGCACTTCCACACTTCTCACTGTGATAAGACGCCGGCGTCCACAGGAAAGAATTGAGAATGCTTTCCTATAGACTGACTGAATGCGAGCACGGCTCTTGCCGCGCATGCGGTCGAAGAGGGAGGAGAGTCCCCAGCGCCGAGGGAGCCTGGCGCCGAAGAAAGGTAAGTGTTTAACCCCTTCCTCCCCGTAGAGCCCAGCGGGAGTGGGACCCTGAGGGTGGGGGGACCTAAAGACCATATAGTGCCAGGAAAACAAGTTTGTTTTCCTGGCACTATAGTGGTCCTTTAATGGTCTCTCTTGAATCTTTAACAGCCTTGCAGTCTATATTTATCGTATCTTAAAAAGACTCAAAAAGGGGGGGGGGTGTCCTGGACTCTGATCGAGAGGACGCATGTCCTGAAAGCTCCGCTCGAGGAAGCTTCTTTGGACAATGAAGCCCGTAAAAACAAGCATCCAGCCTCGGTATGTCACAGCCCAAGGGGAAAAAAAAACAACACGACAGAGAGGTCTGAAAAATCGAACTTCTTCGCTTCCAGAACCGGACAAGGCAAGAACTGGCAGCCGCTGCACCACATGGCCCGACCCCAATTCCTACCTCCAGAAAAGCTGCAAGATGTCTTGCTCCGGCTCCATTATTTTCATACCAAAGAAGCAATCTTAAATGCGAACAGAATGGGAAAACCCCTACTGGCAGCATATACAAGTCACATGATCTTTGCAGACATATCTGCTTACACTCTAAAACGGAGGCAAGACTTCAGATCCATCACTACAGCTCTGCGGGAACACTGACTGCCTAATCGCTGGGGATACCCTACTAAAATACTGGTAACAAGAGGAGGAAAGACAACGGTCATCTCCACACCGGAAGAAGGGGAACGGATCCTGAAATCCCTGGGATATTGTACCGTCAACCCACTCAACTGCAGAAAATGACAATGCCAGAATCTCCCCACAATGCAAGAGAACAAAGAAAAGATAAAAAGACTCCACTACAAACAATCCACTAGATAAGGCCCCTGACCGGCAGGCCTAGAGGAATGGACATTGTCACATCGGGATGGGTAATGTACCGTTGAGATAACGGGAGGGAATGTGTAACGTAACTATAGCGGATGAGGTGACTGGGCAGGTAATAAAGGTGACACTCCCCCCCTCCAGGGCCTTAAACACCAGTGTGGCCTGCCGCCCCAAGTAACAACCTCATCCCCGGAACTAAACTGATAGAGGTTAAAGAAATGATAGACACAAATTCCCTACGGGCAGGGAAATCCCCAGGCCCAGATGGACAACTATGAAAAAAAAAAAAAAAAATTTCAGGGAGACCCTGGCACCCCACCTAGTTAACACTTTCAACAAAGCAATTGCCACTAAGACTCTCCCCAAAGAAATACTGCTAGCCCACATTATTACACTTTAAAAACCGAACAAACCTCCAACGACTCCGCAAAACTTCCGACCTATATCACTCCTCAAAAATGCGAAACTATACGCTACAAGACTTACGGCCGTATATTGTGCACAACAACCTGGTGGGATTCGTTATTCTGGATGCCTCACAAATCGCACCCTAAAATCATTAGGAATGCCTGACACCACGTCGCTACTGCTGAGAACGTGGGATGCAGCCAGACCCCACAGCTACACTAAAAAATAGTCACTGGCAACCCCAATATACAGCCGACACATTGCTAACCCCACCTTTGACTAGTGTACATCCGCCTTGTTCCTATAATTAAACACCTCTACCATCAAGGCACAATAAAGCAATTTCCAAACCTCCAAAAGCTATACAATCTACGACCCCACACTTTATTTTCATATTTGCAGATTAAATCGCTCCTAGAGAATGACACAGAGGGAATTACACTCAGGAAGATAGAGAACATATAACGCATATGCGAATCCAGAATCATACCGAAAAAAATAAACAATCTCATACCTATACAGGTTACTAAACGATCCAATCACCACAGGGCTGGGTCAGTTCCGTGAGGCATGGCAAGCAGATATAGGCAATACGTTGTTAAGAGAACAATGGCAGAAAGCATTCATAGCACATAAGGGCAGATCTAGATGCGCATCTCATTTGGAGTTGATGTGCAAGATCCAGTACAGATGGTACCGACTCGGCTCGCAACTATTTAACCTAGAGTTGTTGGAAATGCGGAAACAGGAAGGGTACGATGTATCACATATGGTGAACATGCAGACTCATCACAGCATACTGGGAGGGAGTGGAAACAATCTCGAAAGCCATGCACCTTTCATTGAAGCTCCAGCATGAGTTCGGGCTCCTATTCATGACACTAAAGCACTTTACCAAACCTCAGGCATTTTTACTGTTCCATATTTTGATAGCCACGAACCTACAAATAGCGAGGGCCTGGAAACAGATGATGACCCCATAGAGGGGGACTTTAATAAGGCAAGTCACCATAAAACTTGACTATGAGACGAGAATACACACGGAGCACAAAGCACAGACATAGAACCGCAGCCAAGGAGTGGTGGGAAACATTCATAAGGGGGGAGGTGGGGAAAGAGCAGGACAGAGAACTAGCATTACAGGTCACATAAGTACATAGCCTGATGGGTATGGGGTGGGAGATGTGGCACTCAACAATACCCATACACATGAATGTACGCCCGGGAGGGGGTAGGGAGGATAGAACACTCACATTGTACATAGTGCAGCCATCGACTTTCACACAGACTAGCCTACAGATGATGCAGGTATGGCCCCTAGAGCCTGAGCAACACGCAATAAGGGGCAAGGTGGTGGCTTGAAGGGCCACTCAACAAAGAAGGCTTATCATACAATACAGACAAGGTTACTGCATGTATTAATTGTTGAACCCCTCCTCCTTTTCCCAACACCCCCTCTGCAAAATGACAGATAGGCACACAAGGAGATGAGCCACAAGTGACAAGACAACCAGTGTAGAGGATATTAAAAGATCATCAAGCATGAGGTTAAGGTTAATACGGTGGTGGTGCAATGATGGCACCTAGCGAATTGTATGTACCAAGCGTGCTACTGTCACTATTACTGAATATGTTGTGTCACTTGCAACCCCTCCCTTGTATCCCATCGTTTGACCTACGACAAAATAAAAATTGTCAAATTGAAATAAAAATAAAATAAATAAAAAAAAGACTCAAACATCTGATCAGCTTATAAAGGAATGCATTTATTTTTGCTTAGCTTTATCCAATAGTTCATCTCAACACTGATTGCACATTTTCTTTTTGCATCAGTCTGGAAGAGGGACTACTCATTCCATACAACTTACAAGTTTGGCTTTACACACTAGGTATTCTAGGAGTTGGTGCGGACATCTCATCTTTTTCAGTTTTATCTGGAGAGGCAGAACTGGACATATTCAAGAAAAATATATATATTTTCCTGTTTAGAACAATAAGATTAATTTTAGGATGGTATGAAAGTAAAAACTTAATAAAGCTTGTCTCTAAAACTCCACAACTGTGTGGGAGGTCCAGTGACATAGAGTACCTGTTCTGGTAAAAACACCCTTGGTGACACATGTCAAGCACATCTTTTATAGGTAATTTTTTTAAACTTTGCACCAAAAGTCCAATCTGTGCACGCACAGTAGCGCAGTCGGAAACTTCAGTGGAACGCAACACCCCCCTGGGCGTGTGATCCACTGCTGTACGCAGGCACAAGGCCTGCTCTGTGTTTAGAGATCCACCCAGGACCTCCTACTTCTTTTTACTCCGTATAAAATCTATTTCCTACCTGCTCTTCATAACACTTTGGTATGGAAGCCATGCCACTAAGCTCTCCACACGGGGAGCTTTCGTGCTGCGTTCCCCTTAGGGAACTCCCTGCCAACCATGCTGCTTAGCTCTTGATGCTCTTAAAGAACTGGGGTGGCTTGGAGGTGCAGGCATTTATATGTGAGTAGGAGGAATTTGTATTTATTTAATTTGCAGAACTTCTTGTCCATGTAGGGAAGATACTATCCACTTGTGCCAGTACTGCCACTATACGAAAAAAATAAAATAAATAAACCATTAAACAAACAAACAAACAAAAAAAAAAGTCTACGGAGGATGTTCATTTTCACTACCGTAGTAGGGCCATACCAAGTAATGTGCCGATAATGCCAGCGATTTAAATCCCTCTGTATACTATCAAACGGGTAGAAAGAGTTCCTCTACATGTTTTTTTTTTTTTTTTTTAAAGAAGATAGTCCACAAATGCCTTCAATACCAAAAGGCGGCTCCAACGTAATGGTGAAAGCGAGCACTCCTATTTAGTGTCATTATGAATTTGAAAGCTATCCGTGAATGTCATGTTATCCCTAATTCTAGAGGTGGGACAGCTGTAAAGCACTTTTCGACCTAGGCAGATTTTTTGCAATGTCGCAAGTATAAAAGACCAGCCCATCCGGTGAAATGCCTGTGCGGCCCCATTGGACAGCATAAGACATGGCTTACCCTTCCTTCTAGCCAGGTATTGGATTGTAAACACTCTGAGGGTTCTCGATCTTCCTTCTTATCCAGGAATAAATCTGTCTGATTGGGTGGGCAAGTCTAGGCATTAGCTGTTGCATTCTAAAAGCTAATATTTTAGACAGCAGCTCTGTGTCAACATTAAGCAGGGAGATTAGCCTATAGCTCTCGCATACATTCTTGACTGGTTCGGGTATGACTGTAATTGTTGCCGCAAGAGATTCATGATAAAATACTCCCATGGTTGATAATGCATTAAAGGCCTTTGTCAACCTTGGAATCAGAAGAAGTCATAATGTTCCATATAAACCTGTCAGGGCAGCCAATCAACAAGCGTTTGACGTGTGTACCCTTAGAAGCCATCACAGCCATGCCTACTAATGGCATGGCTGTGATTGGCCAATGCAGCATGTGACCCAGCCTCTATATAAGCTTAGTGTAGGGAGAGGATGCTGCAGCTGTGAGGGACAGCTTACGAAAGAATTCTGGTGTTGAATCTGCAAACTACAGCGATTATTTTTGTGGGTGCTATACTACATTTTTGTACCCTGCCCTGATCTCAGTTCCACAGAGAAATAAGCAGTCTGTTTGTTAGGCGGGCACTTTTAACTACATGTGTGTCAGGCACATTACTTTAATCCTGTTCTGGGAGCTCAGTGGGCAACATTTAGGCATTTTTCAATACTGCTGTGACATTGCAGTTTGACAAATTCACATTTTTTGGTGCTAAAAATTAAATTTGGGTCCTGCACATCATATCCGAGAGTCAAATACTGTGGTTACATCGCAGATTGACCAATTCACATTTTTTTTGTGTGCTAAATAGTACATTTGCGGCCTGCGGTGCATTTTTTGCAGTCCAATAAAACTGTGAAATACTACTGTTACATTGTTGGTTGACAAATTCACATTTTTTGAGACAGTGAAGTAACTGTATTAATTACGCCTGTCACACTATTGTGTGACCTCTAGACATTTTTATTTTTAGGACACCGGCACTGCCTTATGGTCAGTGAACGTAATTGTTGACTATTGGCGGTTACATTGTCGCCTGACATAAACCATCTGTTAGTTTGGTGGGTAAACGCAAAGAATGAGGAGAGCGTCACAACAACCACAATCTGAAGCGAGACATAAACGTTCTAAACCTGAAAAAACAAATAACTAGTGTATAGGCGCTTCGTGAATATAAAGATAAAGGTGGTGGTAGATATAAGAGTGTTTCCTCAAACACAATAAAGACGTGAATAACAAAGACAAAATTTATATCAAACCACACAAAGTGAAATAGTATGCAAAAATACAACCTGAGCTTGTCAGAATAATCAGGTAATATCTAAAAGCATAAAATAAAATACAACATAGTGTAATCTGTATGAAGACAGTAAAGATAGGGCAGAACAAACTATCACTCACATTATGCAGGCTCAAGGGTGCCAATACAGGCAAACGAGGTTCCCAGAAAATAGATGGAGGAATTTTCCAAAAAGTATATATTTATTGAATAATATAAAATTCAAAATTACAGGGCTCAGGGTACTAGGGGAGTGGAATCCAAATCATACAAACAAAAGGATATCCACTTACCCCAAAATAATGACCGAGAGCAAACACACAGATAAGAATAAAATACAGCTGGATAATAAAAAAATATCAGCAATAGCAGCAGACGCGTTTCGGCTCAAAAAGCCTTCTTCAAGTGCTGGTGTTAAAGTCTCCGGAGCTTGTTTAAATACACTAAATGATTGCAGTCACATGTGTGTAGTCTCCGTTTAATTCCGTCACTTCCGGTATTTTCGAATGACGTCACTTCTGGTTATCGGCGTTTGGAACGCATGGTGAAACGCATAATGGAACGCATGGTGGAACGCAAACATAACCATGCCGTTTTTTTGCCGCCGGATGAGAAAAGTTCATAATATATGAAATGTAAATACAAAACAAACAGGAAATAAATAATGGAAAGAGAAAATGATTAATTCATTTAAGTTAGTGCATTAAATGTATTCTTAAAATATGTATGAGGCAATAAACATATTCTCTTTATATGCCTCGTTTGCCTGTATTGGCACCCTTGAGCCAGCAATACAGAGCCTGGGACGGCTCTGCATAATGTGAGTGATAGTTTGTTCTGCCCTATCTTTCCTGTCTTCATACAGATTACACTATGTTGTATTTTATTTTATGCTTTTAGATATTACCTGATTATTCTGACAAGCTCAGGTTGTATTTTTGCATACTATTTCATTTTGTGTGGTTCTAAACCTGAGCACAACCTTCATGACCAGGCATCTACATGCAAAGCACGAGCTGCAGTGGAGTAAGCACCTGTCCGTACAGGTAGGGGGTTAACTTTTTGAGGGCCCAGACCAGGGCCAAGCACTCCACTGCCACATAACTCACTTCCCTGGGTAGTAATTTTCTGCTCAGATATGCGACAGGGTGCCTCCCCAAGTTGGCTCAGCACAGCCCCCAGTGCAAACATGGAAGCGTCAGTGTGGACAAGAAAACGTTTGTTAGGTACTGGGGCAGCCAAGACATGGGGCATTAACAAGTGCTTGCTTCAATGCTTTAAACGCGGCTTCACAAGCTGGAGAACACAAGACCTGCTTAGGTAAATTCTTCTTAATCAGGTCCATCAGGGGCTTGGCGATCACACTATAGTCGGGGACAAAACGTCTATAGTACCCTGCAGTCCCCAAGAAGGCTAGTACCTGGGTCTTAGTGAGGGGTGTGGGCCAGTTAGCTACCGCCTCTACCTTGGCTGGCTCTGTTCACTGGCTCCCACATCCTACTCTGTGCCCCAGGTACTGTACCTCAGCCATAATTAGATAACACTTATCTGGCTTCAAGGTCAGACCTGCGCCCCCGAATCTTGTCCAGAACCACGTGCTCCTCCCAAGACCCACTGTAGATCGTGATGTCATCCAGGTATGCACAAGCAAAATCCTGGAAGCCATCGAGGAGCCTATCCACCATACACTGGAAGGTAGCCGGGGCATTTTTCATCCCGAATGACATGACGCTAAATTGGTGCAGGCCAAACAGGGTGACAAATGCAGACTTAGGGATAGCATCCTCGGCCAGGGGAATCTGCCAATAGCCCTCTATGGTAGTGAGATAGCGTCCCCTGGCTATGCGATCTAGCATCGGGTAGGCGTCAGTGGTGGTCTACTTGTTGAGTCGCCTGTAGTCCACGTAGAACCGGGTGGTCCCATCTTTCTTAGGCACCAGGACTACAGATGAGGCCCAAAGACGGTCTGAGTGCTCAATGACCCCTAACTGGGTAATCCTCTGTTTTTCCTTCCACATTCATTCTCAGACTGCTTCAGGGATACGGTAAGGGGGCTGTCGCAGGGGTGTCTGTCCAGGGGTCTCTACCCTGTGCACAGCTTGGGTCATATAGCCTGGTTCTTGGGAGAAAGTCGCATGTTTCTCCCACAGAAGCCTCTTACACACACTGAAGCAACATTCTCCTGTCTTTCTTGGTACTCCTTCAGCATGTTCACATGAAAGGATCGTTGGATCCTTTCATCTGCACAGCTGACAATGACATAAGTAGTATCACATACCTGGGCTACTACTTTGTACTGGCCCTGCCAAGATGCTTGCATCTTGTCAGTCTTCACCGGCTTGACCACTAAGAGTACTCCACCAACATGGCCAGTGCTGCTGACGCCGTTCTCAGCCTTACTTGAAAAAACGCTTCAGGCGATGATGGAAGAGGATGTGGCACAGGAGGAAGAGGGCTCATGTCCACAGTTATCAGGCCAGTCATTTAAAAGTGGCTCGGAGGGTGGGTTCCTGCACCAGCATAGGCCAGGTACACAATTGTCTAGCCAGGGCACAGTTCTGGAGGATGAGGAACCATGTTCACAGCAGGGTGGCACCCAACGCAGCTCGTGGACATCACTAGAGCGTGTCTGGGGGGGATACAGAGGACACAGACGATACACCTCCCACAGAGGACAGCTTGTCCTGGTCTCTGGGCAGCCTGGCACACATGAGCGACTACATGCTGCAGTGCCTGCGCAACGACTGCCGAGTTCCCCACATTCTAACTTGTGCTGATTACTGGGTGGCGACCCTGCTGGATACCCGTTACAAGGACAACGTGCCGTCCTTAATTCCCTCACTGGAGCGTGATCGGAAGATCCGCAACTACAAGCGCACGCTGGTAGACACGCTGCTGAGGGCATTCCCAACTGACACCGGGGGCTCAGTGGAAGCACAAGTCGAAGGCAGAGGGCGCCAACACAGCTGGGGCACTGCCAGCACCTCAGAAGGCAAGGTTAGCATGGCCGAAATGTGGAAACGCTTTGTCAGCACGCCACAACAACCAGCACCACCAGCTGATATGGAACGTCTTAGCAGCAGGCAGCATTTCAGCAACATGGTGCAACAGTACGTGTGCACACGCCTACACGTACTGACTGATGGGTCTGCCCCGTTCAACTTCTGGGTCTCAAATTGTGCACATGGCCTGAGCTTGCCCTTTATGGCTTGGAGGTGCTGGCCTGCCCTGCAGCCAGTGTATTGTCTGAACGTGTGTTTAGCACGGCAGGGGGTGTTATCAAAGAAAAGCGCAGACGCCTGTCCACAGCCAATGTGGACAAGCTCACGTTTATTAAAATGAACCAGGCATGGATCCCACCAGACTTGTTTGTACCTTGTGCAGAATAGACATTTATACTGGCCTCACCCAGCCTCCTCCTCCTAGTTCAAGATTATTATTTTTAATTTTGATGTATTTTATGTTATTTTAAGTTATTTCCCTGTCCACATTTGTTTGCAGGGCACTTGTCCTACTCTTACCCCCATTTTACTTCCTTTTGCAGCCCTCTAGCCCTTTCCAGGACTTTTTAGAGCCATCCTCATTGACTTCAATGGGTTTCGGGGTCAAGTTCGAGTCCCAACTCAAACTTTTTGCCGAAGTTAGGCCGAACCCGAACATCCGCTCAACTCTAATCACAACCTGTGTGTACATTCCTTTTCTGCTATCATTGACACAGAGCTACCTATGCGTGTGTTCAATGAGGTCAACTTTCACAGGCATTATAGGAAACCAAGGCTTTCTGCAACACTCCAGCCTACGCTGGATGCAGCCTTTTCCTTCCTTGGAAATAGCCTTAAACTTTGAAACAAGCTTGCTGAAAAATAAACCAGTATGTCTTACGGGGGAGAGAGAGGGGGAGATATATAGATATATAGATATATATATATATATAAAAAAAAAATTGTGGAAACTTGCAGCACCTGAGGTTGCTAGTTGGTCTCCCATCCCATACAATTACTAACCAGGCCAGAGTCTGGATGGCTTCTATGATCGGACGAGATCAGGCACTTTCAGACTGGTATGGCCATAAGCTTATTTAGGAAAGAAAGACTACCTGACCTGTCTCTCTCTCAAGGACAGGTAAATACTGGGGAGCTCAGGGTGGAGTTGCCCTTTATAAGGCTAGGAGGGGAGAGGACTGGGGATGGAGACTGCATTTAGTTTTTTTAACCTTTTTAATGCTACCTGTCCTGTGTGAAATGGGCAACTACATCTTGTTAACATTTGGTATTCTTTTCCTTGACACTGGTTTGACAAGGAGCTGCATTTAGTCGGGTTCTCATTCCCATGTGGGTACAAGTAACTGTGGGGAGCTAACATTGCTTCTCTACTGGATTGATTCCGGAGGTGTACAACACTTGTTGCCACCGCAGTCACACGTATCCCCTCACATAAAGAGGGGGATTTAAGGGCTTCATTGCCTCTTACAATCTCCTCTTACGTTCTCAGAGTTCCATAGCTGAAAAGAGACTTGCGTCCATCAAGTTCAGCCTTCCTCACATTTGTTTTTTTGCGGTTGATCTAAAAGAAGGCAACAAACAAAACAAAACCCAGTTTGAAGCACTTCCAATTTTGCAACAGACTAGGAAAAAAAAATCCTTCTTGACCCCAGAATGGCAGTCAGATTTATCCTTGGATCAAGCAGTTATTACTCTACATTGAAAAAGTATACCCTTACATATTCTGTTTTTGCAAATATGCATCTAGTAGCTGTTTGAACATCTGTGTGATCTCTGATACAACCACTTCTTCAGGCAGAGAATTCCACATCCTTATTGTTCTTACAGTTAAAAAAACACACACACACACACACACACACACCCAGACTTTTGTATAACCGAACGCACATGTTCAAACAATTGGCAGCCATTTTGTCTCCCGAACGCGGGAAACTGGTACATGGTTGTTGACATCGTGGAACGGTTTTCGGAACGCGACCCTGCGAACCCCCCGAGAAACTGGTACTGCTGCCCATCCAACTTCCCGAACGGTTAGGAGAACGGTTTTCGGGAGGCATAAACTACCGAACAGGGGGAGCATTCGTAGCCTAACAGCCAGGGAATGGATTAATCTATGTTCGTGTGAGAACCCCCAAAGATGACCGGTCGTTGCCTTGTTTTCTCTGGAAGGGTTTTGTGGCATCACATCGTGGCCGACCAGTCAAAACTTCATCCGAATTACGTTCCCGAACCACCAAAGGGATCTGAGTGATATTTTGGCAAAGTGTGTGCTCAGATCCAAGCTATTTGTGATATGACTTTTGTGGGGTTCTGAAGTTACTAAAATGTATTTGTGGGTGTTTTTAAATATTGTATATTCTTCTGTACCTGAGATAATTAAGTTATAACTTTTTCTCACGCAATTATCTCAGGCAGAGGATACTGGGAAGAAAAGCCCTGCAATTTTGACTTGGAAACCCCATGCTAGGGGCAATGTATAAAAGCTGTGTGTGGCAGGAATAAAACCAGTTGTACGCCCAGAACTGTGTGTCGTCCAGTTGCTGGGGAGGAGGTGGGATATTTCTTTGATGTTTTTCTTGTTCCTGATTATACTCTGGTGGATCCAGCTGAGAAAAGTCCCTGCTAGGATTAGTGCTCCGCTACACAGGACATGATCAGAACACTTTTTTTTCTCTCTCCACTCTCTGGGCCCACGAGTAATATCGGACCGATAGGCACAAGTAAATTAGTGTGATATAGCCTTCAGTAGTCTAAAGAAGATAGTGCTAGCATGGTTTATCACCCAGCGCAGCTAATTGTTTCTTACATAACTGCAGGGGACCTAATATCCCATGGCGCAGATCACACCACCTTAGGGTACTCTGACAAAAACATATTTCAATTGCTTTTATTAAAGAAACTCATTTTTAGATGGGGTTGCGTTGGAGAATAAATATTATCCCACTGGCTATTTTAGTAACCATCCCACAGAGCGTAAGGCTGGAGTGGCGATTTTACTTGACTCTTGCTTGCAAATTTTGGAAGCAGAAAGGGAGGTACCTTTTTGTGAAAGACAAGATCACAGAGCAGAGGTATATCTTTGCTTCCATATTTGTGCTAAATCAAGCACAATTTATATGCATAACTATTGCAGAATTACCGATTTTTGCGGTGAGAATTCTAATACTGGGCAAAGGTTTTATTGTCCCTATGGATCCAGTATTGAACTCAACAGGATACAGCAGTACATCTCGGTTAGCAATTCAAAGTACTCTTGGTAGATGGTTGGAGGCCTAATATATCCAGAGAAGAAAGATTATACTCACTACTGTTGAAATGGCATTTTTAATCAGGAATGTACTGGGACACCTAAGTGAGCACTTGGCATCACAGGGGATGTAGTTCTGCCATGTGAAATGCATCTGTTATGATTCATCCCCTTTGCTCTTGCTTTATGATAATAATGCTACTGAGTAGAGCAAGTATTGCTGTTATGGTTTATGTTCACCCACAATACTCCAGAATAGATAATTTCTTTAATCAACATGAGGGACTCAAGTTGCTACAGAAGGCTGAAATAGACCCCTCAACTTGGTCAGATCACTGTTCACTTAGAATAACATTATATTCACCACTTTTTCGTCCAGTGACCCAGACTTGAAACTGAATGACACTTTAATATTGGACCTGAAAATTGCCAAACCAGTAACTTAACGCCTGGAGATGTATTTCGAGCAGAACACCATGGAAAGAATGTCAGACATGACAATCTGGGAAGCTCATTAGAGCACAATTCAGGGTCTCAAACTAGTTGGCACATTACAAACAAAATTAAACTTACAGATGTTATATTTTGACTTTTCCCATTTGCCAAGAGTTCTCTAAATGTCAAGTTAACAAAGCTCTTAATACACACACACACATACACACATACACACACACACACACACACACACACACACACACACAAACGCTAACAAAGGGGGGAAGCTGTTAGCAACAAGGTTACAAGGTAAACAAACTCAAGCACAAGTCCACAGAGTAACCAATTGTGAGTGAATTCCAGCATTATTCAACACTCTATAATATTCCCCATCTTGACAGGGGAGTTCTTTCCACAGAGATGGCAGGTAGAAATGAACAATACCCAGAGGACCATTCCCTGTGTACAGTTACCCAAAGAGAATGCAGAAATGCTTGACACCCCAATACTCAGGTAGATGTTCAGGTGGAGTGTAATAATGCAAAATCAGGCAAAGCACCTGAATTGGAAACTCCATGGGCTACTATAAAAATGTTTTCTTAGAATTTGTATTAAAACCTTGTTTTCATTGTACACCAGTTCTATACTGGTTCCACCAGGTCTAGATTTGACAGATTAGAACATTAGAGTGAGACAGGGCTCAACAAATCCCAGGCGCCAGATCGCCATGGCGATTAAGAATTTTGCCCTGGCGTCTGGGATTGGTCAGCCCTTGCCCTCCTCCTCCTGTACTGCAACGCTGCGCAAGCTCTATGTCCGCCCGTGCGCCGGGAGGAAGTGAAGTGAACTGTACATACTTCCTTCCGGCGCTCTGGCCGCGCAGGGGAACCACAAGCTGGCAGGACACCAGGTAAAATCTGCTCCGCTTGCTGCCCGCCCCTATTCCACTGAGCACGCCCCCAGACCACCCATATTCCACTGAGCCGGCTGCCAGCCCCTTCCCCTGCGCAGCCTCAGAGCAAGGAGAAAGTAATTAAAGTTAGGAGGGGGGAGTCTGAACCGAGCGGCAGCCCACTCCCATCAGCCGCCTTCTGCCCAGTCCTACTAGACCCCAGGGAAGCCACACTCCTGAACCCAAAGGGTAGGAAACAGGAGGGTGGCTAAAGATATGTTTGTTTTTTTATGTGGGTATCTGTGACATTGCGTGTATGTCTCTATACACTTACTGTGTGTATCTAGAAATCTTTGTGTGTGTGTCTGCCTGTCTCATTGTCTGTGGGTCTGTCAGTGAGTGTGTGTGTGGGTCTGTCAGTGAGTGTGTGTGTGTGTGTGTGTTTGTGAGTGTGCATCAGTCCAGGTGTCTGTTAGTGAGTGTGCATGTTTAGGTCACCAGCCCCCCTCCGATCAATTGGAAATGGTGTTTTTACTCACCGTGCCAGTCTCCATAGCTGAGATTATCAATCTTGATGATCTCAGCCAAGCCAATGCTTTCCTGTAGCATTGGGAGCTTTTGAGCATGCACAGTAAAATGCTGCACCAGTCAGCATCTCCTCATAGAGATGCATTAAATCAGGGCTGTCCAACCTGCATCCCCCTAGATGTTGCTGAACTACAACTCCCATGATTCCCTGGCTATCTGTTTCATTGAAAGAATCATGGGAGTAGTAGATTGGCAACATCTAGGGGGATGCAGGTTGGACAGCCCTGATTTAATGCATCTCTATGAGGAGATGCTGACTGGTGCAGCATTTTACTGTGCATGCTCAAAAGCTCCCAATGCTACAGGGGGGCCGCAGGTTGGACAGGCCTGAATTAAATCAATGCATCTCTTTGCAGAACATTCTGCGCCTCCATGCATATAGGAGACACTTTTGAGTGACTGCCACTAGATGTTACTAGGCAGCAATGTAAACACTAACTATTCTCTAGAAAGGCAGTGTTTACGTGGAAAAGCCTGCAGGGACAGGTTATAGACACCAGAGCCTCTACATTAGCCTGTAGTGGCTCTAGTGACTATAGTGTTCCTTTAAGAATTGCATTTTCATTGTTGGAAAAAAAAAAAAATGGCTCATTATTTTTTAAGCTGGCTCCTAGATCCAAAGCAAATTTGTCAAACCCTGGAGTGAGAAATGTAGAGCTATATGACAGAACACCAGCTGATTGTCTACTCCCTAGCTAAACTCAAGATACATCTAGACTAACCTTGGGTGCTTTAGAGAAACTCATTAATTCTTTGTTATGCAATATATATGTCTATTGTATTGTAATGTACTTTACTATTTTGTGAAATATACAGTTTTTGTATTCAAAACGATGTATTGGTGTATGCCATGTACACCTATGTAGACTTTGAAAATTCATTTTAAAAAAAAAAAAGAACACACACACACACACCCCATTTAAAGGGAAACTCCAGTGCCAGGAAAACAATCCGTTTTCCTGGCACTGCATGTCCCCTCTCCCTCTCACCTCCTGGTTGCGGAAGGGGTGAAAACCCCAGTAGTCACTTAACTGAGGAAGCGACAATGTCCCACGTCGCTGCTTCCTCCTCCCCCGCCGCTCCGCCTCTGCATTGCGTCGCCTGGTGGGCGAGACTGATCCCGCCCAACAGCCAGGGAGACCTAATGCGCATGCGCAGCAATGCCAAACATGTGCTCCCCATAGGAAAGCATTGAAAATGCATTTCAATGCTTTCCTATGGGGAAATGAGCAACGCTGGAGGTCCTCACATAGCGTGAGGACGTCCAGCGACGCTCTAGCACTCTAAGCGACTCTCTGTGCTATAAACCAGGAAGTGCCCTCTAGTGGCTGTCTAGCAGACAGCCACTAGAGGTGGAGTTAAGCCTGCAAGGTAATTATTGCAGTTTATAAAAAATCTGCAATAATTACATTTGCAGGGTTAAGAGTAGTGGGAGTTGGCACCCAGACCACTCCAATGGGCAGAAGTGGTCTGAGTGCCTGGAGCGTCCCTTTAAGATCTTACTCTGAACTTTGTATGTTTTTTTACAATCATTTTGCTAATTTCGTCAAGGCAATCTACTTCAGAGTTTACTGAGATGTGAGACCTGCCAGGGCTACAGACAGCTGCAAACATATATTAAAGGATCATGTACACCTGACCCTATAGTGCTAAACCCATCATATAGGTGGCTTGCCCCACCCCCCTTAGCCCCTCTATAAAAGCTTAAAACTCACCTTATTTCCAGCATCGCATGTGTCTGCCTGTGACATCAGAATGGCTGATTTTTAGCCAATCCAATGCTTCCCCCCTTACCGAAAGCATTGGATTTACTAAAATCAGTACGGGGCAGGGCTAAATGCTGTTTTGGCCAATCAGGACCTTGAATCAATGCACCTCTGAGGAAAATTCAGTGTCTCCATGCAGAGCGTGGGGACGCTGAACGGCAGGGCTGCTTACTGTGCAGCCCTGAGCCAGGAAGCCCCTCCAGTGGCCATCTAAGGAGTGGCCACTTGCAGGTGTCCCTAGGCAGTGAAAAGGCAGTGTTTACATGAAAATGCGTGAATTATACGCACCAGAACAACTACATTAAGCTGTAGATGTTCTTGTGACTATAGTGTCCCTTTAAATATTTCATGCTGAATAACCCATAGGATTGGCTGAGACATACAAAGAGGCAGATCAGGGGCAGAGCCAGCACAATTCAAACACAGCCCTGTCCAATCAGCATCTCCTCATAGAGATGAAATGAATCTCTATGACGAAGGTTCAGTGTCTGCATGCAGATGGAGGGGACACTAAATGTGTTAATGCATTTTAGGCAGCAATGACCCAGGAAGTATCTCGAATAGACATCTTGGGAGTGGCCAGTGAAGTTATCACATGGCTGTAATGTAAACACTGCATTTTCTCTGACAAGACAGTGCTTACAGCAAAAAGCCTGACGGTAATGATTCTACTCACCAGAACAAATTCAATAAGCTGTAGTTCTTCTGGTGACTATAGTGTCCCTTTAAAGCTTAATGTAGTTGTTCTGGTGAGTATAATAGTTCCCTTCAGGCTTTTTCATACAAACACTGCTTTTTTTTCAGAGAAAAGGCAGTGTTTACATGGCATCTAGGAGCACCTCCAAGTGGCCACTCCTTAGATGGCAACTGGAGGTGCTTCCTGGGTCAGTGCTGTCGAAAAAGAAAGCATTGGATTGGCTAAAAATCGTCCATTTTGATTATGTCACAAAGTGGGTGGAGCCAGCACAGCACTGGAAATAAGGAGAGTTTTAAACTTTTATAGAGGGGATAAGGGAGGGCAAGCCACCTAAATGGTGAGTTAAACGCTATAGAGCCAGGAATACATGTTTGTGTTCATGACCCTATAGTGTTCCTTTAAATAAAAATCTGATTAAAAAAATAAATAAAAAATAAATAAAAATAAAAAAAATCTTACCTATAGAGGTTAAACTAGAACGGTTTAACCCAAAATGTTGCTTCCACCATCGCATCTCCATTTCCCCCCCATCAACATTCATATTCTGAAATTGACTTTTAGAAAGGACGGAGTGCTGATTGGTAGGGGCATCTCTGACTGGCTAGTGTACTCAGCTGACGCTCTGTGTTCTGTATACATTAAAAAAAAAAAAAGTATATATTTTTTTTTTTTTTTTATGAATGGAAGCTACTAATTGGCTTAGAGTTAGCTTACCACTCTAGCCAATAAGCAGCTACCCTGCCCAGTGGCACTTAGCACTTCCTGAAAGAAGCCAGATGCCACTGGGGTGCACTCAGCGCTTCCAGAAAGAAGCCAGATGCCACTAACTTTGACCAGTGTTTGTGACCAAGTGGCTACTAAAAAAGACTTGACATACCCCATTTGCAATATCTTGGGTTGTCTACTATTACAAATGGTATGCCATCATGGGGGTAATTCTCATTCCTGGTCTACCATACAGTCTCAAACGCAATGTAGCGAATCTCAATGTGAAAAAACTGAAAAAGTAACATGCTATATTTGACCCTGTACATAAGGGGTACTGTTTTGCATATGAGACACCGCTTAATACAAATGTGTATTTTATTGCAGCAAAAACAAAAAGTATTATGACAGTCACAGTTAAAATGCCATGTAGAACAAAAAACAAAAACACACAATATTTATTTTCTCCAAATATTTTTTTTTTTTTATATTTTATTCATATTAAATTATGTTTTATAGCTAAATATTTTATGTTAAATGAAAGCCCTGTTTCTCCTGAATAAAATGATATATAATAAGTGTGGGTGCACTTAATATGAAAGAGGTGAATTGCGGTTGAACAGACATATATAGTAAAATTCCAGGTTTTGTTTTGATCACAACGTGTACATTTGGTTCAGTCCTTAACCCCTTAATGACAGGTGACAGACAAGGTCTGTCACAGAGGGGAGACCCTTAACGACGAGTGACAGACCTTGTCCGTCACGGGGTAAAATTAACCCCAGATCGCCGCGATCGCTGCCCAGCACCGGTGCTCACTCTGACAGGCTGTCAGAGCGAGCACATGTGCTCAGTATACTTACCTTCCGCCTCCCTGCACTTCCTGGTTCTGTGTGAAGTGCAGGGAGACGGATCAGTGCTGATCCCCCCTGTGTAAAAAAATAAATAAAGTTATTATAAAATCCCACCCCCCTTTACCCATTTAATAAAAAATAAAAAAAAATGAACCCCTTCTCTGCCAATTGATCACTGACTACAGTGATCAATTGGCAGGGATTACATTTGATCTGATTTTTTTTTTTTTAACCCCTGAGGGTTAATTCCTTTTTTTTAAGCCCTTTTTTTTTTTTTTTAATGGTATCAAGTATTTTAAAATTATATATTTAGCTAGCTGGGGTAGGTGGAAGTTAGTGGGGAATTAGTGGATTTGCTGTTAGGCTAACTAAGGGTTAACGTTAAAAAGAGTTTTAAAATAAGCTTTAAAAAGTAAAAAATTAAGTTAGAAAAAAAAGTTTTAACGTTTTAGTAAAAAAATATATTAAAAAAAACACCCCCTTTACCCAGTCCAAATAAAAATTAACCCCTTCCCTGTCAGTCGATCACTGCCTACAGTGATCAAAATACAAATCACAGTATTATACTCAGGGGTTCAATTTATTTAATTAACAAATTTAAATATTTTATGATTATATAGTTTGCTAGCTGGGTTGGGTGGGAGTTATGGGGAAATGGTGAATTTACTGTTTGTAATGAGCCTGGCGGTCCTAGGTGGTATTATCGGCAATATCGGTATCTGAATTAGTGAAGTTAGTGGCACATATGAAATATATAAAATGCCCAGCAAAAATGCAATCCGTATGTAAAAAATGCCCCAAATTATTTTTTTACCATATACTTTGGCATATTGTGGTGACAAAATGGGGGCATGCTAAGGCACAATATGCACTTTATGAGATACCCTGGAGTGTCTACTTTTACAAATGGTAGGCCTTTGTGGGTTTTTTTTGAACAGTCAAACTACTATAACAACCCAAATGGAAGGATAGGCTCATTAAATCCGTCTCTCAAAATTCTACTGTGAATACTGAAAAGGACAGGTCTCCTATATGGCACTGTAGCTTCACGAAATAGTGCCAAAGACATACAATGGGGGTGTCATTTTACTCAGCAGATGTAACTGTACACAAAATAAAACTTTGTACAGGAATAGCACACACTAACCAACATACACATGAGAAGTTCTTTGTTATAAGTTTGTGTGCCAAACCCCCCCACCCCAAAAAAAACAAACACAATTTTACTCCAATATTTAGCAGAGGTTGACGGTGAAATGGCTACGTAGAAAGTGTCAAAAACAACCCTAGGTAAATAGCCTGTGATGTCTACTTTATATAAATATATTCTTTTGCGTGGCAATTTTGTTTTCTTTTATGCCTATTAAGCTTACAAGACAAACATACCAAATTATAAAATCGCTCCACATTAAATGTTTTGCTTTGTGACCTGTAACTACCAAAATAAAACTTAAAATCCCAGACACATTATATATTCTGTAAATCAGAACAACTAAATTAATTTATTTTTTAATTACTTTGCTTAACCTGCACTAATTGTGCACACATTATTATTGTAAAAACTGTAAAAAAAAAAAAAGAAATTCTGTATTTTTTATAATAAATAAGCATGAGAGATATATATAAATAAAAAGAATAATTTAGGCACTCACCCTTGAATTAATGCAATATAACTGCCTTAGGTGCTTCCAATGTCCAAAATATATAAATGAATCGATGAGATGGAGCACTCAAAAGGACTTCAGCAAAGTGTATTTATTGTAATAAAAAAATTTACATTGTTGTGCAAATAATCTAAATCGACGTTTCGACCCCTCAGGGTCTTTTTCATATACACACACACACACACATCAAATTAAAGCCCTTTCTGTCCTTTAACCCCTCAAGGACCAAACTTCTGGAATAAAAGAGATTCATGACATGTCACACATGTCATGTTTCCTTAAGGGGATAAAAAACAAAAACGGTATATAATATGTGCCGGTGCAATAAATTAGTAAAATGCAAATTGCAGTTGAACGCAAACAGCAAAAATAAATGTTTTTGTCATTAAGTGAAAGACAAGCTTCTGAAGCTCTGTCCTTAAGGGGTTAAAGTTAATTAAATGGTTATTTGTGCGATTTTTACACAACTCAATAGCTAACTAAAATTTAGCTATATGATGTTCCATGTGCCTTTAAAATTATGAATGCCCGAGCACATAATTTCATGCAGCATTTCTCTGTATTCACCCTGAATACAGACTTATTTTTTTTATAGGAAAAAAACACTTATCTGATGCATTACTCATCCTTATATCTGCTTCTGTGACAGTTCCACAGTGATAGAACATACACCAGCTTTGTAACTACACAACTACATGGGACAATATTTAGCTAAGCATATATTTTAGGGAAAGGATGCTAAATGATTAAATACATTGTTCACCATCATAAAAAATATGTCTCAACAGGAAGAAAAATGGCGTGGGATCTCTGTTCCTGTAATGGTGCGTCTCATCGTTAATACCAAACCCTGCAAAACTATATCACAGTGGAAATCGTCCCCTATATACAAGTAATTAATTAATATCAGAAATAATGTTATACAATACGTATTCTCACCTTCCTTCTCGTTCATAACGTACACCTGTACCGACTGAGACATTATATAAAGTAAAAGAAAAAATAACCGTATACCACACAACGTCGCAAACTTCGACCAGCAAAGGACCTTAAATACCAAATCAATTTTATCAAAAATCACATATAAGAAAATTCGATTGGACTTTATGTTAACAACTATTTGTTAAAAGTTGCGTGCTGTTCTAGGATTATATACATTAAATTGTCAAAATGGCCTTTTTAATCAGGAATGTGCTGGGACACCTAAGTGAGCACTTAGCATCACGGGAGATGTAGTTCTGTGTGGTGAAATGCATCTGTGATTCAACTCCTTTGCTCTTGCTTTATAATAATAATGCTACTGAGTAGAGGGAGTATTGCTGTTATGGTTTATGTTTCTGCTCTGTTACATTATTTACAGTCTGCAATTCATTTGTCCTTCTCCTCAGTAAACGCCATTCAGGTGTTTACTGGGCTTAAAAGGACCACTATAGTGCCAGGAAAACACTCGTTTTCCTGGCACTATAGTGCCCTGAGGGTGCCCCCACCCTCAGGGTCCCCCTCCCCAGTGGTGTATCCTTGTTTTGTGCTGCCCTAGGCAGGACAAAACGCAGGCGCCTCCCCCCCCCCCGCCTTCTAAATACACACACACACACACATTCACTGACAGATACGCATACACTCGCTAACAGAAACACACACACTAACAGACACACTCACACTCACTAACAGACACACACTCACTAACACACACACTCACAGGCAAACACACTCACACAGTCAGACACACACACACTCACTGACACACTAACAGACAAACATAGTCAGACACACACACTAACAGACTCACTCACTAGCAGACACACACACACACACTAACAAACACACACACATTAACAGACACACACTCACTGACACACACACTCACAGGCAAACACACACTCACTGACACACACACACACAGGCAAACACACACTCACTGACACACACACACAGGCAAACACACACTCACTGACACACAGTCAGACACACACACATACACACTAACAGACACAGTCAGACACACACACACTAACAAAACACACACACATTAACAGACACACACTCACTCACTCACATTAACACATTTTTTTATTTATTTTTATTTAGCCCCCCCCCCCCTTACCTTTGGGAGTGCTGGGGGGAGGGGTTCATTACCTCCCTGGTGGTCCAGTGGATGCCGGCTGGGCTAGGCAGGCGGCTGGCGAGGGAGCACTTCCTCTGAGCTCTCTGCTCAGCTCCCTCGCGCGCCGCAAAGTGAGGCTGGGAGCCGGAAGATGACGTCATCTTCCGGTTCCCAGCCTCACTCTGCGGCGCGCGAGGGAGCTGAGCGGACCGCTCATGGGGAAGAGCTCCCTCGCCAGCCGCCTGCCCAGCGCCGCCCGCCAGCCCAGCCGGTCAGTTAGCCTCGAGGCTAACAAAGCATTTGCCTGGGCATTTGGGGGGCGGCGTTTTTTGCCGCCCCCTGAAAAATGCCGCCCAAGGCAAATGCCTTGTTTGCCTCGCGGCTAAAACGCCCCTGCCCCTCCCGCCAGGCTGGATGGAGAGGAAGGGGTTAAACTTACCTCTTTCTCCAGAGCCGGGAGTGGAGCTCTCCTCCTCCTCTTCGGCTGAATGCGGATGCGCGGCAATTCGCGCATTCAGCCAGTCTCATAAGAAAGCATTTACAATGCTTTCCTATGGACGCTGGCGTCTTCTCACTGTGAAAATCACAGTGAGAAACACGCAAGCGCCTCTAGCGGCTGTCAAGAGACAG
This sequence comes from Pelobates cultripes, assembly GCA_933207985.1. Taxonomy (NCBI): domain Eukaryota; kingdom Metazoa; phylum Chordata; class Amphibia; order Anura; family Pelobatidae; genus Pelobates; species Pelobates cultripes. The sequence continues at coordinate 236,562,963 of OW240913.1, forward strand.
CCACTAGAGGCAGGATTAACCCATTTATAAACATAGCAGTTTCTTGGAAACTGCTATGTTTATAAAAACAAGGGTTAACCCTAGCTGGACCTGGCACCCAGACCACTTCATTAAGCTGACGTGGTCTGGGTGCCTATAGTGGTCCTTTAATAGTACAAAAGTAATTAAAGGTAATTTTAAAAAAAAATCAACACAGAGGTCTATTCACTAAATGCAGAATTTGGTTTGGCAATATCAACTGATTTCATTTGGCAACATTCTCCTGAATTCATAAAATTTTATTTTGTGGGCCACTTAGGCTTATTCACTAAAGTGAAGTTAAAGGACCACTATAGTGCCAGGAAAACAAACTCGTTTTCCTGCCACTATAGTATTAATAGGTCCCCCACCCTCATGGCCCCCCTACCGCCGGCCGGGCTGAAGTGGTAGGAAGGGGTTAAGCACTCACCTTTCTCCAGCACCGGGCTTCCTCGGCGCTGGGGACTCTCCTCCTCCTTCTGACGTCATCGGCTGAATGCGCATGCGCGGCAAGAGTTGCGCATGCAATTTAGTCAGTCCATAGGAAAGCATGCTCAATGCTGTCCTATGGACGCTGACGTCTTCTAACTGTGAAAATCACAGTGAGAATCGCGGAAGCGCCTCTAGCGGCTGTCAATGAGACAGCCAATAGAGGCTGGATTAACCCTAATGTAAACATAGCAGTTTCTCTGAAACTGCTATGTTCCCAGCAGGCAGGGTTAACCCTAGAGGGACCTGGCACCCAGTCCACTTCATTGAGCTGAAGTGGTCTGGGTGCCTATAGTGGTCCTTTAAAGTGAATTTCACATTTAGGTCAAAATAGCCGAAACTGAAAAATTCTCTAAGTCAGCTTCGCTTTGGATTCTTCTGATCTTAAATGTGAAATACACTTTGAATTCTCACTTTTCTAAATAACCCTGACTGTGTTCACTTGCAACCTAACAGTAACCAGTTTGAACTGCATGGATACCTGCTATGTTTACCTCCATGTGAGGTGTCAAGAGATGCCACTCTGGCTCATTCTGACAAAGAGATTTAGTCAGGAGTGAAAAGAGAGTAAGACTAAAATGAAAGAATTGGGGGGAGTGAGAGAAAGAAGAAAAAGGGGGAGGGGGCAGTGGGGAATGGCAAGGGTATTATGTGTGGTGCGTGTGCGCCATACTCTTAAGGTGGTCCTCTGGAGAGATTTTGGCTCCAAGGAGACCACATGGCTATTTATTTTTCAGCCATTAGGTTGGCAGAAGCAATTGCTGTCTCCATCATGTGTATTTCTTCAATTCTTCGCAACCATTGCTTAACGGTGGGGGTGTAGGTTTGTCCCGAGGGGAGCGGGATCAGGCCTCTTGCTGCTGTAAGCATATGTTTCTTTTTGTACAATCGTAAGAGTAGCATAGTGTTCTGTAAGGGCATCACGTCAGACGTGAATGGTATTGTGTTCCTATGTACCTTAACCCAGTATGTTGCCAGTTTTGGACAGGCCCAGAAAATATGTAGCATTGTGTCTCTAGCATAGGTCTGACAAATTTGGGAAAATTGCGTGAAGGGTCATTGGGACTCGGTACCAATGGCTTAGTAATTTGTAGTTGATCTCCTGAAAGCGGGGGCATATGGATCTTTGATGAGTGATTATCATTGCCTTTTGCCATTGTGCTTCCGACATTCTGATGTCCATCTCTCTCCCATTATCCACAAACATTGGTGGCTGCAGAGTTAATCAAAAGCAGTTGGCACAGTATGGAGATTCCCTAAGTGACGTGTGTGTGCCCTCCGGGTAGTAGTATTATTATTAGCCCATTAAGGATGGTGGCAGTTTTTCAAATTCTGAACCGAAACAAATCCCAAATATAGAATTTGTGCTATGTGTTTGTTCCACCATAATTTAAAGGACCACTAAAGTAACCCATCTCAATGAAGTGGCCTGGGTGCTGTGGTCCTGTACGTTTAAACCTGCAATGTAAAGTTCTGCAATGTTTACATTGCAGGGTTAACCCCTTAAGACCGGAGGGCGTACTATTACGCCCTATTTTAGGCGGCTCTAAACGCCGCCGGGCGTAATAGTACGCCCTCCGGTCTTTCATTACTTACCCGGGACCGCCAGCGATCGCGGTTGGGGGGACTCCCAGGGAGCCCCCCTGCGGCAGATCCTCTTCCTGGCAGCCCCCCCGGCCATGTGAGAGTGAGGTCCTTGCGAGGACCTCACAATCACATGGCCAGGATAGCTGCCTCCTGCATTGCCAGCAGGGGGGCTGCCTGTAATGACAGCTGGTCCCCCTGCTGGCTGGAAATAAAATTAAATAAATGTTAAAAGTGTAAAAAATAAATAAATAATATATACTTAGATCATATATATATATATATATATATACACACATATACATACACACACATACACTGTCTAGGTGTATTTTACTATTAATATATATATATATATATATATATATATATTAATATCAAATTACACGTAGACTGATACTGATTAAATATATATATATATATATATATATATATAATTATTGTTATATATATAATATAAAAAAATTAAATATGTAAATATGTTAAAAAATAAAATTTAAAAATAATTTTAAAAAATTAAAATAAATAGATGTTTGTTATTTCGTTCTAACTGTATTGTGATATTAATATATATATATATTTATATCAAAATACACGTAGAATGAAATATATATCTATATACCTATATATCACTACATATATATATATATATATATACCTATATATAAATAAAAATAATTTAAAAAAATTATATATATATATATATATATATATATATATACACACATACATATATACACATACATACATACAAAGATGCTCTTGGCACTCACCCATTAACTGACGTTTTCCTTTATATCTTTGCCTGGGTGCAGACCTCAGCGTAAGTGTATATATATTCATTGAAGAAAGGTGCACTCACAGGGCATTAGGGGTCGAAACGTTGATTGAGGATTTGATTACACATGTAATGCACATCTAAGAATAAAACTACTTATGGATGAAGCCCTGTGAGTGCACCTTTCTTCAATGAATATATATATATATATTAAAAAAATAGATGTATCCCCTGCACTCACGCTTACAAAATAGTCCAATGCCGGGCGCACCACCAGAGCTCCAAGATATGTAAAAACTAACAAGAAGGAAGGCTGCTCTCCGGACTTTAAAACAAAAAGTTTATTCAAATAATATAAAAAAAATTACGACCAATGTTTCGGTCCCCGTTCGGGACCTTCCTCAGGGTCAAAAATAGGACAACAAGACAATACAGTATAGTGCATCAGTGAACAATAAATACCGAAATATACAATCAAATTACTCATTCAGGTGTGTTCCCATATGTTCCTGCCAGCACCCTGTGCTCTTCCGGATATGCGCGCGCATCCTTGTGCGTCACGCCCTCTCAAATTACGTGCCTATGCGTCGGATCTCCCGTCACCCGGGCAACTATGTAAACAAAGCAACCTGCTAATACAAACCAGTGCAGCGATTGGAACAACGGATAGAACTATATGTATAAGTGTAAGGACATGAAAGTGCCTAAAAGTGCTTGATGTATAAGGGTAATCCAATAAAACAAGGATGTGAAATAAGCTGATAAATAGCTGTGCTTGTCATAAGACAATGTGTAGGCATTAATATCACTTAATGTCCAAGTAACATGTAGATTAACCTCTTAAGGGTATAGTAATATTACAGTGGAGCAAAACTATGCCATATTATAATTCATATATAGAGTGTATACAGTGATATAAAGTGCTGGTGGTATCAATAAAGTGCTAGTGATATCAATAAAGTGTAAAAGTGCAAGTTCATAAAGTGCTTAACAGATCAAGGTACAATATACTATCTATATATATGACACAATAACTCAAATATGAAATTACATATAATAACTCCTGTTACTTTCTATGAATTAAAAACAAAGAATAAAAAATAAAAAATAGCTAGCTGTTAACCTTTATACAAAAGAATGATATGTATTACTTTCATTCAACCCCATAGGAGCCACCGTATTCAATTGATGGATCCAAAAGGTCTCCTTTTGGAGCAGCATCTTTCCTCTATCACCACCTCTACGGGGGGGAGGGATGTGGTCTATACCCACAAATTTCAATGATGCCAATTGGTGCTTTTTGTCAAAAAAGTGCTGAGCAACCGGTTTATCCGATAGTCCATCCCTGTAAGCTAATCTGATACTCGAACGGTGGCCTCTGATCCTTTCGCATAACTGTGTCTCCGTTTTGCCCACATAATGGAGTCCACACGGACAAACTAATTTATATACAACAAACTGGGTCCTGCAGGTGATGGTGTGTTTTATGTCATAAATCCTGTTCGTGTGTTGATGATTGAATTTCTTCGCTGGAATCATATGTCCACACGTCACACACCCCAGACAATGCACACACCCACGTATGTTGTATTTAACTGTCCCTGAATAGCCCCCAACTGGATCAGTATGGACCAGTATGTCTCTAAGGCTTTTATTCTTTTTATAACAGATAAGTGGTCTTTCCTCAAAAATCTTTGGCAGTGTGTCGTCCGCTGAAATCATCTTCCAATTATCCTTAACAATAGCTGATACATGGCTAGATGAATTATGGAAGGTCATCGGGAAAACCAATCTTGGTTCACGTGTCTTTCTTGGGTGCACCGGAGCTAGGGGGGTTTTAACAGTGCATCATCCAACACATGAACATCGTACCCCCTTTCCAAAGACTTCTGGGTCATGACCCTAAGTTGTGCCTCAGCCTTGTCTTTATCCGAATTATTCCGGATCACCCTCTGAAATTGAGCCTTCAGGATCGACTTTTTCAAGGCAGCAGGATGTGCACTTCTGGCATGCAACAAAGTGTTGCGATCCGTAGACTTAGAGAATAACGTGTACTGGACACCATTATTACCATAGGAAAGTTCTAAATCCCAAAATTGGACACAATCTTCACTGATATTCGCTGTAAACTTTATAGGCAGCGGGAGTGAATTCAACTCTTCAACCATAGTGACCGCTTCCCTGTGTGTGCCACACCAAATAATCAGTAGGTCGTCTATGTAGCGATAGTATCCGATGATTAGGTCCTGATAAGGAATCAAGATATGAGTAGATTCGTATACATACATGTACGCATTAGCGTACATGGGGGCCATCGCTGACCCCATCGATGTACCAGCCACCTGCAAGTACCATAGATCCTCAAATCAAAAATGGTTGTTATAAAGAATAAGAGTCAGCAACTCCAACACAAACTCAATAGGTGGTCCTTGATAGATGGAGGATCCACTCAATACTTGTCTCATTGCTTCAATACCCCAGTGTTTGTGACCAAATGGCTACTAAAAAAGACTGGACATACCCCATTTGCAATACCTTGGGTTGTCTACTATTGCAAATAGTATGCCATTATGGGTGTAAATTTAATTCCTGGGCTACTATAAAGTCCGAAAGGCAACGTAACCAGTCTGGCGAATTTCAATTTCAAATGTAACGTGCTATATTTGACACTGTAACTTCCCAAAACGCCATAAAACCTGTACATAGGGGGTACTGTTTTACACGTGAGACATCACTGAATACAAATATGTGTATTTTATTGCAGTAAAAGCAAACAGTATTATGACATTTACAGTTAAAATGTCAGGTAGAACTAAAAAAATTTTTAAAAATCTTATTTTCTCCCATTTTGTTCATAGTAAATTATGTTTCATAGCTAATTATTTGATATTAAATGAAAGCCCTGTTTCCCCTGAATAAAATGATATATAATAAGGGTGGATGCACTTAATATGAAAGAGGTGAATTACGGTTGGACAGACATGTAGCGCAAATGCCAGGTTTTGTTTACATTTTGTTTCGTTCACAACTTGTACATTTGGCTCCGTCCTTAAGGGGTTAAACACACCTCTAGTGGCTGTCATAGTGACAGCCACTAGAGGTGTTTCCTGCTGCAGCACACCAATAAACCTCTGGTGAATGGTGTCAGGAGCAAGGATTTGGCTTTATTTCTCATGGTAGCTCTGTTTGGAATGGAGATAAGCTGTACAAAAAAGATGGTTTGCATCTTTCTCAAAAGGGAACTGTAACGGACCGTTTTGCCCAAAAGACGTTAAAAACAGTTTAGGCGATATTCCCCTTTTTCAGCTGCACCGACAGCTACTGCAAACACCAATCTCCTGAACTGCAAACCCACGAATTCACCAACTCCCGAACTGCATGCCAAGGGAATACTCCAAACTCCCGAACTGGAACCTCACAAATAGTTGCTAGCAGACGAACAGGAAAAGCCCCCAAGCGGCTTACACTCCTGGCAATCAGTCTCTAACAGCATACAGTAAATCCTCCCCCCAATAATGAGACGACACTTCACTTTGAGGGTTAAGCAGGAACTGATTTACTGGGGCTAACTGCCCGGCTTTTATGCAGGTCTCCCACCTGGTGGACACTCCCCTAGGGGACCAAATGGGAGACTGTGACACAAAGGGTAAAAGGACCAATCACAGACTTACACATTTCAACCATCCCACAATGCATCACAATCCCTCCTCTCTGCTCTGGAGATAATTGAGAAGTAATTCAATTATCTCCAAAGGCAAAACTCCATTAACCACATGGCAGAAAACAAACAGTAAAATACATAAAATTACCTACAGTTACATTCAGTACATAAAACATATACGTTCTACATATCCCCAGATAGCTCAGGTCTGAGCGCACATTATTAAGCGAATGGCGCTCAGACCACACAAATACAGTTTAAACGCCATGGAGCCAAAGTCTTTACACAGTCAGTTTCATGCGAATGGGCTACATGGGATTCCTATCTGGGGTACAACACACTCAAACAAAACTACCGAACACCGGGCCGTACGTGCACTTTCACCGAACAAGAAGGGAGGTCGTCGGCTTCAGCGGTGTTCGCACAAAACTGTGTCCAATTTCAGTTCCATGAATTAAGCGTCGAACACCGCTGTGCATTCGCATGTTTAAAATGGCAGCGACTTCGTGTTCGTGATACGAATGGCGGCCACCCAGCATTCGTCAATTAAGCTGTGGTTAACCGCAGCTTCAGGGAGGTTAATTGCCGGCACACTCCAGCTCCCAGGTGGCCTATTCATTCGTGCGGTTGTTCGGTAGATTGAATCTACCGAACACCCGTCAGAAAAGCACGAATAAGTCTTTTCTCCAGGGAAAAAGATATCTTTTAACATGGGGCCATAGTCCAAAGGCAGCAGGCGAGCAACCAGGCTTCTCCAGTGTACAGTGGCGAGGTTGGTTTCGCCACAGGAACAAATGTTCTCAATGAGCAGTTCAGAGGTTTTGCTAGGATGTATTTAAAGTAGGAGGGGGGGGGGGCAAAAGGGTGATAAAACATCAATCCAATTTTCCCCCAAAACAAGCACAGAAGGTGTCTGTAGCAAGTGTGTTAAGCAATGATAAGCTTAGATTCATGTCTACAAATGCTCGTAGTTTAGGGAATAAGATCCATGAACTTGTGGCAATAATGGCAACTGATAGTGTAGATTTAGTCGCTGTTACTGAGACATGGTATAATGAGAAAAATGACTGGTACTCTGGTACAGGGTACTCTTTATATAGGAAAGATAGGGAAGGCAAGAAAGGGGGAGGGGTGGCCTTGTATGTAAAGGATAGCATAATATCTAGCCTAATAAAAGTTAGTGAGGCAAACATAGAGTCCGTTTGGGTTACGTTAGAATTTGCTAATCACACAGTAACAGTGTAGGTGTGATTTATAGGCCCCCAGGACAAACTGAAGAGTTAGATACTCTACTAGTTGAGGAAATAGCTAAAATGACAATGAAGGGGGAAGTTATCATCATGGGTGACTTTAATCTTCCTGATGTAAATTGGAAAACAAAATTAGCTACTTGTGCCAGGAGCACACATATTCTAAACTCCCTACTGGGATTGTCTCTAAAACAAGTTGTTGAGGAGCCAACTCGTAAAGAGGCCATACTAGATTTAGTGTTAACAAATGGAGATTTGGTATCAGATATTACTGTAGGTGAAAGTTTAGGATCCAGTGATCATCAGTCAGTGTGGTTAAATATAAGAACAGTGACTGAGTCACACCACACAAAAACAAAAGTTTTAGACTTTAGAAAAACAGACTTTTCTAAAATTAGAATATGGGTAGAGGAGTCATTATCAGACTGGAGCAATTTAAATGGAGTCCAAGAGAAATGGGATTATTTAAAAGTTGCACTATTGAAGGCAACAGAAAATTGCATTAGGCTTGTCAGTAAAAGCAAAAAATTCAAGAAACCACTGTGGTACTCCACAGATGTGGCCAAAATAGTTAAAAACAAAAAGTTAGCATTTAGGAATTATAAAAAAACCCAGAGTGAGGAAGACAAAATGATCTATAATATTAAGCAGAAAGAGGCTAAGCAAGTTATAAGAGCTTCCAAATCACACACAGAAGATAAATAGCACAGTCAGTAAAAAAAGGGGGATAAAACATTTTTTAGATACATAAATGAGAAAAGAAAAGTAAAACAAGGATTAGTTAGATTAAAAACAAATGAGGGAAGGTATGTAGAAGAGGATAAAGGTCTAGCTGACTGCATCAATGAATATTTTTGTTCTGTATTTACAGATGAAAATGAAGGAAAGGGACCTCAGTTGAGAAAAAGGATAAATGAGTCATTTATTACACGTGAGTTTACAGAGGAAGAGGTTCTATTTCAACTGTCAAAAGTAAAGACAAATAAGTCAATGGGACCTGATGGAATACACCCAAAGCTATTAAAAGAGCTTAGTGGTGTACTAGCAAAACCATTAACAGATTTATTTAACCAATCATTGTTAACAGGAGTAGTCCCAGAAGATTGGAAGTTAGCGAATGTTGTGCCCATTTACAAGAAAGGTAATAGGGAGGAGTTGGGCAACTATAGGCCAGTAAGCCTTACTCCAGTAGTGGGGGAAGTGATGGAAACCATGTTAGATGATAGGATTGATGAACATCTAAAAACACATGGATTTCAAGATCAGAGACAACATGGGTTTACTTCAGGGAGATCATGCCAAACTAATCTTATTGATTTTTTTGATTGGGTAACTAAAATTATAGATCAGGGTGGTGCAGTAGACATTGCTTACCTAGATTTCAGTAAGGCTTTTGACACTGTTGCACATAGAAGGCTTATCAATAAACTGCAATCTTTAAGTTTGGATTCCAATATTGTTGAATGGGTAAGGCAGTGGCTGAGTGACAGGCAACAGAGGGTTGTAGTTAATGGAATATATTCGAAGCTTGGACTTGTCACCAGTGGGGTACCTCAGGGATCTGTACTTGGACCCATTCTCTTTAATATTTTTATTAGTGATATTGCAGAAGGTCTTGATGGTAAGGTATGTCTTTTTGCTGATGATACTAAGATATGTAACAGGGTTGATGTTCCAGGAGGGATAAGCCAAATGACAAATGATTTAGGTAAACTAGAAAAATGGTCAGAATTGTGGCAACTGACATTTAATGTGGATAAGTGCAAGATAATGCATCTTGGACGTAAAAACCCAAGGGCAGAGTACAGAATATTTGATAGAGTCCTAACCTCAACATATGAGGAAAGGGATTTAGGGGTGATTATTTCTGATGACTTAAAGGTAGACAGACAATGTAATAGAGCAGCAGGAAATGCTAGCAGAATGCTTGGTTGTATAGGGAGAGGTATTAGCAGTAGAAAGAGGGAAGTGCTCATGCCATTGTACAGAACACTGGTGAGACCTCACTTGAAGTATTGTACACAGTGCTGGAGATCGTATCTTCAGAAGGATATTGATGCCTTAGAGAGGGTTCAGAGAAGGGCTACTAAACTGGTTCATGGATTGTGGGATAATACTTACCAGGAAAGGTTAAAGGATCTTAACATGTATAGCTTGGAGGAAAGACGAGACGGGGGGGATATGATAGAAACATTTAAATATATAAAGGGAATCAACAGAGTAAAAGAAAAAAAAAAAAAACTACCACAACAAGAGGACATGTCTTAAATTAGAGGGACAAAGGTTTAAAAATAAGGAAGTATTACTTTACTGAGAGGGTAGTGGATGCATGAAATAGCCTTCCAGCTGAAGTGGTAGAGGTTAACACAGTAAAGGAGTTTAAGCATGCGTGGGATAGGCATAAGGCTACCCTAACTATAAGATAAGGCTAGGGACTAATGAAAGTATTTAGAAAATTGGGCAGACTAGATGGGCCGAATGGTTCTTATCTGCCGTCACATTCTATGTTTCTATGTTCTATATGTGGTTCACCCAGATCCCCCGGTTCCGAGGATATACTTGTTATGGGGTTATTGCATGTTTTGGGCTCCCTGTGATATTTTTTATAATACTGTATTTCTCTGCCTGTGATAATTATATTAACCATTGTGTTCAGTAATCATATCACAGGCAGAGGGGAGGATTTTGTGTGGGAGTGTCTGTGTGTATTGTACAGATTGATTGGTTGTATTTCAAAACCCTGTGGGCTGTACTATGTTTGTGGATTGTGAATAAAAAAGGCTGTATGTGCCAGTACAGTTAGTTCTGCTTGACCTCAAAATGAAGTGTCATCTCGTTAATGGGGGAATTGGATTGCATGTTGATTGCAAGGAGTGTAAGCTGATTGTATGCTTTTCCTGTTCAGCTGCTTACAACATTCATATGCTTGAGAGCATTCGTATGCTTCTCCGGTTCGGTGGTTGTGGTGTCTGCTGCAGTGCTTGGAGTCCTCAGGAAACGCTAGGAGCATCCTTCAACGGAGGTACCCAGTCGGGGTGCCAGGTGATCCGTTACAAAGCCCCTACACTAACAAGTTCTGTTCATCTTAGACAGGGGGTTGGCTGTACATTCCTATACATTGATATCCTTTCTTTGAATGGCTGGCCCTTTAAATGCCACAGCCGCCTGAGCGCTCTCTAGAGCTCAGGCGGCTGCCGCACTGCCTCACCTCCACTTCCCTGTAGCATGGCCGAGCTCCTCTCCGGTCCGCAACCCGGCCGGACTGACAGGAAGTGCACACTGTGTGTGCTGAGTGTGCACTTCCTGTCAGTCCGGCCGGGTCGCGGACCGGAGAGGAGCTCGGCCACACTACAGGGAAGGGGAGGTGAGGAGAAGAAGATTACAGGGAGGGAGTGGGGGAGAAGATTACAGGGGGGGAGAAGATTACAGGGAGGGAGGGGGGAGAAGATTACAGGGGGTAGTGGAGAAGATTACAGGGAGGGAGGTGGGGGAGAAGAAGATTGGAGTGAGAGGGGAGAAGATTACAGGGAGGGAGTGGAGAAGATTACAGGGAGGGAGGGGGGAGTGGAGAATGTAAGGAAGTGAAATGGTTAACTCTTTTTGCTTTATATCCTTTAAAATAATGTTTGAAATAATTATGCTGACTTTGGCAGATGTATTTTGTACCAAGGTCTTTCGGCTACAGGATGTATGACCTTGCTTGACCTTAGGATGTTCCTGTCTCGTCTTTATTCAAATACTTATCTTTTTAATGTCAGACAAGTATGTACTATTAACTATAAGGAAACGATAAATCTCACTGTTTGCGTGACAAACTGTGTATAAATGCTAGCCCTGAAAATATACTCATTGAGAACTTGTTAAGCACTCTTTCATGTCTGTGTTTAATTTGCTAACAAGAACTCCTATCAATTGATGTGGTGACCGGAGGATCGAGAATCGAGGGGAGTTGAGTCCAGAACAGCATTTACCCTTTCAGCTTGATGTCTAGAAGTGGGATCAGCAAAACCATTTGCGGTGAGTAGCCTTTTTGTGTCTTATTGACGCTAATTGTCTATGACCCCCTTTAGTTTAGTAAGTCTGTATCCAGTAGAAAGGAAAGGTATAAGGACTTAGTTATATTGAGACTGTAAATAGGTCTCCGGTTTATTAGACATTTGGTCTAAATATATATATAGGGTTCTTGGTAACCCAGGTTAGTATCTAAGATAGATACAGGGTATCTCAGGTAGATACAGGTTTTGAGACGATAAAGGAGTCTCCGTTTATTAAGACTATAGGTGTTCTAGGGAACACGGTTTATAGATCTAGAATAACCCAAACTTCTCGTTCCTTTGGTCACCCTGTGTCTGCTTTGTGTTTATTTTGCTCGTTAAGTAGAGACACACTATTGGTAAGTAGGTAGTGTCTCTACCCTGAGCCAGAAATATGGGAAATAATCAGTCTATTTCTTACCCTTTACCCAGGGGAGTCATGTCTAAATTATGTTACTAGAATAGGAGCACAAGGAGTATTTCTTACAATCCCCTATGTGTCAAATTTAGCAGGATGGACAGAGACTATGAAGTCATCTGATCCTTTTCCCAGGTGTGGGGCTAATGATGATTTCCATATGAATATGATTCGAGGATTGTGTTTGGGAGATAGGAAGTCACGGCCGTGGTATGGTCCTGATCCAGATTGGGATAAGGAATATATGAAAGCAGGAGGTGAAAATTGGTTGCAGATAGCCCCTCATTGGTTTCCTTGTAGTGTAACAGGAAAGGTTTTAAAGGGAGCTAAGAAAGACCTGGCTAAGAGAAAGGGAGAAAAGCCCCTCCTGAGAATCCATATCCAGTCAACCCCGGCCATGCCTAACCACAACCCCCACCTCCCTATAAAGCAATGTATCCTGCTGTACCTAATGCCCCCTCAGAGGATGATACAGAATATATTTCTATTGCTGCAGCTGTTAATTCACAATCACAGCAATTACAGGAATCATCATCTACACCAGATTCTGATATAGAATACCCACGCCACCTCCCGGTACAATTAAATTAACAGTACAAACAGGAGTTAAACTTAAAAGTGGCAAGGTGTTAAAATCATATGTACATAAGCAAGGTGATGATGATGTAGAGATGCCAGAATTAGAAGGTGCTGATCTTACTGCCCCGTTTATGACTGTTGGTAAACAGTTAATAATGAAACCCATTAATCCTGCAGTACTCAAGGACATTATTCAAGGTGCCCCAAACACCTGTACTAATCCCTCTAATCCCCCTAATGTATCTGAAAAGAATGTGTTTAGGAAGAACATGACACAGATAGACATACAGTTAATTATAAATGGAATATTAGGGTATGGTTGGGATTGGTCTAAGGTACCCTCTATCAGTGAGACAGACAACAGTACTGGAGTTGGAATGGCTGGCAGTGATGGTGTTTATGAGCTTAGTACTTCAGCAGGATGTGCTAAAATGTGGGATGAGGTGGAAGCTGAAATGTTGAGATTATGGAAGAATAAGCAGTCTATATCCACTGCTTTGGCATGTAAGCAAGGTGCAAAGGAAGAGATTGGTATTTTTGTAAAGAGATTTTACAAGTGTTGGAAGGATGAGGCAGGTTTGAAGTCTGGAGATGATATGGATCTCCTTAAAATACAGTCATGCCTTGGTAATATGTTGCCACGGTATTCTTTGCTTGTGAAACAGTTGATTTCAGACTGGGCCAATTTGGGTGGCTCAGATTTTCTTACCAAGGTTATAGAGAAGGAAAATGCAGGTTGTTTTGATTTAAAAAAAGATTCAGGAAGTAAGGTTGCTTAATTTTCTCAGGGATTGCAACACTGTCCACCTACACAGGCCCGAGAGAGAGGATGGGATGGAGCACATAGAGCCTGTGGAAGGGGTGGTCAAAGAGGGGCAAGGGGATGGAGACAGGGAAATCAGGGTTATAGGGGCAGAGGTAACCAAGGAGGAATAGACAGGAACACTTGTTTCAACTGTGGCCAGCATGGCCACTGGAGGAATGAGTGTCCACACCCCAGGAAACCCCAGCAGCCCCAACAACCCCACAATTCTCAAAATACGCCCGGTAGGCAAGAACAACACCAGGCCCACTCCCAACACCACTGGCCAGCACTTCCCCCTCCCCCCTCACTCCAGCAAACCCAAACTGCACTAGGGCCATTCACAGGTACCACTGACCAGCACACCCATCACATTCCATGGCCCCAATAGGGCTGCCTTGAAGGTGACACTCCAACTTTTCCACTTTTGTCCTCTATTAATGATGATCAGCCTTTTTGTATTCTGGTCATAGAAGGTAGATCCTTGCCATTTTTGGTAGATACTGGTAGATTGCCATTTTTGTTCCAGTCTCTGTGATACCTATTATCAGGGGACAAGGGAAAAGTCTACACCTTCATTGGGTATTAATGGAGTGTCAACACCCACTTTTGTCACACCACCACTGTCTGTTTTTTGTCCTCTTAATGGTTCTTCTACTGTGCACCCTTTTCGTCTAATACCTAAACGTCCTGTTAATTTGCTGGGAAGGGATCTTCTTGGTATTCTGGGAGCTACTATTACTTGCACGCCCTCTGGTGGTATTGATGTGTCTATGTTGTGTTCTGAAGCTATTGATTTGTCTGATGTTCCTTCCTCTGTGTGGGCTTCATCTAAGTTAGATGTAGGATTTGTCAACTGCACCCCTTACAAAGCCAAACTAAAACCAGATGTAACTCTTATCCTTAAACAGTACCCCCTGTCAGAAGCCAAAGTTGAGGGAGTTCGCCCCATGATCCAATCTTTTCTAGAGCAGGGAATACTAAAGCCAGTAGTTTCCCCATATAACACACCTATTAATCCAGTTCCTAAAGGTAATGGTTATCGCTTAGTTCAGGAGTTTAGAGCCCTGAATAGTTTAATTGTGCCCATTGCACCCATTGTCCCTGATGTGACATCCCTCATTACAGCCATTCCACATGATGCCACTTGCTTCACTGTCATTGATTTAAGTAATGCATTTTTTTTCTATACCTATTGATCAAGAGACACAGTTACTTATGGCGTTTACTTTTGAAGGCTGTCAGTATACCTGGACACGTTTACCCCAAGGCTATGTGGATTCCCCAGCCGTTTATTCGCTGGTACTACATACTCTAAAAACCATGGACCCCCAGTCATGGTTCCGTCCTTTTGCAATATGTTGATGACTTGTTGTTATGTAGCCCTAGCTATGAGGCAAGCACTGTGGATACTGTCAGTTTGCTCAAACACTTAGCAACTGTGGGTCACAAGGTTGCAAAACACAAAATGCAATTGTGTAAATCAAAGGTTGATTACTTAGGTTTTATTCTGGCTTCAGGCACCAGACAATTGAGTCCAAAACATATTGAGGTCATTCAGAGGATTCCTAAACCCACTACTCGGAAGGAGTTGCTCACCTTCCTCGGCATGATTAATTACTGCCGCCAGTGGATCCCTGAATGCTCCCATTATGACTCAATCCTAAGGGAGGCTGTACGTTCTGACAGCCCTGAAAATGTCCGCTGGTCACCAGACATGCTAGCTGCGTATATTGCCCTCAAAGTTGCTATTGTTCAAGCCCCGGCTTTAGGACTACCTGTGTATTGTACACCATTTCATTTGTATGCTCGGGACAACTGTAAAACCATGGCCGCGGTCTGTGCACAAGAGCACGGAGGCGGTATGCGTCCCATAGCATTCTTTTCCAAAGTAGTTCCAGCTCCGGTACAGGGTATGCTGGCGTGTCTCAGAGCATTGGCAGCATGTGCAATGGCTGTTGAGACTGCTACTACTATCACACGAGGGCATCCTACAATACTCCATACCAGTCACCAGGTCACTCAGCTTATAAAAAATCTCACCACACAACACATGACAGCCCAGCGCTTAAGTGGTTATGAGATTATTCTTCTTAATACCCAGAATCTGTCTATTGTTTATAGTCCTGTTAATTCTGGTCCTATGTCTGTTTTGAATGCTATTCTCACTTCTGCATCTGACTCTGTGTCTATACCATCTGAGCCTCATAATTGCATTGAACAAATACATATTGCCACATCTCCCAGAGCAGACCTCTCCTCCACTGCACTCAGTGGCCCGGATGTGACCACTGTCTTTGTGGATGGCTCTTGCTCCAGACCAAATGATGGTACATACCTCACAGGCTATTCCGTGGTACAGCTACCTGATAAAATCATTGAAGCTGACACTATTTTCCAGCCGTCTGCACAAGCTGCAGAACTCATTGCTCTCACACTTGCCTGTCAGCTTTTCTCAGGACAGCGAGTGAACATTTACACAGACTCACGATATGCTCATGGGGTAGTGCATGATTTTGGTGTGATTTGGAAACAAAGAGGCTTTGTAGGAGCCGATGGAAAAGCCATTTCACATACAAATCTCATCCAATCACTCCTAGATGCTATCCTACTCCCATCTGAAGTAGCTGTTATCCACTGCAAGGCACACACTCTGGGTAGTGACGACATTTCCAGAGGTAATGCCTTGGCTGACAAAGTGGTAAAAGAAGTTGCAGCCAAGACTCTTTACTATGAAATGTTTCCTGCTATGCTCACACCTCCCACATGCCCTACTGACAGTTTGCTTTTGCAGCTCCAAGCCTTTGCAACGCAATCTGACTTTGATTTTTGGATTAAACAAGGTTTAGAAAAAGATCAGAATGATCTTTTCTCTAAAGAGGGGAAGATAGGCATACCTGAAGCCAGCTGTTTTATTTTCATCACTCAGGCACATGGTCCTGGTCACAAAAGCATATCAAGCACCATCCAATTCCTCATGAATTAATTTTATATTAGGAATCTCAGGCAGCATGTACAGTCTTTTGTAAGATCGTGTGAACCATGTATGAGAACACATCCGAATATTCCACACAAATCACAGCACGAACATTTGCCCCCTCCAGCAGCTCCTTTTACACACTTACAGATTGATTTTACTCATGTACCTAAAATTGGTAAGAAACAGCTAATACTTACTGGTCATAGTTGATCAGTTTAGTAGATGGCCTGAGGCCTTTTTGACATCTAGGGAAGATGCTAGGACTGTAGTGAAGATTCTTGCTACTGAAATTATTCCCAGGTATGGCTGCCGTCTGCAGATTAACTCTGATAATGGCCCGGCATTTGCTAGTAAGGTTACCCAGGAACTTGCTAAATTCTTGCAAGTTACCTGGAAGTTTCATATACCCTATCATCCACAGAGTTCAGGGGTAGTTGAAAGGATGAATAGGACCATTAAGGAGAAGCTTATGAAAGCTACTGCAGGAACATGGGTAAATTGGACAAAATATCTTCCAGCTATTTTAGCTGAGATAAGAATGACTCCCCACAAGGTGACTAAATTATCTCCATTTGAGATTCTGATGGGACGACCTTTTCCCACACCCTGGGCCAGGGAGCCACTTGTTATAATGTCTGGGGATTTACAGCTAATACAAGAACAATATGTACAGGAATTGTTGATAAAACTGAATGGTATATATGGCAATGTTTCTTCGCAGTTTCCCTTACCTTCACAGGAACCTACTCATCCATACCAGCCCGGTGACAAGGTGTATATCCGTCAGCTGAACAGGACCAAGAAAGGAGGATACCCTTTCGGACCACCTGCTACTGTGATTGCTGTAACCAGAACCGCTGTCCTCACAGATTCCCACGACATCTGGATTCACGCATCCCGAGTGAAGCTGTGTCCAAAGAGGGGAACCAAGGAAGACAACACCTCATCTCACTTGGAAAGAGAAGAATTTGCCCTTAGCGAAGCATCATGGCTTTCACACCATATCGTAGATTGAGAGGATCATACGAACCTGAGACCAAGATTATGTTTTGCGCTATGCTTTCTGGAGTTGTTATACTCCCTCTGATATTGTTCCTTGAATGCCATTATGAGTACAAGTCAATGGGAAGTTTGAAACCTGTTTGTTTCTGGAGAAATGACTCTGACATGATGATCAATTCTTCAATACCCCCAGCCCAATTAGGCCTTAGCCCCTCATCTAGCATTCGTCACACACGCTCCCACAAGAATCTCTCTCCACCACCTATCTATCAGCATGTAATATGCAATCACTCATTGACTGAACACATATGGATGAACTGGATAAATAATAACCCTTATAAGTACCAGTAACCCATATGGAATGTGTCCACAGCTAATTAAACCGATGCATTATGTTTGTTTAAAGGTTCACGGAAAATTGTTAGATCTTATAACGCAGAAATGTGCACAGTTAAGGTTGCTAATTACACTAGCATCTGTGCCACCTTATTTAATATAAGTTCTGATGGTAAGAAAAAACCACCTCACCATCATGGGCGTCCGCAGGGGGGGGCAAGGGGGGGCACTTGCCCCCCCCTGGATTTTTCAGCTTGTTCTGCTATTTTTCGTGTGATTGAAAATGAACTGCAATACCGGCGCCGGCCAGTAGGTGGCGCTGTGTATGGAGAGAGACAGGGATAGGAAGCTGCATCTTATCCCTGCTTCTCTCTGCTGATTGAAACCGCAGGGGAACAACACATGCAGCCAGAGACAGCCTACAGATCAGGTAAGTGGGGGATGGGGGGGGCAGAGACAGCCTACAGATCAGGGGAGTGAGGGATGGGGGCAGAGACAGCCTACAGATCAGGGGAGTGAGGGATGGGGAGGCAGAGACAGCCTACAGATCAGGGGAGTGAGGGGATGGGGGGCAGAGACAGACCTAGGAGGAGGGATGGGGGCAGAGCAGCATACAGATCAGGGAGTGGGGATGGGGGCAG
>OW240913.1:236587194-236670046 GCA_933207985.1 Pelobates cultripes
GGGCAGCAGGGCTGTGGTGGGCTCTTGTGTGTGAGGCAGGGGAATGGCTGCCTCCCCCACCAGGTCCCGCTTCAGAGTAGGCCGCACGGCTGTCACTGCTGTTTCTTGGCGTAGCAAGTCGTGTAAGGTATCCCTCTGTTCCCCCTACGATTAGTTTTTCGTTTCTCGGGCACCTTGAGCTGTTAGGTTTATTGGCTTAGTCCGAAATAGCGTTTTTGGGCACACTGGTGTAGGAGCTCTCAGAAAGCTCGACTGGCCATTTTGGCATTCAGGCCCCGCCCCCTCAAGATGTAGTTTTTAATAACTTTAAAATAAGAAGGCCACCAAAATATTGTTTAAATAATTGAAGAGTTCTTTTCACCCCTGGATGACCTGTAAGTGGATTGTCATGTATATAAGATAAAATGATGTTTCTTGCAGTAAATTATCTTTATACCATAGTCCTTTTTTTCTTTGCAGGGATAATTCAGGAGAGGGGTCATCTGGAGTATAAGATGAAGCGATTTCATTAGAGAAGGACGACATTAAGCCAATTATTTTTGAGGGAGGAATTATATTTGAATCGTCCATAAAGGGAGTTGTTTCGAAGGAACGAGAAAGGGCATCTGCTTTTCCATTTTTCTCTCCAGGACGATATGTAATATGAAAGTCGAAACGTTCAAAGAAGAGTGACCATCTTGCAAGCTTAGGATTTAGACGTTTTGCAGAACAGATGTATTCAGGGTTTTTATGGTCCGTTAAAATGATAAATGGTATCTGAGATCCTTCGAGTAGATGCCTCCAATCTTCTAGAGCGACTTTAATTGAAAGTAATTCCTTCTCTCCAACGCTGTAATTCCTTTCAGCAGGTGTAAGTTTCTGTGACAGGCAACAGGGTGTAAAGGAGAAGAGGGATCTTTACATTGAGAGAGAATCGCTCCAACAGCGATGTCAGAAGCATCTACATCTAAAACATATTGAAGAGAAGGGTCTGGTTGTTTGAGTATGGGAGCGGGAATGAAGCTGTCTTTTAAAATATTAAAAGCTAGATTTTCTTTTTCTCCCCATTTAAAAGGGCAATCTTGTTTGGTAAGACTTGTCAATGGTGATACAATCGTTGAAAAATTCTTAATGAATTTTCTATAAAAATTTGAAAAAACAATAAATCTTTTAACATCTTTTTTAGATTTAGGGATAGGCCAATCTTTTATTGCTTCTATTTTGTGGGGATCCATTATTTTTTAAAATAAGTTTGACAATTGTAAGGCACAATTAATCTGTAATGTTTTTTCTTTAACAAATGCCAAACAAAAAAATAAGAACCACTCACTTTTTATTTTGAGGCAGTTTCAGCTCGGCAGACTGATGTGGCAGCAAAGCACAGAGATAAATTGACAGTCCTTGAAAATAGAAGTTTAGGTGATGTGTACAGGGTTAGTCCATAAGCAGAGTCCTTTATCCAGTCCGAAGTCGTTCAATAGGAGATCAAGCAGTATTGAAGGAAATTCCAAAAGCAGAGTCAAGGCCAGTCCGAATTAGTTAACCAGGTAATCAAAGATATAGGGGTATGAAGAGGAGATTCAGAAGGGGTCCGGTGATGGAACACACGGTCTCTCTAGGAGTGATCCAAATGATTAGGAAGCAGGCCCGGACTGGCCATCGGGCACACCGGGCAAATGCCCGGTGGGCCGCGGTGGCCATGGGGCCGAGGCCGGCAGGGGAGGTCCCAGAATCTCCCCTGCCGGTCTATGCAGGGCCGGCACTATCCGAGCGCCGGCCCCGCTATGTTCCATGAAGGGCCGGTGGGGAGATCAAAGCTCTCCCTCACCGGCCCACATGCGCTCAAACGCGGCCGCCGGTGGGGAGAGAGGGAGGGACACAGCCGCCAGGAGAGAGGACCCGGCGGAGCTCTAACTTGCAGCTCCGCCGGGTTTCTCTCGCGAGATCCGGACCGTTGCTATGGCAACCGGCCGGGTCTCGCGAGAGTGAACTCTAGCCCCAAAGGGCTAGAGTTCACTTACCACGAGGACCACCAGGGATGGCTGGCAGGAGCACGACCCCCCCTTCCAGACTACAGGTAAGAATAGAGGGGGGGGTTAATATAATGTATTTATTATTATTATTATTATGTATTTATTATTATTTATTATTGTTATTTATTATGTATTTATTATTATTATTATTTATTATTATGTATTTATTATTATTATTATTATTATGTATTTATTATTATTATGTATTTATTATTTATTATGTATTTATTATTATTTATTATTATTATGTATTTATTATTTATTATGTATTTATTATTATTATTATATTTTTTTAGTAAAACATTAATAGTGCCATTTACCTGCCTCCCCAATACAAAATCCTTGCAAACACACACATCACCCTCACCCAGCACCCTAACATTGACACAGCACCCCAACACACACACAGCACCCTAACACCAGCACCCTAACATTGACACAGCACCCCAACACACACACAGCACCCTAACATTGACACAGCACCCTAACACCAGCACCCTAACATTGACACAGCACCCTAACACCAGCACCCTAACACACACACAGCACCCTAACATTGACACAGCACCATAACACACACACAGCACCGTAGCACTCACACAGCATCCTAACACCAGCACCCCAACACACACACAGCACCCTAACACCAGCACCCTAACATTGACACAGCACCCCAACACACACACAGCACCCTAACACCAGCACCCTAACATTGACACAGCACCCCAACACACACACAGCACCCTAACATTGACACAGCACCCTAACACCAGCGCCCTAACACCAGCGCCCTCACACTAGCACCCCAACACCCGCACAGCACCCCAACACCCGCACAGCGCCCTAACACACAGCGCCCTCACTCAGCACCCTAACACACAGCGCCCTCACTCAGCACCCTAACACACAGCGCCCTAACACACAGCGCCCTAACACCAGCGCCCTAACACTAGCACCCCAACACCCGCACAGCGCCCTAACACACAGCGCCCTCACTCAGCACCCTAACACACAGCGCCCTCGCTCAGTGCCCTAACACACAGCGCCCTCGCTCAGCGCCCTAACACACAGCGCCCTCGCTCAGCGCCCTAACACACAGCGCCCTAACACACAGCGCCCTTGCTCAGCGCCCTCACACACACACACTATACTCCTAACAAATGCACACTACACCCCTCACACACACAGCACCCCCCAAACACACTGCACCTATACGCACTCCTGAGTCCTTCAAACACACACTAGATCCCCTACACACAGACGCTGCACCACTTACACACACACTACATTTCTGACATACACACTCAGGATCCCCTATGAACACACTAGATACCCTTTAAGCAAACACATAGTGTCTCCATAAATGGGATACAGTGAGTATTCCATTTATGGAAACCCCTGAGACAAGTTTCAAGCAAACACAATGCAAGCATGTTATTAAATTTGCTTGCGCTGTGCAGATCAAATACAGGGCCCTTTTCTCATGTCCTGGAAGACCATTGAACCAACATGCTCACTTTGAGATGGGGCGTGCTTGTCATTGGGGATGACAAAACACACCCTATCTGGCCCCGCCCCCTTTTCATTGGGCCGCTGTAATTAAAAATGCCCGGGCCTAATTTTTTCCCCAGTCCGGCCCTGTTAGGAAGGAAGTTGATGCAATCAGTCAGATTAACACATTAATTGTGCACTGAGGTATTGGAGATTGGAGTTTAAATAACCAAGGGGTGGGTACTTTCATGCCGTCTTAAAGGGACAGTAATAAACGAAATAAAATTCCTGACAACTACACTGCTTTCTAGCATCCTTGACCTGACATTGACTCTTGTTTTTCCTGAACTCTTGCTCCCCTTATTCCTGGCTTAACTTTAACTATTCTGTAACGGATCGCCTGGCACCCCGACTGGGTACCTCCGTTGAAGGATGCTCCTAGCGCTTCCAGAGGACTCCAAGCACTGCAGCAGACACCACAACCACCGAATTGTAGGAGCATATGAGTGCTCTCAAGCATATGAATGCTGTAGACAGTTGAATAGGAACCATACGAATAGGTTTACTCTCCTAGCAGTCAAACTGGAACAGCATACAATAAATCCTTCCCCCAATAATGAGACGACACTTCACTTTGAGGGTTAAGCAGGAACTCCTGTACTGTCACATACAGTCTCTTTTATTCCCAATCCACAAACATAGTACAGCCTACAGGGCGTTACAAAACAACCAATCACATATCAGTTACATCCCACATATTCCCTCCCCTTATCCTGAGAGGAAACTCAATTACACATACAGTTAAAACATACTTCTACCCAACTTTCATAACTCTAAAACCATACATCACATTCACATTAAATTACACATTCACAATCAATCCATTCAGGGGAACAACATATTAAAAAATGGCACAAATCAGACAAGGGGTTCAAAAGTTAGTAAAAAGTCCTTTGTGACTAAATGAAGCATGGCTTTCTGGCCCAAACCAGTTTCAGAGTCTTCTATCCTGGAGATAAGTAATTCAATTATCTCCCAGGACAGACACAAGACTCCATTAAGCACATGGTTGCAAAAGACACAAAACACTTTAAAATACATAAAGTCACATTTACACATAACACACAGACATTTCACATATCCCCAGATAGCTGGGATCTGGGTGCACATTATTAGATGAATGGCACTCAGATCACACAAATAAGCCTTTCTGCAGGGGAAATAAACGGTTTAACCTGCAGGGCCATAGTCCAAAGGGAGCAGGCGAGCAACCAGGCTTCTCCAGTTCACAGTGGCGAGGTTGGTTTCGCCACACTTCTCCCCTTTACCAACTAGACTAACAGGGTATCTGACTTCCTGCCGGTCAGTGCCCTGGTTAGTCCAGCAACCCACCCACAAAACAGAAACAGCAGTACAGCCCACCCACAATAACTGGTTACTACACCTGGGTAGAGGAGAACTTTGTCCATGTCCAGGTGCCTCACCACGACTGTGTGGGCAACTGTTGGGCTGCCTTGGTGGGTTGCTGAGTGGGCAGAGACCAGCGGTACTCTGCCCTGATGCCAGTGCTACCACGGAAGTAGCCTGGTGGGAGCCTGGTTGTGGGAGGGAGAGACCGACTGTCTCCCCTGTGGATACACCGCTCTGTGGCTGGGGAACAGAACCAACTGTCCCTACCCCTTGTGCTGTAAGTGCAGAGACTACAGTCCCATCTGCACTGTTGGGGGGTGTAACATCTCCCCTTGCTGGGTTAGGCTGCCGCTGGAGAGAGGGTGTAACAAGCTCCTCTCTCTGAACTGTAAACTGCTGCTGGGGAGAGGGGGTATCAGGCTCCTCTCCCTGACACTCTCTCTGCTGGTGAAGAGGGGGACCAGCTGTCTCCCCTTTCATTATTTTGTCCTGTGGTTGGGGTGCGAGACTGACTGTCTCTGCTCCCTGCAGGACACTCTGCCGCTGGGGAGGAAGGACGGCACCTAGAGCTCCCTGGGGTACACACTGCTGCTGGGGAGGAAGGACTGCACCTTCAGCTCCCTGGGATATACACTGCCGCTGGGGAGGAAGGACGGCACCTTCAGCTCCCTGGGGTACACACTGCTGCTGGGGAGGAAGGACGGCACCTTCAGCTTCCTGGGATGCACACTGCCGCTGGGGAGGAAGGACGGCACCTTCAGCTCCCTGGGGTACACACTGCCGCTGGGGAGGAAGGACGGCACCTTCAGCTCCCTGGGTTACACACTGCCGCTGGGGAGGAAGGATTGCACCTTCAGCTCCCTGCGATACACACTGCCGCTGGGGAGGAAGAACAACACCTTCAGCTCCCTGGGGTACACACTGCCGCTGGGGAGGAAGGACGGTACCTTCTGCTCCCTGGGGTACACACTGCCGCTGGGGAGGAAGGACGACCCCTTCGGCTCCCTGGGACTCACACTGCCGCTGGAGATCTGGGCCGACCGCCCAGCATCCCTGTAGGGCCGGTAGAGCGACCGCCGTCCCATCTCCACCTGCCATCTGTGGGTCTTCCCAGGACCAGTCTGTGAGGTCCCTCAACATTTGCGAGTAAGGACCACTTGCTTCCGCACCTGGCAACTCCGGCTGCTGCTGGGGATCTGGGCTGGTCCCATCTCCACCTGCCTGTTGTGGTTCCTCACAGGACCAGTCTATGAGGACCCCTACTTCGGGTTCCTGCGGCCGCCTCAGGGGGAGACGGCTAGCCTCCTTGGATGCAGCCTCTACTCGGCTGTTGTAACACTCCTTCCGCTGAGCATACTCTCTCTCTTTCGCCAGCCGGAATTCTCGAGCCAGCCTTGTGTTTCGCTCGGCCGTGACCTGGTTCCAGATCACCCGGCGTACCTCCATGGGTAAATCATCCCCATACTGGGCCACTCGCTGCCTCACCTCGGCCATCCAATCATTGCCAGAGCCTTCCATACTTGTCTGCTCCAAGTCGCTGGATACCTCTGCTCCCAGGGTCGCTGCACGTGTGCTAGCGTTGCCCTCAATTTGTAACTCCACGAACGGTGTCTCTGAGCTGCTTTACCTTGCACGAGGATGCCATCCCACCGCTTGCCACCATTGTAACGGATCGCCTGGCACCCCGACTGGGTACCTCCATTAAAGGATGCTCCTAGCACTTCCTGAGGACTCCAAGCACTGCAGCAGACACCACAACCACCGAACCGGAGAAGCATATGAATCCTCTCAAGCATATGAATGCTGTAGACAGTTGAATAGGAACCATACGAATAGGTTTACTCTCCTAGCAGTCAAACTGGAACAGCATACAATAAATCCTTCCCCCAATAATGAGGCGACACTTCACTTTGAGGGTTAAAACAGGAACTCCCTGTACTGTCACATACAGTCTCTTTTATTCCCAATCCACAAACATAGTACAGCCCACAGGGCGTTACAAAACAACCAATCAATCCGTACAATACACCCAGACACTCCCACACAAAATCCTCCCCTCTGCAGGTGATATGATTACTGAACACAATGGGTAATCTCATTATCACCGGCAGAGGAATACAGTTTTTACACAATATTTATAACTTCTAAAATATACATGTCACAAACATAAAACATACATTTTCATAATCAATCCATTCAGGGCAACAACATATTAAAAAATGGCACGAATCAGACCAGGGGTTCAAAAGTTAAGGGAAAGTCCTTTGTGACTAAATGAAGCATGGCTTTCTGGCCCAAACCAGTTTCAGAGTCTTCTATCCTGGAGAGTAATTCAATTATCTCCCAGGACAGACACAAGACTCCATTAAGCACATGGTTGCAAAAAGACACAAAACACTTTAAAATACATAAAGTAACCTTTTCACATAACACACAGACATTTCACATATCCCCAGATAGCTGGGATCTGAGCGCACAAAACTACTGAAGAGCGCTCAGATCCTATTCACACAGTTCAATTGCTATGGAGCCGAAGTCTTTAACTACACAAATGGGCTCCATGGCATAGCTATCTGGGTTAACACATTCTCATAAAGTCTGGTCCATAGTCCAAAGGCAAGAGGCGGGCAAGCAGCCCCCTCCAAGGACACGTGGCGAGGCCGGTTTCGCCACAGTTACATTATATGATTATACACTGCACAAGCCTGCCAACAACACCAATGTACCCCATATCTGGCAGGTCCTACACTGCCTAATGTATACTAAAACAACCACACTATACCACAATAGCACTTACCTGCAAGAAAAGGCAGAGAGATGAAATACTGCTGCAGGTCCAAGCTGAAACAAAAGGAAAGTGGAAACAAGCGGGTGTGGCAACATAAAACAAACATTTAAGTGAATCCAAGAGACTGGAAAATCCAGGGACAGAATATAAGAATGAACCCAGAAACTCAGCAACAAAGAAAACCAGACATAGACCAGAAAACCAGAAAAACCAAGCAAGGATAGCAAAAAGAGTACTGGATACCAGAAGCCATTGCCAGAATGATCCGCAGTGAGGACGTGACATACACATAGATGCTAACAAGGAAGGTTCAGGGGTCCCAGAATCTCCCAGTGCTCTAGATCGCGTCCCGGCCCACCTTTGGTCTACTGGCCTCGATGACATTGGCCATCTACAAGTTCCTCCTGTGATTGTCAAGCTCTATGAAGGTGCAAATCCACCACACAGACCTCAGTATCCTTTGAAACCAGCTCAGGCATTAGCCATCTCCAAACAAGTTGAAAGTCTGCTTGCTAAAGGTGCACTTATCAAATGTGTCTCACCCTGTAATACTCCTCTATTTCCAGTGAAGAAAAGGATCGAGAAAGGTCAACCTGACCAATACAGAATGGTTCAAGACCTCCGTGCTGTCAATGATGTTACAATAAAAGACACTCCAATCGTTCCTAATCCTCACACCTTGCTCTCACAGGTACCCCCAGCTGCCAGGTTCTTTACGGTTGTTGATTTGGCTAATGCTTTCTTCAGTGTTCGACTACATCCCTCTGGTCAGTATCTTTTCGCCTTCACTCATGATGGTCAACAACATGGACTGTCATGATTTAAGGGGCTTAAAACTCGCCTACACAGTTTGCTCGAGCTATGTCTATGGTTCTAGAGCCTTGACAGAAAAAACATCCAGAAACAGTTCTACTTCAATATGTAGACGACCTAGAGCTGAACGCCTATCAGAAGATCTACTCTGTTTCCTAGCTGCACAAGGCTGTAAAGCCTTGAAGAAAAAGTTACAGTGGTGCCAGCCCTCTGTGGTCTTCTTGGGACATTGTCTTTCCCATGGCACCCTCATCTGACCCGAGACAGAGTTCAAGGCATCATGTCTATTGACTACCCAGCAAGTCACCAATCGATGCATGCCTTCCTCGGCCTCATTTCCTACTGCAGAGCCTGGATCCCAGAGTCCTCCAATCTGATGCAGCCTCTCTATGATACCCTTAAAACAGAACCCTTCTCACTGTCTCCAGAAGCATACAAGTGTTTTCATGCCCTACAAAGGGCAATTTCATCAGCTCCAGCCTTGGGCCTTCCCAATTATCAGAAGCTTTTCAAACTCTTTGTTTCCGAGAAATTGGGTCATGCCTCAGGTGTTCTAACTCAATCTCATGGCTCCCGCCAACGACCCATCAGATATTTCTCATGCCAGTTGGATCCTATCGCCAGGGGTGGGCCATCCTGTCTTTGTGCCATTTTTGCTGCAAGCACACTCCTAGACAAAACCAATGACATTGTACTTGGACACAAACTCACTGTCCTTGCTCCTCATGACATCGTAGCAATACTCAATAAAGTCCAGCCCAAACACCTGTCTTCACAACGACATCTTTGCCTGCAGACTACTCTACTGCTCCCGGACAACGTCACCTTACAGCCTTGCTATTCCCTCAATCCGGCCACTCTTCTGCCACTTCCCAAGGGGGGTATACCGACCTATTGGTACAGCCTTGACATAAGTTCTGATGTCCATTTCGAATTACAGGTACAGAAACCTTCTGTCCCACATGATGTACAGCCTGAAGAGTACCTACACTGTACCCTATGGTTCCGAAATACCCCGGGCCAGATCCACACTATGGAGAGAAACTATTCAACCTGGTGGAAGTACAAATTCTTTTAACGGACCTGTTAAGTGGTCTTGGTCCAGCTTCCTATGGAGATGAGTCACTTGTACCATCACTGGGAGACATTTCTTGGAAGGAACTCGGTCCATTAGTGAAGGCCTGGAGTACACGGAGGAAGGAGTCACTAAAAGAGCTGTGAACTGCAAAACTGTCAGCTACCCCAGGTATCAAGATCCAGACGCACCTCATGATTGTTTTGAACAGATGGAGATGGAAACAACACATCTCCCCACAGTGCATGAGGTTGCTTTACCAGATCCTGACTTTACCTTGTTTGTGGATGTTTCTAGATCTGCGGACGATAAAGGGAGGAATCACACTGGATTTGCCGTTACCACTCAAGATGAGGTCCTTTATGCTTCTTCCCTCCCTTCAACTGTGTCTGCTCAGGAAGCTGAATTAACAGCCCTCACAATGGCATGTAAGATGTCTGAAGGAAAACATGCTAACATTTACACCGACTCAAGATATGCTCTAGGTGTGGCACACGACTTTGAATTGATCTGGAAAACTAGGGGTTTCCTCACAGCTACAGGTACACCAGTCATACATGGGACAGCTGTCAAGCTGTTGATGGATGCTCTGTTACTTCCAGAGGAAGTGGCCATTCTGAAAGTGAAGGCCAATGGGAGGTTGAATACTGAAGAGGCCCATGGCAACTACTTAGCAGATCAGCACCTCAATCCAGGGAAGTGGACAGAAGAGTGTCCGCTGAGGAGACCCCCTTGTATACCATGCAAACCCTACCCACAGACCTCAAACTCCTGAGGGAACAACAGGAAGCAGCCTCTCCGGAAGAAAGACAAAGCTGGAAAGATAAAGGGGCCACCTTCTAAGACGGTATATATACCATAAATTTTAAGGTTTGCCTGCCTAAGAGCATGTACCCAGCAGTAGTTCAATGGGCACATGGAACAGCCCACCTGTCTAAACGTCTCATGAACTCCTTGATTGACAAGTACTTCGAGGCTCCAGGCATCACTACACTTACCAAGAATTATTGCAGGTCTTGCACCATCTGTGCCAAATGTAACCCGGGAAAAATGGTTAAAGCTCCACCGAAACATCTAGTAAAGCCTCCCTTCCAGAGGATCCAGATTGATCATATCCAAATGCCAAAAAGTGGCCGGTACGAGTATGCGCTGGTTGTTGTGGATATGTTCTTGGGATGGCCGGAAGGTTACCCAGTGGCTAACATAACTGCCAAAACCACTGCTAAACGCCTGTTAACCGAAATTGTTTGTCGATACGGAGTCCCTGAAGTTATAGAGAGTGACCAAGGACCTGCTTTCACGGCCTCACTGACTAGGGAGATCTTGGTAGAGTAGTGGTAAAGTAGAATGCATGAATGGCACATTGTAAGCCAGAATGCTTAAGATGGCCCAAGAGACTAATTTACCCTGGCTAGAGAGTCTTCCCATAGCTCTATTTAGCGTCCGGTACATCCCTAGATGGAGGTTTAGCCTGTCACCATATGAGATCTTATTTGGTTCAGCTCCTAGGCTAGGCTGTTATTTCCCTCAACAACTCCAAATTCAATCTGATGCAATGGTTGATTATGTAGCTGCCCTCTCTCATGCCTTAACCAAAATCCATGCACAAGTGTTTTCTTCCATTGCAGATCCTGATTTTGACACAGGCTCTCACAAGTTACTTCCTGGTGATTGGGTTCTAGTAAAGAAATTCCTAAGGAAGCACACCTTAGAACCAAGATTTGACGGTCCATTCCAGGTTCTCCTGACCACCTCTAATTCAGTGAAACTAGCGGGAAAGACCAACTGGATACACGCATCCCATTGTAAAAAGGTTCTAGCTCCAGAGGGAACAGACCCTGCCACAAGATGAGCTTCCTATGTCTCACGCTGCTAGTGGGTCTGATAAAGGCCCAACAAGTTGCAATCACCAAAGATAATCATGTTTACACATTTTTGGACAATTCATCCAATACACATGTCGCTACCTTTACATTTGATTATTGTGATATTGTTTCTTGTACATTCCCACAATCTTTATTTTCAGCATTATACAAAGATATACCTAACAAAAAGGACCCATATATCTGTGTGACAAGTGACTATTGGGGGCATCACTGTAGCTCTTGGAGAGCGGTGGGTTGGAATACAGGTCGACCATGGGGTTATAGACCACAGAGTGCCTTAAAAAAACTGTACGTAACTGGGAAATCACTCTTAGACAGAATGACTATTCGTAAACCGACGGGATCAACCCCTATAAAATTAACCCAGAATATTGAACATCCTAGTCCTGGGGATGCTGGGGAATATGCTATGGGAATGTATTGGAAGGGGGATGGTTCATTTAATACATTAGGCACTTTTTATTTACACGACATGTACAACTCACCTGAATGGGTAGACACACAACACATGACTGTCAATCCTCTTAAACCACATATTAGGACTCTTAAAGACATGGTTGCAATAGCTAACCCCATTTTCGAAGACACTATGGCAGTAGAGACTGGTTTCTCAGACATTAATCTGTGGCTTGAATGGATGAGGTATAATGCAAATTCTCATAATAAAACAAACTGTTATGTCTGTGGGGGTGCTAGGCCCCACCTAGGCACTGTGCCCTCGAATCTACCTCCAGAGGTAGAAAATGGTTTCCTAAGCCTCTACATACAGTCAAATAATGGTTCATCCATGTGTGAGTCATGGAAAAGAGCATATCCACTAATTCAGAGGGATACCAAACCACCTGATGAAGTCATGGTGTATCTAGGTAATTACACATGTTATACAACACAGGGTAAGTCAGGTGTTTTTATGGAAACATTTTCTCCAGGATACTGTACTATTCGCCGGGATCCCCCAATCCAACTAATAACTAGACAGACCCGATCCCTTGGTGATATTTATTGGCTTTGTGGTGACATGAAACTTAGACCCAGATTGCTAGGCCCCTGGTGGGGAGAGTGTACCTTAGCCAAAATTATTATGCCAATTCATATAATATCAGATAATCACAAAGGCTTCTCAAACACATCACTGATACACCCCAGGGTAAAGCGTAATACTCCCATAAAAGGCAGTTTCAACCCTCATATTTATATTTATGCCGTGGGAGTGCCAATGGGGGTTCCCAATGAATTTAAAGCGAGAGACGAAGTAGCAGCAGGGTTTGAATCTATACTTATGATAGTCACCGCCAACAAAAATCTGAATTGGATAAACTAGATTTATTATAATCAACAGCGTTTTGTTTATTACACCAGAGATGCCCTCTAGGGCCTGGCAGAACAGTCACAGGCTACCTCTCAAATGACCTTTCACAGTAGAGTAGCCTTGGATATGATATTGGCTGAAAAAGGGGGGGTCTGTAAGATTCTTCCTGATACCATGACCTGTTGCACCTTCATACCAGACAATACCGGGCCAAATGGTAAGGTAACCATGGCTATAGAGAAATTAGAAAACCTCTCAAAAGAATTAAAATGTAACTCAGGGGTTAATGATTCATGGGATAATTGGTTTGGATGGCTGAATGGTTGGCAGAAGATTCTTCTTCAAGTAGGAATGGCAGTCTTGGCAGTGTTGTTGTTACTCGGCATCTTTATCTGCTGTGTGCAGAAATATCTACAAAAGACAGAAGGTCAGACCATCAATCACATCACCCCAACTCTGCTCCATCAAGACATCGACGAGGAAGCCTGTGATATGCCACACACACCTCTACGATCCCATCGTACTAAATATACGATTACCTCCCTATAGGGACAATATAGGGATAGGGTCTGTCTGTATGGGCAAAAGTCTGATGTGGGAGATGTGGTGGACTAGCCATTGCGGGATACCCACAGAGTGAAGCGTTTCAGGCCTGGACAGACAGATGAGCATGTTAGCCGTTTGTTATTTTTCTCTAGAGGCAGTATAGGGTCAGTTATTAGTTGTTGTAAATTGTCATTTTAATGGGGGACTGTTAAGGAAATAATAGACAATTTTAGTAAAATGCCTATTTACTCCATTTGACTAACCAAACTCACATTATAATAATGACTACTCAAAATGGCCGCTATAAGTTACCCCTCCCGTCGACAATATACAAGATGGCACTGGAATCTGGGGGAGAACTTTATGACACTAGTCCCACTGAGTGACGTTATGATCAGTAGGACGTGCTTTGACTAAAACCACTTAACAC
This sequence comes from Pelobates cultripes, assembly GCA_933207985.1. Lineage (NCBI taxonomy): Eukaryota > Metazoa > Chordata > Amphibia > Anura > Pelobatidae > Pelobates > Pelobates cultripes. The sequence continues at coordinate 236,600,955 of OW240913.1, forward strand.
CTAACCAATTATTGATGTATTCCTCTCTGTTATCTATAATTATGCATATGATGTATTAGTGCTTTATAAGGGAGTCCAACCCCCAAAAATAAACATTCCTCAGTTGATTCATTAACCAGAATCTTGTATCAGGTGTGAATTACTTGGGAAGCGTGCACGCTGTATAACCTTTTAATCTGGACAGGGGCAGATACTCAGGATATCATCAAACGCTTGGTTTGATTTCCCCAACATCCCCACACTCTTTCACCTTTCTCCGCGCAGACTAACACCACTCTTGGCGCACACTGACACCACTCCATACACATTGTCACCCCCCTCCATACACACTGTCTCTTCCTCCAAACACACGGGCACCGCTCTTCATTCTCACTGTCAACCTACAACACTCTGCACCCCCCTCCTTACACTCTGGCACCCTCCTGCTCTTATACACTCACCCTGCCACAGTTATCCCTTTACTTACCCTGTCACCCCCTGAAGGCAATCACACACTGTCATAAAACATAGCTTCGCCATGAACTCAGTGCCGGAGGCCACAGGCAGTACACAAACATACACTTGCTCAGAGAAACATACATACATATACAAGGATACTCAGTGCCAGACACACACTCTCAGGCACACACAGGTAGACAATGCAACAATGTATACAAAGACTAGCTCTCTATATCCAGTGCTGCAAGCTCTCACTTCAATTTATCTACAGTTTCTTATACACACACACAAATCAACTGCTATTTTTTTCAATAATGGTGTTAGTGAGGGCCTCATGTATGAGTTTCGCCTAAGGCCTCGCCAAGTCTATTGCCCCCACTGCAAGTAATACAATTTTTTTGTAACCTTTTCAAGGACAGGGGGAGCTACAGGGCAGAGGGACATTTTAGTGTTAGGAATACATCTTTGTATTCATAAGACTAAAGTGTTTGCAGCAAATATGATGTGGGAGATAAGACAGCTTATTTCTAGGAATATCCACAGGAACATAAATAATAGAAGGTTATCAGCTTTTGCGAAAGAGGCCCCTTTAGAGGCTTTAATTAAGTTCTCAATAGACTGCCAAAAGCTGGCACAGTTCCACCTAGGGCTGGACTGGAATACATTTTTGACACAGGCATTTAAAGGCTTAGCAGCTCTATGGGAGTGGCAGGGGCATTTTGATGTCCCTTAGGGCAAACCATATGCAGAGTCCTACTGAAGATCTTTTGCATTGGAAAAAGTCCCTGTGTTTGTTTAGCACAGCAAAAGTTAATGTTATAAAATGCTTGTTCTGTGTCGGCTTCTGCTTTGTCTCTGGCCAGTGTCGGCCCCTGTATGTGATATACGTGCATTGGTTGTATGTGATATTTGTGCTGCGCTTATTGGCTGTGTGATGGGTATTTAATTGACATGTGCAATTTGTTTCAGTGTGAATATGAATTCGGACGAATTTCGGGCAATTCGGACATTCGGGTACTTCTGAATGTCCGAATTGCCGAGGTCACGAAGTTCCGAAATTACCGAATTTCCAAAGTGCCGAAGTTCCGAAACACAGTATTGCCTAAGTACTAATATACTTACCCAGTGAAAGAAGAAGAATGTTACATTGTATACAATTTTAAATAAAAAGTATACAAACATAGCCAGGATTCAGCTGTAAGCATTTGCAACACTTACAACAATCAAGTAACATACATTCATATAAAATGTAAGTTACTTAGCCAGTCAATGTAATGACAGGAATGAATAAGTAGATAACTCCCTAATTCCCACGGTATTAGGGAGCTATCTACTAAAAGGCTGAAAGACCTAAATTGGTCTTTCAGCCAAATTTACTAATACTAAGTAAAGACTACTTAGTATTAGTAAATTATGTCCCTACTCGCTATACCGCGAGTAGGGGCATGTCTATTAAACAGTGAGCAGGCTGTGGCATTAGGTCCCGCCCCTTATTAGTATTTAGGGCCCCCACCCCACCCCACTCATTTTACTTTAGTGTCCCCACCCGCCGCTCAGGGGTGGGGCAATAGGGGATGCTGCTTTAGTTTAAAAGCCCCCACTCGCACGTCGCGGGCTCGGGAGAGGGGACCGAATTTGTTTGTGAGCAGCCACAGACTAATTTTTACTTAGTATTAGTAAATTTGGCTAAAAGACCAATTCAGGTCTTTCAGCCTTTTAGTAGATAACTCCCTAATACAGTGGGAATTAGGGAGTCATCTACTAAGCAGCTGCAGGCGAAGTCCCAAAGTGCCGAAGTCCTGAAATGCCGTAGTTCCGAAGTGTTGAAGTGCTGAATTGCCGAAGTCCCGAATTGCGGAATGCCGAACCGAACCGAAAATTTTCCCCATGCACATGCCTAGTATTTAATTCAGATAAAAATATGCATTTGAGCCTTATGTGTGAATGCAGGTGTATATTTTCGCAAAGTTATGTGCACACAGTCCCACAGTCAGATACACAGTTATACATATACACTTGTCAAATACACCACATGCACACAGTCGCAGGTACAGACTGTAACACACATACACAGTTACAGGCAGATAAACACAGTCACACACAATTATAGGAAGACAGCCCCCCACACACAGAAGGACAGCCACACATACGGTCTGACTTACACACACATACTTACATGCAGACAGCCACACAGGCAGACAGCCACGCACACACACACAGCCACACACAGGCAGACAGACACACATACACACACATAGACAGGCAGTCACACACAGGCAGACAGCCACATACACACAGGCAGACAGCCACACAGACACACAGACAGTCACACTGTAGAATATTGCATAGTCTATGTTTCTATTGATTATATATATGGATGTGTGGATTGACATAAGTAACAGATGGTATAAGTCACAAGGCTTTCTTTGTCCGAGAGCTCTGGAATGTGGATGTGTGGGTTTTGTCCTTATATGGCTAGAGTTAAATGCTGACGTTAGTATTAGCACATCTTTATAGTAACAGAGGGACACGAGGTCGGTCTTGGCTCTTGGCTCTCTCTCTCTCGATGTAAAGATGTAAGCATGTAAAGAAGTCCAGCAATTACCATCTGCTGTTGAATGTCCATTATCCTGTAACATCATTTGTTGTTTTATTATGTATCCATAACAAAGAATAAACCTGAAGAAACCGTAAGTCAGATTGCGTATTACTACTTTTCAATAATATAGACATATATTATTGTGGCGAGCATTTGGCCCAAGAATATATATATACAAAAGACGTATATATATCAATCAACTGAAGACAAGAAGAAATTAACCCCTTAAGGACTCAACTTCTGGAATAAAAGGGAATCATGACGGAATATTTCCGTCATCTGTCCTTAAGGGGTTAAGAAGATTTAACAGTGACTATTCCAACTAGATCTTACACACACACACACAGGCAAGCAGTCACACACACACACAGGCAGACAGTCACACACACACACACACAGACAATCACACATTGTTACCTCTGTTCAGAACAGCTCATGGAGACTGGTTGTTGGGGATGCAGAGACTCCTTCCTGCTTCCCCTGCAGGAGTTACCCGGCACTTCTAGCCCCGCCACTGCTGTACAGCAAGCCCCGCCACGCCACACGGTAAGCTCTGCCCCCACCACAATATTATTTTTTTTATCCCAGACGGCCATGTGTGAGCTGCCGCACAGCTCGCGCACCCCTAAGGCCAGCCCTGACTCTGGCATCTGCAAAAGTGGAATAACAGAGGAGAAAAATGGGACAGGGTCAAAGAAAGTTGTGCAGGGAAGCTACTGAGGGAATCTTGTCTGTGGTTGGGTTGCTGCTTGCAGGCTTTGTGTGTGTAGGGGATGCTGCTTGAGCAATTGTGTATCTTTGGATGGTGCTGTTTTGCAGTGTTGTGTGCGCATGTTTAGGGGTTGTAGTATTTGTTGTGTTGATGGGATGTCAGGAGATAGGAGCTGTGCAGAGTGAGGGGTGGGAGATAGAGGATGCTGTGTGTGGGGGGATGAGCTGCAGTATGTGAGACAGTGACAGCAGAATGTGTAAGAGGTACATGGTGCAGTGCTGCAGAATGAGTGATGGGAACGTGGAACTGCAGAAATAAAGGGTGATATGGCAGCAGAGTATGTGAGGGGGACATGGTGCTGCAGGTTGTGAGAGGGGGGCATGGAACAGCAGGGGGGGGGCATAATAGGTAAAAAACCTTAATGTTACAAAAAACCTCTGCATTTATTTCCCTGATTTATCTTGTGCCTTGATAAGGGAAATCAGTTTCCCTGGTGGTACAGTGGTCGAACCAAGCTTAGTTTGTTAGTTCCTTTTGGAATTGTGTGTTCTGTGTCTAATTTGTACAGGGATCCCAGTATAACCTGGTGCCAGTGGTAGGACTGCATCCTAGCTATTGGAGAACCATCATTGGGACCCCTGCACATCTTGTGGAACCCAGAGAGAGGAATAGAGCTATCATCCTTGTCTGGGGAGAAATTCCAGGAGCAAGTGTTGGAGGGGTTGGCTTACCTCTGAGCCAATCCATCAGCAAAGTTGATGCAACTGACCTAGGAGGAGGTGACTACAGAGTTGCACCGGGCAAGCATGGCATCCTCCAACTCTAATACAAATTGAGTAAGGAGCACAGCCATAAATGTTTATATATGAAAAAATCTTCATTAAAGGGGTACACTAATAGAATATCTCATTAAATATGAAACCAAAATACAAAATCATATCATGTTGTAAAGCAACAGCCAGAGAAATTCTGGATATATATATAAACGCCAATTGCGTAATGTATGAATAGCAAAATATCAGTATCATAAGTAACTAAATGAGATACCAATACAATCCAACCCCACAAAAAACAAATACATGTAGAAAAAATACAAAAAGCATACCAGACCTAGTGAGAAGCAGGGACAGAGTCAATCAAAAAGCCCCCAACATTTCGGCAAAATGCCTTTAAACACCTGAAGTAAATGGGTGGCCACCCAGGATTACCAAGGAAACCAAAAGCAATAACATATACAGACATACCCCAGTTTACATACACTTGCGAGTAAGGACATAACTGCGAGTGTACGTAAAGGTGCCTCGCAAGTACAGACATTCCCGCGCCTCTTCTGTCAGAGAGGGAACAGGAAATAGAAGGTTCTATTCTCGCCCGGAGCAGCTCCATTCAGTGTCATTGGGGCAGGAACTTTTCACACCTGTTTTTGTTTTATGAGTTTGGTTAGGATCTGTAAACCACATGTTAGGACAAATTTATAATGCCTTCTCCTAGCTGAACATATATAGATTTTTTTTCTGCCCCTACATTGTCCATATTCTGTAATCGGTGCCATCCAGTGAAAGGGTTTACCCTGGCATTTTCTATAACTATGACTTAGCAGCTTAGATGCATTAGCCACAATTCTGAGGATTCAAAGTTAAACCATAAATGCTGAAGAGGTGTTTCTAAACAAAGTATGCAACTAAGCTGCTAATAAATACAAATTGGCACTGTATTAACAGAAAATGGCCCAGTGGGCAGGTTTATTTTACTTTTCCTCCCAGTTTAAGATTGTCAGATGAGTAAAACATTCAAGATAAATGGTACAATCTGGAATGAGATTTTTTTTTTTTTTTTTACTGTTTGTTCTAACCGAATAAAAGCACACTGGAAATTGGCAGTTGCAGTATCAGTTATACCTGTAAAGTACTATTGCAATGCAGTACATGCATTGGGAAGTGAAAAAGGGATTGCTTCACTTTAAGTACATTTTCGTTTTACATACATGCTCTGGTCCTGGTACTTAAAAGTGGGGTATGCCTGTACACAGCAATCCTACATATAACATTCAAGATCAGGAGTGGAACATACAGGCATATATTATTAATATAACATTCAGGATCAGGATTGGAACATACAGGCATATATTATCAAATATCAATATGATGTAGAAAATAAATAACAAAAGCATAATATAACTAGCAATCAGAATTAATGCTAGTATGTATATACCCATATCCAGTGTCCCAAAACTGTGTGTCATATTGTAAAGATAGATGAAGTACATCACAGGTGCAATCAAATATAAATACCACAACTAGGAAATGAGACAGCCCGATCAAGAGATTTGGACTAGTTAACTTAAATCAATTAACCCCTTAAGGACGGAGCCAAATGTACACGTTGTGAATGAAACAAAATGTAAACAAAACCTGGCATTTGCGCTACATGTCTGTCCAACCGTAATTCACCTCTTTCATATTAAATGCACCACCCTTATTATATATCATTTTATTCAGGGGAAACAGGGCTTTCATTTAACATCAAATATTTAGCTATGAAACATAACTTAATATGAATAAAATATTAAAAAAATGGGAGAAAATAAGAATTTTTTAAAAATCTTTTAGTTCTACCTGACATTCTAACTGTGAATGTCATAATACTGTTTGCTTTTACTGCAATAAAATACACATATTTGTATTCAGCAAAGTCTCACGTGTAAAACAGTACCCCCCCTATCATAGGAGGCGATTGCAATGCCACTCACCAACCAACCTTAGATCGCACTGCTAGGCCCCAAAGCGAACCGCGACCCTCTCCAAACGACACCCTCTTCTCCAACGTCCTAAGCACACACAACCTACTAGACATCTGGAGAGCCCAACACCCTTCCACCCTCGACTACACATACTACACCCACCCCCACTACACCTACTCCCGCATCGACTACTTTCTGGTCTCCCCAAACGTTACCTCGCGAATCACACACACCTCCATAGGCCATATCACCTGGTCGGACCATGCCGACATCTCCCTAACCCTCTCCATCCCCAACATGACACGCCCATGGACATGGAAACTCAACTCACAACTTCTCCAAGACAAACTAGTGACCATATCCATCACAAAAGACATCAAAGAGTACTTCACCCTGAACGACCCATCTGTATCCTCCCCAATCACTTTGTGGTTGGCCCACAAACTGGTTATAAGAGGCAAATTGATAGCTATAGCGACAGCACACAAAAAGCAACACAACAAACTATTAATGGAAACCATAACCGAAATAGGCCGACTGGAAACCCTACACAAACGCAACCCGACCCCCTTACACCTTGAACAGTTCACAACAGCCAGGTCCTTACTCAAAAGCCTCTCTCTCACAGCCACAACTAAAGCACTAACATGGACCAAACAAAAATACTACGAGAAAAGCAACAAGGCAGACTCTATGTTAGCAAAACGCCTCAAAAACCTGACTGAAACAAAACGAATCTCCAAAATTCGCATCTCAGACGGCACAATGAGTGACACCCCACACACGATAGGTGAAGCCTTCCGACACTACTTCACATCTCTATACAACCATACCCCAGACCCCCCAGCTGACTTAATCCAATCCCAAACGGATAACTTCCTTAGGAAGCTCTCCCTCACCAAAGAAGCCAGATCAATGATCGCAGCAGACATCTCCCCAGAGGAAATATTGGCAGCAATAAAAACCCTGAAACCTAACAAAAGCCAGGGCCCCGACGGGTTAACGGCCATTTATTATAAATCCTTCGGAGACATACTTACTCCCAGACTATGCAAAGTCTTTAATGCAATGCTAAAAGGAGACCCACTACCCGCCGATATGACACAAGCCAACATCACCCTCTTACCCAAGCCAGGAAAATCCCACGACGAACCAGGCCACTACCGCCCCATTTCCCTCCTAAACATTGACCTAAAAATACTGACCAAAGTAATGACAACTAAACTTAACCCCTTCCTACCGAAACTTATTAATCCGGACCAGGTAGGCTTTATACCACAAAGACAAGCACAAGACAACACACGGAGAACCATAGACCTAATTTGGTACACCAACCAAAAACGCCTCCCAGTGATAATACTTTCCCTGGATGCCAAAAAGGCGTTTGATCGCCTCTTCTGGCCCTACCTTTACGCAGTACTCCACAAATTTGGATTCCCACCAGAATTCACTCAATTTCTGAAAGCAAATGTATCACACACCGACTGCACAACTACTAATCCCCAACATCACACCCCCCTCCTTCCCGATACTAAACGGCACCCGTCAAGGATGCCCCCTCCCCCCCTCCTATTCACCATTTCCCTCGAACCCCTCCTAGAGACCATACGGAACAACCCACAAATAGAAGGACTCAGGATAAGGGACAAAACATTCACCGTCGCTGCATATGCAGATGGCATCCTCCTGACCCTAACTAGCCCCATCCCAACCTTAAAGGCCCTCATGTCAACCCTCCAAGATTACTCAACAATTTCGGGATACCAACTAAATGCCACAAAATCAGACCTCATGCCGCTTAACATCAATGACCCCACTACCTCCACCTTGAGAAGTAACTTTCTCTTCCATATCTGCCCAACGGCAATCACATACCTAGGCATCCAAATTACCAACGATACCACCACTCTCTACACAGCCATCTACCCCCCCCCGCATAAAGCATACATGGACCTAGAATGCTGGAAACCGATGACCATCTCCTGGCTCGGAAGAATAGCGTCGATCAAAATGAATCTCCTACCCAAATTCCTCTATGCCTTCCAAGCGCTACCCATCCCCTGCAAAAAAAACGACCTCAAACGCTTGCAAACAGCCATAGATCGATTCATCTGGAATGGAAAGAGACCCCAAGTCCGCAGATCCACACAAATACAACACTGGCACCTCCCCCACGCTCACAAACGATGGGTAGACCTGGAACACCTCATCTTCGGTAGGGACCATCCCTCTCAATACATGTGGATCCCAAAACCACACAGACCGCTACCACCTCCCACATCACCAACGATCACCCACTCCCTAGATCTCTGGGATCGCCTCAGCGATAAGTTCGACCTCTCCACGGGCCTATCACCCTTCACACCGATCCTCCGCAACAAAATGTTCCCACCAGGCCTCACACCACGACACTATGCCCACTTCGAAGACAGAGACATAGTTAGAATTGGATACCTCTATCCCAACAGCAAGCTCCTACAATACTCGGAAATCCCCAACCCCGAATCCCTAACCACCTACGACTACTTCCAATACCTCTAACTCCGAAGCTTCGCAGCAACGGACACGGTTCGCATGGCAGCCACCCGACCCTGACTGGGTTCGAGAGGGACACCCTACGCTCACCAGCCAAAAAGAGCCAAATATCAAACCTATACATAACATTAACCACACACCACACTCAGGTGGCCCTCCCATACATCGCAGCATGGGAGGGAGATCTGGGGCCCCTTGAAGATCCCACCAATTGGGCAGACATATGGGCATCCATCAACTCCATCTCAATCTGCGTCACCCATAAAGAGCAAGCTTATAAAATGCTCTTCAGGTGGTACCTAACCCCCCTCCGCCTAAAGGCAATGAACCAAATACCCAATAACCTCTGCTGGAAAATGTGTGGCGAAACCGGCACTTTCCTCCACTGCTGGTGGACATGCCCCAAACTCACTCCTCTATGGAAAACAATCACAACACTCTTAACTAGAATACTTAACAAACCAGTACCCCCGGACCCCTGGGCTCTCCTACTCTCTAAACCCATTGACACCTTCACCTGCAATGAAAACAAACTCATTGCTAGAATAGCACTGGCCACACGCAGAGCAATAGCTGAAACCTGGTCCACACCACACATACCCACTCAACTCCAAATAAACACTAAAATAACTGACAACATAGCCATGGACAAGCTGACAGTGCAAGTTCATGACACCCCAAAATCATTTCACAAAGTATGGGACCCATGGCTGGAAGGACACAATGCACTCCCATGGTGATCCACAGCTACCACACAACCCACACCGCCAGCATCAACCCATAACAAGAGACAAACATGTCGCTCATCTATCCAACCCCTAACCCAACCCACCTACTCTGAGTCCCAGGGGGTAACCAAGAGGGCAGCCTCCCATCACCTTCCCCCCTTCTCCCCTCCACCACCCCCTACAAACCCACCTCCCCTACCCTATCATCCCCCTGACCAATGACCTGAAACATGAGCCAGGCACTGCTGATCCAACGCTACATAACAAAACATCCTACAGCAGCGACCTTCACAGAAGCCAACCCTCAGGGCCGGCGCTACCTGTAAGGCGGACTAGGCAGCCGCCTAGGGCGCCCCTTGGGAGGGGGCGCCGCCAGGAGCGCCGGCCCCGCTCATGCTGCAGCCGCCCGAGCGCTCTGTATTGAGCCTCAGGCGGCTGCACTTTGCCCGGGCGGTGCGTCCATGAGGGCGGACCGCACCGCCCGGGCGCAGCCTGAGGAGAGGCTGACAGGAGGGAAGCGCTCAGCGCTCACTCCTGTCAGCTCCCTCACTGTAGCGTGGCCGAGCCCTGTATGGCATGGTCCGACCGGTACAGAGAGCAGCTGTCTCCTGTACCCGGCCGGACTAACAGGAAGTGAACACTGAGTGTTCACTTCCTGTTAGTCCGGCCGGGTACAGGAAACAACAGCTCCCTGTACCGGTCGGACTATACTGGGCTCGGCCACACTACCACACAGGTAGGGGAGGGAGGGGGAGGAAAGAGGGAGGGAGAAGAAAAGAGGGAGGAAGGGAGGGAGGGGGGAGAAAAAAAGAAGAGAGAGGAGGGAGGGAGGGGGGGGAGAAGAGAGAGGGAGGGAGGGAAGAAAGAGAGGGAGGAGGGAAGAGAAGAGGAGGGAGAAGAAAAAAGAGAGGGGGGGAGAGGAGGGAGGGAGAAAAAAAAAGAGAGGGAGGGAGGGGGAGAAGAAAGAAACAGGGAGGGAGGGGGGAGAAGAAAGAAACAGAAAGAAACAGAGAAGGAGGGAGGGGAGAAGAAAGAAACAGAGAAGGAGGGAGGGGAGAAGAAAGAAACAGAGAGAGAGGGAGGGGGAGAAGAAAAAAAAGAGGGAGGGGGAGAAGAAAGAAACAGAGGGAGGGAGGGGGAGAAAGAAACAGGGAGGGAGAGAGGGGGAGAAAGAAACAGGGAGGGAGAGAGGGGGAGAAAGAAACAGGGAGGGAGGGAGGGGGAGAAAGAAACAGGGAGGGAGGGGGAGAAGGAAACAGGGAGGGAGGGGGAGAAGGAAACAGAGGGAGGGGGAAGAAAGAAACAGGGAGGGAGGGAGGGGAAAGAAACAGGGAGGGAGGGGGAAGAAAGAGGGAGGGAGGGGGAGAAGGAAACAGGGAGGGAGGGGGAGAAGGAAACAGGGAAGGAGGGAGGGGGGAGAAGGAAACGGAGGGAGGGGGAAGAAAGAAACGGAGGGAGGGGGAAAAAGAGGGAGGGAGGGGGGAGAAGGAAACAGGGAGGGAGGGGGAGAAGGAAACAGGGAAGGAGGGGGAAGAAAGAAACAGGGAGGGGGAAGAAAGAAACAGGGAGGGGAGGGGGGGGGAAGAAAGAAACTGACAGGGGAGGGGGGAGAAAGAAACTAACAGGGAGGTGGGGGGGAAAGAAACTAACGGGGGGGAGACATTGACAGGGAGGGGAATTGACGGGGAGAGAGAAATTGACAGGGAGGGGGGAGTGACAGGGGAGGGAGGGGGAATGAGAGTAACAAGGGAGGGGGGGAGAAGAGAGTGACAAGGGAGGGGGGAGAGATTGACATCCATCACACACACACACACAATCACACACAATGCACCCCTTACACACAAAGACAATGAACCCCTTGCACACAGAAAAACACACAATGCATTACACACACAATGCATTACACACACACACGCAATGCAACCCTTACACACAATGCATCCCTTGCACACACAGAAACACACAATGCATTCCTTACACACACTCAATGCACCCCTTACAGACTCACACACTTCATCCCTTACATACACAGAAACACACCTTGCAGCCCTTACACATACAAACACAGATTCACAAAATGCATTCCTTACACACAAATCAGGACATTCCCTACACACTCCATCCCCTGTGAACAAACTCATTGGTGGAAAATGAAGGTGGACCCTGGGACCCAGACCTTGAGCTGTGTAAAGGGCCCCCAAAAAATGGAGCTGCTTCTCGTTCTCCCAGAACATTGATTTGTGTGACCACAGTTACAAACAGCCTCCAGAGATCCTGTTATACACCAGACCAGTGGAGCCAGACTGCAGCTAGAGCCCATCATCATCCTCATCTGCTTGTAAGTAGGTAATCTAGTATATTATTCGTGGCACTAATCTCTAATTTACCTCACATTAAAGAAACACTATAGTCCCCAGAACCACTGCACCTTAATGTAGTGGTCCTGGTGTCTATAGCCTGTCCCTGCAGGCCTTTTAATGTAAACACAGCGGCACTGCAGCACTAGCGTTAGTTAACATGGCAGGTCATATGGGTGGGGCATTGCGATGTCACGGTGGGGAGGAGGGGGGCGTCAAACTTTACTTTTGCCTAGGGCGGCAAAAATCCTTGCACCGGCCCTGCCAACCCTCACCTAAAAATGACCACCTACAACAACCCTGGCAAAACAGACATATGAGTTATACCCCTACTCTCCTCCAACGGACCTAACAAACCAGACCACTACACAACATAGCGTTCTCCATCCCAACCACAACCTCCTCATTGAAGCACAAAAACAAATAACACAAACAGCGTGGTTGACCGTATGATCCCCAACAAACAGCGGTCCACGATAGACGGTATAGACAAAGACACCCCAGCCCAAAGAGCCAGACTCGAATGCAAACAACCCAATGTCGCACCCAATTGTTGTTACCCAAATAACCACCTTTTTCTTTTCCTCTTTCTGTACAAACGTTCATATGTTCTTATGAAACATGAAAATGAAAATAAAGAATCTTTAAAACAAAAACAAAAAAAAACAGTACCCCCTATGTACAGGTTTTATGGCGTTTTGGGAAATTACAGGGTCAAATATAGCACGTTACATTTGAAATTTGCCAGATTGGTTACGTTGCCTTTGGGACTTTATAGTAGCCCAGGAATGAAATTTACACCCATAATGACATACCATTTGCAATAGTAGACAACCCAAGGTATTGCAAATGGGGTATGTCCAGTCTTTTTTAGTAGCCATTTGGTCACAAACACTGGCCAAAGTTAGCGTTAGTACTTGTTTGTGTGTGAAAAATGCAAAAAACACCAATTTTGGCCAGTGTTTGTGACTAAGTGGCTACTAAAAAAGACTGGACATTTGCAATACCTTGGGTTGTCTACTATTGCAAATGGTATGCCATCATAGGGGTAATTTTCATTCTTGGGCTACCATAGGGTCTCAAAGGCAACGTACCCAATCTGGCAAATTTTAATGTGAAAAAATGAAACACAAGCCTTATATTTGACGCTGTAACTTTTGAAAACACCATAAAACCTGTACATGAGGGGTACTGTTGTACTCGGGAGACTTCGCTGAACACAAATATTTGTGTTTCAAAACAGTAAAAAGTATCACAGCAATAATATCGTCCGTGTAAGTGCTGTTTGTGCGTGAAAAATGCAAACGTCACTTTTACTGGCGATATCATCGTTGTAATACATTTTACTGTTTTGAAAACTAATATTTGTATTCAGCGAAGTCCCCCGAGTAGAACAGTACCCCCCATGTACAGGTTTTATGGTGTCTTGGAAAGTTATAGGGTTAAATATAGTGCTAGCAAATTAAATTCCCTTTAATTTCGGCATGGGTTGTTAGGCAGGTCCCGCTAATTGTAATTAATTAAGATACCCAATTATGTAAAAATATTACATCAATATATATGTAGAATTAATATATATATACAATTTTTTAAAAATATTTTTATTTATATAGGTATATATATATAGTGATTTTTTACATATATATTTATGTATATAGATATATATATTATTTCGTTCTACTGTATTTTGATATAAATGTATATATATATATATATATATATATATATATATATATATATATCACAATACAGTTAGAACAAAATAACACATTTCTATATTTTTTAATTATTTATTTTGGAATTTTTTGTAATTTAATTTTTTTTTTCAATTTGACAATTTTTATTTTGTCATACTTCAAAATGCAGTATAGGGGGGGGTACAGAAAAAAAAAGGGGAGAGGGGGGGAACATAAGCGATGTTGTTTACATTTACAACTCTCCGCCGTGTATAGTTACATTTTACATTTCACAATTCACAGTTTACATTTCACATATTACAATTTTAACGATTTTAACGTGTGTATTTTTACATTCTGTATTTTCTATCTTTCCTGGGATTGCATGTGTAGTATGAATTGCTGGTCTTTACGTCGCTACTTGCGTTTGCTGCTAGTCTAGCGCCTAGCGGGTAGAGTAGCTTCGCGGTGTGTGTGCCGTGTTGCTCGTCCTTATCCCGTGAGGTTTGTTAAGACCCTATGGGACTGCATGCTGGACTTCTACAGGAGGGTGGTTCTCTCTCCCTTTGGGAGCTCTGTTTAATGTTGCCTGGTTTCTGCGTCGAGGCTTAGCATATGTGTGCTACGAGCGGGATATGTGCTAGAACAGCCGTCTAGATGCTTATTGAATTGAAGCTAGATTAAGGTTTGGCGGAGAAACTCATTCTGTAGAAAGTTGTGAAAGAATGCTCCTCTTTGCCCTCCCTCTGGGGCCATGTTTCCTAGATGTTAGTTCTGTCTGACTACCTCCTGTGCTCTATCGGTGCTGTGTATTGTTCCATCCTCCCAGGTCATGCCCTAAATACTCCCTGTCTCTCTGGCATTTTTTCGTTCCTCAGTTTCTCTTGTCTTAGTGTAGTTCTGCGTCCTGGGTTCTGAGGTGATGTGTGCTTCTCTTAATGTTAATGCCCATTTGTTTTTTGCTTCTATGATCGTGTGGTTGTTGGTAATGTATTTGTTTGCCATAACCTCATATTCCCAGTTTGTGGTTGTTTGTGTTATGAGATCGTGTTTGCTGGGTGCTTGTGGTTGCTTCCAGTGTCTGGCAATTAGTGTCACTGCCGCTATGAGCACTTGGAATATCAGTTGCCTTTCCTGTTTGTGCCATTGGGCAAGATGCATGAACAGTATGCCCTGTTCGGGCCTCAAGTGATATGGGTGGCCTATCATGTTTGTGATTACCCCTTCCACCATCCCCCAGTATGGAATTATTACCGGGCACGTCCACCAAATGTGGTACATTGTCCCCCTGTCTCCGCAACTCCTCCAGGACTTCCCTGAGCTTCCTGGGTATATTTTCGCTAGTTAGTCTGGGACCATATACCATCTGTACATAATTTTTCTCATTATTTCTAGGTG
Source organism: Pelobates cultripes (assembly GCA_933207985.1). Classification (NCBI taxonomy): domain Eukaryota; kingdom Metazoa; phylum Chordata; class Amphibia; order Anura; family Pelobatidae; genus Pelobates; species Pelobates cultripes. The sequence continues at coordinate 236,616,138 of OW240913.1, forward strand.
TGTAGCGCATGAGGTGTGCCCTTTGTGCGCTTGGAATGCCTGTTTCCAGTCTAGGTCCGCGAGCGGGCATCCTATGTCTTTCTGCCAGGCTTCTCTAAAGTCCCTGTGTTCGTTTGTAGTCGCTGTATTCAATAGCGCATATAGTTTTGACAAGATTTTTTTGGGTATGCTGCCCGTTAGGCATAGCTGTTCTAAGGCGCTAATGTTTGGTGGCTCGCTGTATGTCCCCTTAAAGTGTGAGGTCACTAAGGATTTTAGTTGGAGATAAGGGAATATGTGTCTGGTGAGCAGGGAGAACTTGGTTTGCAGCACTGGGAATGGCAGTATCACGTTGCCCTCGCATGCCTGTCTAAGGTGTGTGCACCCCCCCTCACCCAGGGGGTGTGATCGAATGTTGGGATGCCCACTGAAATGCTCGTGAATGGGATGTTCCCTGTAGTTGGTCCGACCATGCCCAGTGATACCCTTACTGAGTCCCATGTTTTGATCATTGCCGCTGTGGTCGGCAACATGTCCGCATATGTCGGTCGTAGTTTGCGCGGCAGCTGGTATAGGTGTCGCAGCCCCTGTTTGCATGCCCAGTGTGTTTCTATGTGAACTCACTGGGGTCCTTCCACTGCGTTTGTTGCTGCTATGGCAGCCAGCAGTGTGGCTCTATGGTAAGATCGGATGTTGGGCATTCCCAGTCCCCCTTCTTTGATCGTTTTTTGTAGGAGTTTGCTGGCCACCCGCACCTTGCGGTTGGCCCACACAAACCGTACAATCATCTTTTGGATCGTTGTCATGTATTGGCCCGGCAGACTAATAGGGACTGTGCGCAACAGATATTGGAGTTTAGGAAGTATTGACAACTTAATCGCTGCCAGTCTGCCCTGCCATGAGAGATATTTGCCCTCCCATGTGCGTAGTGTGTCAGTAAATGATCTGATCAGCTTAGTGAAGTTTAATTTGAACAAATGGGGTAGTAATTTAATTTTTTAACGTATTTACATATTAATTTTTTTTATATTATATATAAATATATATATAACAATACATATATATATATATATATATATATATAATCAGTATCAGTCTATGTGTAATTTGATAATATATATATGTATATATATATATGTATATATATATATATAATTATATATATATTAATAGTAAAATACACCTATACAGTGTATGTGTGTGTATGTATATGTGTATATATATATACTTAGATCATATATATAATATAATAATATGATCTAAGTATATATTTTAATTTTTTTACACTTTTAACTTTTATTTATTTTATTTTCAGCCAGCAGGGGGACTACCTGTCATTACAGGCAGTCCCCCTGCTGGCAATGCAGGAGGCAGCTATCCCGGCCATGTGATTGTGAGGTCCTCGCAAGGACCTCACTATCACATAGCCGGGGGGGCTGCCAGGAAGAGGATCTGCCGCGGGGGGGCTCCCTGGGAGTCCCCCCAACCGCGATCGCCGGCGTGGGAGCGCTGGCGAACGGGTAAGTAAGGAAAGACCGGAAGGCATAATATTACGCCCTGCGGCGTTTAGAGATGCCTAAAATCGGGCGTAATAGTATGCCCTCCGGTCTTAAGGGGTTAAGCATTGAATGGATGCACAAGCCGCATCATGCGCCTCAAATCGCCGAAGCTGGAGGCAGGCTGGGGAAGGTGGAACGCATATGAGTTATGAAAACCGGTCCGTAATTGGCGCACGTGCAAAGTGCTGGTACCAACAAAGCTGGCAGGGTTACACAATGCTAATATGCCGAAAGGCAAAATAAATTTCCAATAGGAATGAAAAAGAGCCTCATACAGCTCCTGTATGGAGCGAAAAGTATGAACAAAGTGCATTTCTAAAGCCACTGTTATGGAAAAAATATTAAACAGAAAGTTATAGTAACATGCCGATAAGAATTAATTGAAAATAAAACTTAAATTAAATGGAAAAGTGATAAAAAAAATTTAAAAAATGAAAAAGAAAATAATAGAAATGCATATGCTAAAGTAAGAGAAGAAATCGAGACATGTTTAGCATATGCAGCACCATCTATGTAATCAAGCATACAAAAGTGAATCCATAGATAAGAAGAAGAGTTTTCAATTCAGGCATATATATCTATATATATAGTAAATACTCCCAATGTTATGAAGTCAAGGATGCATGCTTATCTAGTCAATGCATCGCATGCCATATAAAGAGATTTCCAGGTATAAAACACCATCATCTTAAAGCAACAGAATATTTAATATTTCCTGGCAGCATTTAACATATGGGTTTAGCTCCTCCCTCTAACCCTCAGGACAGGAAACACAATTAAACAATTAAGCATACCTTCCCCTAGTATAAAAGGGACCCCAGTAGCATCCACACCTCAGTCTTTCCCTGTCCTCCTAGCCCTAGGGCAGTTATTTTTTTGTCTGAATACATATTTTTTTTTTTAGCTCACCTGATCATGTCTGGTATGGTCTTGTCCCTGTGGAGGTCAGCCTCCCTCCTCAGGAAGCCCAGGCACATGTAGCCCAGCTCCCTGGGAGCAGTGGTTAGTTAGTGCAGATATGAAGTGCATGCCCCAAAATGTACTATTTAGCAGATTAGCGCTCAGAAAATTAGAATTTATACCACTGCACTGTAAGCATATAGAATATTGCATATTCTATGTTTCTATTGATTATATATGGATGTGTGGATTGACATAAGTAACAGATGGTATAGGTCACAAGGCTTTCTTTGTTCGAGAGCTCTGGAATGTGGATATGGGGGTCTTGTCCTTATATCGCTAGAGTTATAGTCTGAACAAAGTATATAGTAACTGAACAAAGAGACACGAGATCTCTTGGCTCTGGGCTCTCTCTGGCTCTCTCTGGATGTAAAGATATAAGGATGTAACTATCCCGTCAAAAGTCCAGCAATTACCATGATGTATATATATCAATCAACTGAAGACAAGAAGAAGTTAAGAAGATTCAACATTGACGATTCCAACCAGATTTTACATTGGCTAGCCAGCCAGTCTTCTATTCAAGTTTTGTTCCCACTTCAAGGGGGGAGAGAGAAGAATTGAGTTACAAAGCTGTTTTGGAACTGGGAAAACAAACTTGAAGAGAAGAAAAAGAATCTAGACTGTCACAGAAGAACTGTGGTTTGTAAGAAAAAAACCGTTTTCAAATCACAAAGACTGTACAAGACTATTTTCTACAACTGAGACAAAAAGCACAAGATACAACATGAATTCTAGAAGCAAGCACGTGGCAGAGATTGGCAAGCGTCCAGAATCAAGCCCAGAACTGCGCAGCTGTGTGGATGAAGCAACAAAATAGACAGAAATAACTCATCTGGTGAGTAACATGGAATTCATAAACGATATTACAGAGGAAAGTAAATTGCAGTTTGCATTTAATAGCAGCTCTTCAGATGCTGTGTTGTGGCAATCATTATACACACAATGTGAAATTGCCAAGAAATTATTTGTTAATAAGAAAAAACAAAAGATCAGAAATGTTATGAAACTAGTCTGTACTTACAATGAATTGATTTGTAAACGAGATGCAGGTCAAGACAATTTAGAATCAGCAGATAAAGAAGTAGATTTGAATGGGTTAACAGAATTCAAATCAGATTTAAATGAAAAGTGTAACAATGTAACACAGAGTATATGCTGTAAACAGTCAGAAACAGTCTGTGGACTAGAGGATAGAGTTTAATTAAGAAATTATCTTATTTGCCAGCTTCGAAATGAAGTAAAACAAGTGTGTGTTAATACAAGAAAAATACAGGCACAGCATCTAATCCCAGAGCCAATAGATACTGAAAATGTATCCTCACAGAGTGATTTGCAGAAATATAAATTTCAAGACAGAGCTGCAAAACATAATTTGAAAATCCATGAACAATTAATGAAAATTTTGAAATGTATTCCAGTTTATGACACGTCAGTGGATGCATTTACTAATGCTGAAATGTTTGAGTCAAATTTGGACAAATACAGCCTTAATGACAAACAAAGTAATAGACTATTTAAAATATGGCTGCCGAATCAAATGGCATGTAGACTGACCGAGCCTGTAAAATGTGAGGACAATGATAAAATAATATATGGAAATAAGCAAGAAAGATTAACACAATTAATAAAATTAACAACAGGTAATGATTTTGCAGACATTAAAAGCACACAAGGATGAGGATATTTTTAGTTTTCTTGTAAAATTTGAAAATGCATATAGACTTGTTGCTAATTTTCCTGAGGATCATTTAATTAATGAATTTCTAGATCCAACTGCAATTGTAATTGCTAGAGAAAAAAGCACTTTGAATGACGTTGCTTTATTCTTAGATAACTTAAGGTGGGAAAACAATAATGAAGGGGTTAAAATGACTTGTGGAATGAGGCAGAGGAAGAAACTCAGACCTGACACCCCTCATCCCCCTCCTCCTCCTTTTTCTAGGACAGAGTGTAAGAGTGATACAAACCTTGACATATTAAGGAAAGCTTGTTAATGGGACTGAAATGGTGAATGTATGTAGGGCACAACTGTAAAAAATGTTTATTTTGAAGTCCTGTGGGTGTGCTCTTCACTTTAAATAGTTATTCAGCTGGAGTATGCACCTAGGAACAAGACTGGGCCAATATCTGCTCATTACATATGGTAGATATTAATGAAATTTCTCTGTGTATTATGCATATATAAATGTACATTAATATGTGTAAATATAATAGAGATATATATATGTATATATATATATATAACTAATATACATGCCATATACCAGTGACGGATCCAGAGCCTGAGCCCGGGAGGGGCATTTGGAGATTATTTAAAGAAATATTCCATGCACAATAACCACTACTCCTCTGTGTAGTGGTTATGGTGCCAGGAGTGTCGGCACCCCCTCCCAGAGTAAGTAGCCAAACCGTCTAAGAACAGTTTGACAACTTACCTGGAGTCTGCTGGGATATGGGGCTGTAGTAGGGTATAGGAGCAGTGGTGCAATGTGTGAGGGGTGCAATGTGTATGAAAGGTTCAGTGTGTGTGTGTGTGGGGGGGGGCAGTGTGTGAATGTGTATTGTGTGTGTGGGGGCAGTGTGTGAATGTGTATGGTGTGTGTGGGGGCAGTGTGTGAATGTGTATGGTGTGTATGGGGCTAGAGTTCACTCCTACTACTGCGACCACCAGGAAGTGGTGAGAGTGAACTCTAGCCCGTAGCTCCAGGGCTAGAGTTCACCCTCGTGAGAGCCGGAGTGTTGCCCCGGGTCCTCTCTTTCTCCCCCTCACTGCTCCTCTGTGTCAATGTCTCCCCTCTCCTTCCCAGTCTCTCTATTCCCCCTCTGCCTCTTTCTTCCCCTCCCCTTGTGTGTCTCTCTCATTTCTCCCTCTTTCTCTCTCTCTTCCCCCTCTGCCTCTTTCTTCCCCTCCCCTTGTGTGTCTGTCTCTCCCCCCTCTGCATCCTTTCACCCCCTTTCCCTGTGTCTCTCCCCTCTCTCTCCCTCCCTCCTTTCCCTGTGTCTCTCCCCTCTCTCACCCTCCCTCCTTTCCCTGTGTCTCTCCCTCTCCCTCCCCTCCCCCCTTTCCCTGTGTCTCTTCCCTCTCCCTCTCCCCCCCTTTCCCCATCTCCCTCCCTCTCCCTCCCCCTTTCCTGTCCCTCTCTCACCCTCCCCTTTCCCTGTGTCTCCCTCTCCCTCCCTCCCCCTTTCCTGTGTCTCTTCCCTCTCCCTCTCCCCTTTCCTGTGTCTCTTCCCTCCCTCTCCCTCCCCTTTCCCTGTGTCTCTTCCCTCTCCCTCCCCTTTCCTGTGTCTCTCCCCTCTCCCCCCCTTTCTCTGTGTCTCTTCCCTCTCCCTCCCCCTTTCCTGTGTCTCCCTCCCCTCCCTCTCTCCCTCCCCTTTCCTGTGTCTCTTCCTCTCCTCTCCCCCTTTCCTGTTTCTCTTCCTCCTCTCCCTCCCCCTTTCCCTGTCTCTTCCTCCCTCTCCCTCCCTTTCCCTGTGTCTCTTCTCTCCCTCCTTTCCTGTGTCTCTCCCCTCTCCCCCTTTCCTGTGTCTTCCCTCTTCCCTCCCACCCTTTCCCTGTGTCTCTCCCTCTCCCTCCCCCCTTTCCTGTGTCTCTTCCCTCTCCCCCTTTCTCTGTGTCTCTTCCCTCTCCTCCTCCCCCCTTTCCTGTGTCTCTCCTCTCCCTCCCCCCTTTCCCTGTGTCTCTTCCCTCTCCCCCCTTTTCCCTGTGTCTCTCCCTCCCTCCCCCCCTTTCCCTATCTCTCCCCCTGCCCCCAATTTACCTCAGAGAAGGCAGGGGGCCGGCCGCGTTCCTGGCTGGAGCCGCCGGGCCGGGTGGCCGCTTGGCCGGTCTGGCGGCCCTGCTCCTGTCACTGGCTGCTGATGGCTGATGGAGGAGGAGCCTGTCTACCATGCTCCCTCGCGGTTCCTGTGCCTGGACCACCTTTCAAGGTTCATGCACCTATGGCTCCGCAAGCCTCTAGAGAAAGAGGTCCGCAGCCGGCTTAGATCAGAATGCCCACGCCCTTCCCTGCCAGATAAGGTGGCTCAGACCCGAGTTTGACAAGGTTATGACAACCTTCATTATGCGCAGTGGAAGAGACACTCGCCGAGGGGTAGAGAAAAGCCTATGGGGCGCTCAGGATAACCTGCTGGATTCCGTGGGCCCCCTGGCCCGCATTATGTACATGGCGGATGACGCCTACGCCAAAGGCGATTCCTTCTCTGCCGAAGACCTCAGGGAATGGGCACACGATGTTTGCGAGTGGGCACAACGGTGCTTTTGTTTCATTGGAAACACAAATGTTATGCTCTCTTCCGAGAGACGGAAAGCAGCGTTATACCGTATTAACGGTAAATTGGCAGAGCTTGGCACAAAGGAGATTGGGAAACTATTTGGTGAACCGTTCCTCAAGGAACTTAACACGTGAACGTGTTCACCTCACTTAATAAAGCGTGCCGCCAGCCGATTCTGTCCTTCAGCCCCCCGCACCCAACCGACACCGTTTTACCCAACGAGAGATTACCGGCAGCAGCCTTTCTCCAGAGACTCGGACAGAGGCCGTGGACACCGCTGTCAGGGTATTTATATCGGCAGACATCTTGTGCTATGATAGAAATTAAAAGTGTATATGCTGAGTCACTCTAAACAGAGCAGACTCCATTTTGTTATTTTCAAGTTAACAAAAGAGACACGAAATTTCTATCCTATCTGTAAAACTAACCACTTTCCCAGAGCTAAAGGAATGCATAGTATATACAAACCAAGTGATAAGGAGAACGGGGGTTGGATAGACTGTCTAAATGCTAATGGAATAGATCAATTCTAAACCCAGACATTGGTGACAGAGAAGATTAAATAATAAAATTTTACTTTCTATATGTAAAAGGTTAAACTTAGTTCATGAACTGCCATTTTAGAAATTATAGCAGGAATTGCGGACACTAAGTCTGGACAAAACTAAGAGAAAACCCTTTGAAGTGAAAGGAAACGTAAGTTATGGCCACTATAAAGATAAGCCAAAATGACGTCAAAATAGCCACCAGGAAAAGTTAACTATTTCCTGGATAGGTATGTGTAGTGGGACAAGACTGCCCTCTATAGATCAAATAACTAAATTGCGATCTGGAAGATAACCACACCCCCAGTGTTGCTATTGGTTTACCAACTGGTGAATTTTCCCTTTAAAAGTTAGGACATAGGGAAGACAGGAGGGTTGAGGAAGGAGACAGAGAGAGGAATTGGAAGAAGGGGGACTCTAACTCGGACATGCAGAGAAACCCAGGACAGCATCTGAGCCTAACACTCTACTCTTAAAACTCTAACACTTAGAATTTTACTGACTTTCTAACCAACACCACCTTTCACCATAACTCATGCACCTACAGACATCCAAATAAGTTCCTGAGACTATCTACCAATCGGATGAAATATCTACTCAACTGGTAATTATACTGGTTTCATTTAATTAGTTAAATTAATTAAAATGTACTAATAGCATGATATATGACTGGATAAATCACGGTCAGATTTCCATATTAAGAAATCTTAGTTAACTAAAGAATATATAGTTATAAACATTCCATTCTGCAGGTGGAATTAAGAATAATTATATATTAATGTGATAGTATCACATGTTAGCATACCGCTGTTTTTATCCAGGTGTATTGATTTGCTCTAAAATAAGATAAAAGATCTATTTAGGCAAATTAAAAACAAACTCTGCTTATATAACATTGTAGATTCTCTTATTGGATGGTTCCAGGAAATGACTAATGAACTGGTTTAAATGTTATTTTATTTAAAATTACATAAGAATAGATCTTAATTACCCAGGAGATCTAGCCAGCATTGAAAGGGTTATTCAGTTGATCTAACTGTTAGCCAGGGTTTTATGGCCCTTCGCTGTGAAAAGCTTCACTTTCTGTCTGTAAGGATACCTCATAAATCGTGTAGTCTTGACAGAAAATGCTGTTTAGCCATTGAAACGTGTATAGCCATTCCTTTGTATTGCATACCATTTTATACTGGATATTCATTGATTATTGTCATGCATGTTGCATAATATTATTGTTAATTATTGGTTATTATAAAATAAAATCAATTTTTATAACAAATTGTGATTTTATTTATATGAAATACATTTCACTTAACACGATAACGACCTTTGGGATCTGAGAATTGAATTAGTGGGCAATTCTCACTGCTTACTATTATTATCCCATAAATATCCCCATACCGCGGACGTGGACGTTCCCGCTTTGCTACAGGTAAGCACCCGTATTCCTCCGTTGTTACCATGCACCCGCTCTGCCGGCCGTATTTCCCTTTCTTTCCAGAATTGGGCCGCCCTGTGTTCAGACACGTGGATCCTACAAACAGTACAGGGATATATCATAGACCTAGTGGGGACCCCCATTCAGACACAACCCCATTGCCCCATCCACATGTCGTCTTCTGACCATTATCTCATCAACGCGGAACTACGCGAGCTTTGATACAAAGGGGCTATTCAGCCGGCCCACGACTGGGAGGCAATATCTTCCTGGTCCGGAAAAAGACGGGAGAATACCATCCTGTCATCAACCTACGCGATCTCAACGCGTACGTGGCGTACCGCCACTTCAAGATGGAGGGCATCCACCTTCTGCGAGACCTCCGGCGAAGCAACAACTGGTTCACCAGGCTCGATCTAAAGGATGCATACCTGTCGGTCCCAGTGCATCCGGACTGCCGAGCTCTCCTACGTTTCCTCTGGCATGGCCGCCCTTGGCAATTCACCTGCCTCCCTTTCGGGCTCAGCTCGGCCCCATGGTGTTTCACCAAGCTCCTGAAACCAGTAGTGGCCCACCTGAGATCCAGAGGCATCCAATGCATCATGTACTTGGACGACCTCCTCCTCTTCTGCTCCGAACGAACGCAGACTGCGTCAACATACTCATCTCGCAGTGACACTACTGGAATCTTTGGGCTTTGTGGTAAACCAACAGAAATCGGAATTGACCCCTTCCCAGACGATACAATTCCTGGGCTTCGAGATCGACTCAATAACATGCACTCTGAGACTACCAGCCTCAAAGATCTCGTCCATTCGCAAGGAGATTCGCAGAGTTCTCCGTCGCGATTCCATCCCACTACGCAACCTGGCCAGTATCGTAGGACTCCTCTCCGCCTCCATTCAGGCCATATTTCCGGGTCCCCTCCACTAAAGAGCCATGCAACGCCTCAAGGCAAGATACCTATGCCGCAGGCCCACAAACGATCAACCCGTCCCGGTGACGACGGAGGTTCGCGAGAAACTATCATGGTGGCTGGACAGCATGCAAGCCTGGAACGGCAGGGCCATATTCGGAGATACCCCAGACTTCATACTGGAGTCAGACACCAGCTTGTGGGGATGGGGTGCCACCAACGGAACCATCTCCACGGGGGGAACATGGACGGCACAGGAGCTCTCCATGCACATAAATTGCCTAGAACTCCTGGCGGGGTCCTTCGCGATCTGCAGCCTGGCCCGGGAAAGATCCAACTGCTGCATCCTCCTACGCATGGACAATGTCTCCGCAGTCCGGTATATCAATCGCCTGGGGGGTGCACGCTCATGCCTGCTGTCGGACGTCATGAGGGACATCTTCGACTATTGCCTACCTCGCAACATCGCACTTCAGGCCGAATACCTACCCGGAAAGATCAACCTCACGGCCGACTGGTTCTCTCGCCACTGGAGAGACGTCAGCGACTGGAGGCTGAACACGGGAGTCTTCAGGGCCCTGGCAGCCTGGAGGGGTCCCTTTCACCTGGATCTGTTCGCTTCTCGCAACAATCACCAGACCCCGGAGTTCTTCAGCTGGCTCCCGGACCCGGAGAGCAAGGCGACAGACGCATTTCTCCAACAATGGCCGACGACCAGGGCCTACGCCTTTCCCCCGTTCTCCATGATTGCGAGAACACTACACCAGATACGGACACAACATGTCACACTGGTTCTCATAACGCCCTTGTGGCAGAGCCAACTATGGTTCCCGGATCTCCTGGCCTCCTCCTGCAAGGACCCTTTACTCCTACCATCCTTTCCGGACCTGCTCACGGATCCCAAAGGCAATCTTCACCCACTTCTCTTGGAAGACCATCTGTCCCTGGTGGCTTGGACTCTTTCCGCGGTTCCTGGCGAGTCAGCGGACTATCGCAGGCTACTAGGGACCTCTTATGGGATTCCTGGGCCCCCGGAACTAGACGCTGTTACCTTTCAGCTTGGGCCTCCTGGTCTACTTGGTGCGTGGAACAGGACTCCGATCCATTTACAGCACCTATTCCCATGATTCTCAATTTTCTCTCATTGTTGTTTTCGTCGGGTCGCTCCTACCGTTCAGTTAACGTCGTTCGCTCCGCCCACACCCCCGTCGGGGACCTTCCGGTTGGCAAAGACCCTCTCGTCTGCCGCCTGCTCCGTGGTATTCGGCTCCGCCGCCCTCCGGCCCCCAGGTACCCTCACCTATGGGATGTTGGACTGGTTCTCCATTTTTTCAGGGATTGGCTTCCTAATGACCGTCTCTCCCTACGCCAATTATTGGCTAAGTGCGCCTTTCTGCTTTGTCTCGTGTCCTTTCGACGAGTTTCGGACGTTCGAGCCTTCGACGTCGAAGCTTTTGAGGTGGCCCCTGAGGTGGTCACATTCCACATTTCTCATCGCACTAAGTCGGGTTCAACTTCAGTCTTCTATCCCTTTTTCCCCGACGGCCCGCAGCTCTGTGTCGTGTCCACCCTTCGCAGATACGTTTCGGTTACCGCCTCACTCCTAGTCTCCTATGTTCGCCCCCATGCTCTGGTCTCGGCCACCACGCTGGCCCGATGGATTCGCTGGATCCTCTCTCTCGCCGGTATAGACCCCGCTTTCAGTGCCCACTCCGTTCGCGGAGTGGCGGCTTCCTCAGCCTTCCTGGCGGGGGCGTCCCTGTCAGACATTCTCCGAGCGGTGGATTGGTCAAGGGAATCTACTTTCCATACCTTTTATTTCCGCACTCCCCCTTCTGCTGGGACATCTCTACTTCAGCGTTAAAATTGCAAAATAGGAAGCCTCCTGTCATGTTATAAAATTGAAGATTATGCTAGCTTTAGTGTACTAATAATCTTAATTTTAATAAGGACAGGAGGCGAGTATTTTCCCTCCCTTCTGTTCCCTGCCCTGACTCCTCGGGGGAGTGGATCTCAAGGTGACGGATGTTTCGTTATGACTTTTAGTGATTTCTCCTTTATTTGGGGTATATTCTGTTTCTCTCCCGACTCTCATCCTAGAATCACTGCCTTATGCGGCCAGGATTTATGTTGTATCGCATGCTTGCATCTAATCATGTATTTAATCATTTATCTTAAAGCACTCTGATAAGGCTCAATTGCTTGACCAGTTACGGTTCAATACCTAACCTATGTTATACTCTCCTTTCAGTGTAATCCTCTTCAGGACCTCCACTGGATGCTGGTTCGGTTAACCTCACGACTCCGCTGGATGGGATAAAGACTTCATTTCGTCTTGCCTCCAATCTCGTTCGCCAGGAGTCTCCGCAAGTTCTCCTCACCAGAGACCGTTGTTTGCAGTTTCCGTTGGTTTTACTGGATGTTTCGAGCTCAGTCTGGACTGGGATGTTGCTTCAAGAAAGAGGAAGTGTACAGGCAGCATGACCCTTATATATACTATGCTACTCAGTGATTTAATGTTACTCTTTACTGCTGTGGAGTTTAGTAAAGAGAGTTAATGCAAAATACTCGCCTCCTGTCCTTATTAAAATTAAGATTATTAGTACACTAAAGCTAGCATAATCTTCAATTTTTACAACTGTGCTGTAAGCACACTATTAGACTTTTCGATTTGACTCTCAGATATAAAGTGCAGGCCACAAAATGTACTATTTAGCAGATTAACACCCAGATAATAAGAATGTTTATCACTGAGCTGTAAGCACACTATTAAACGCTTCGATTTGACTCTCAGATATGAAGTGCACGCCCCAAAATGTACTATTTAGCAGATTAGCAGCAAAACAATTCACATTTTTACAACTGCACTGTAAGCACACTATTAGACGCTTCTATTTGACTCTCAGATATGAAGTGCACACCCAAAATGTACTATTTAGCAGATTAGCAGCAAAACAATTAGAATTTTTACAACTGCGCTGTAAGCACACTATTAGACTCTTCGATTTGACTCTCAGATATGAAGAGCAGGCCTCAAAATGTACTATTTAGCAGATTAGCACCCAGAAAATAAGAATGTTTACCAGTGCGCTGTAAGCACACTATTAGACACTTCGATTTGACTCTCAGATATGAAGTTCAGGCCAGAAAATGTACTATTTAGCAGATTAGCACCCAGAAAATAAGAATGTTTACCATTGCGCTGTAAGTACACTATTAGACGCTTCGATTTGACTCTCAGATATGAAGTGCACGCCCCAAAATGTACTATTTAGCAGATTAGCAGCAAAACAATTAGAATGTTTACAACTGCGCTGTAAATACACTATAAGACGCTTCGATTTGACTCCCATTGGAGTACCAAGGGGGGTACCAAATGAGTTCAAAGTAAGAGATGAAGTGGCGGCAGGATTCGAATCCTTGATCCCACTCATCACCGCCAATAAGAATGTTAACTGGATCAATTATATTTACTATAACCAGCAACGATTTGTCAATTATACCAGAGATGCCCTACAGGGCTTAGCAGAACAATTACAGACTACCTCCCAGATGACATTCCAATATTGAATAGCCTTAGACATGATCCTAGCAGAAAAGAGGGGTGTGTGTATAATACTCCCCGATACTATGACATGCTGTACTTTCATCCCGGACAATACAGGTCCTAATGGCAAGGTAACCATGGCCATAGAGAAATTAGAGAATCTTTCGGACAAATTAAAAAGAAATTCGGGAGTCCCCACCTCATGGGACAGATGGTTTGGGTGGATAAGAGGTAATTCTCTTTCTCTTTCTGACTTGTTGTGTAATACCTTGTGTACAGAAATATCTACAGAAGACTGTAGCTCAGACCATTGACCGCACTACACCTACATTCCTACATCAGGATGCTGACGACATGGACTGTGACACCCCTCACACACCTCTTCAGTCCCACCACCTCAAACAGACAACTGCTTCCATGTAGGGACAGCATAGGGATAGCTCTACGAGCAGAAGTCTGACACAAGAGATGTAGTGGGTTAGCCGCTGCGGGATACCTGCGCAGTGAAGTGTTCGAGGCTTGTTAAGACAGATGAGCTGCAGACAATTAGGGATGTCTTTAGGGTTAGTTAGTAGTTGGCTGTCCTTTCCTCCTTCTTTTCGTAAATAGTAATTTTAAGGGTGGACTGTTGTGGACAAAAAATATTAACCCAATTTATATTAGTAAAATGCCTATTTACTCAACATAACTACAATCAGCGTTATTCAACTTTCTATGTGATTTACCTAAAATGGCCGCTAGGGAGTTTCCCTTTGACATCAACTAACACCCTCATTAATAAGATGGCGCGGGAATCCAGTGACATCACACCCGGTAGGAAGAGCACTAAATGAACCACTTAACACCTAACCAATTATTGATGTATTATTCTATGTTATCTCTGACAATGCATATGATGTAATTTTGCTTTATAAGGGACATGCCGTCCCCTCAGAATAAACATTCCTCAAGTTTTTCATTAACCCGAAACTTGTGTCTGGTGTGAATTACTTCAGGAGCGTGCACACATTGCTTCTTTAATTTGGCCGGGGGCAGATACGCAAGATAATCAATTTATTGATTGATTCCACATCATTTGGCGCCCAACGTGGGGCACCGGTTCTCGCCCGTTCGGACGGCCAGAAAACGGGACCGGAGCAGACCTCCGGAAAGTGGGACAACCGGGGCCTGATCACCTCCTAAATACAGCGGTTTGCCTGTATTCTCCTGTTTTGTGTCGGACTGTCTCCCTGTCCACTTCCGGCTTCCAGAAGGCTACAAGACAGGTAATCTCTTATCCGGTGCCTTTTAAAACGAACCTGTCAATTTTCTATCTGCCTCCTGAGTGTATGTATGCGTGTGAGACAGCTGGTGTGTGGTTTATGCTTTATTATCATTATAGCTTGACTGCCTAGCGGGCAGGGAACGCATCCTCCCGGTAAAAGGTTGGGAATTTTGTCCGCCCGGTGAAGGGCTGGGAACCGCCTAGTGAAAGGCTGGGAATTTTGATGTACTGTTCAGAATAGAACAGGGTTTATTTACTGTTTAGTTGTTACTATGCTTATAGTTATACTGTTCTTTGTTGTATTATATTTTCTATTCAGTTGTAGTCATAGTGTGGGTACCCTAGTTGTGTGTGTGTGTGCTGTGTGGTTTGTCCTTGATTCTGGATTATGTGCGCATCTCTACATTTGTGACTCCTGTAAATGTCTTCTGATTAGTCTCTCCACGTTCACCTTTTCCTTTATCCGCTACCTCTCCTGTACTTGTTGCCCAGAGCTGTGTTAGTTACCCACGCTCGCCCACTCAGATCTGTGGCCACCATCTCGGGTGGGCGGATCCTGTGACTAGTCTACGTGGAGGGAAGACGCACGGGGATCAATTCCTCATGGCAGTCGAGCACTGTAGACATTCCTTCTTCCTCTCTCTCTCTGTCCCTCTTACAGGGAAAGCCTTGTTAAGTAAACATGGGACAAGAACACGCCAGACCTTCCAAAGGCTATTTAGCTTGCGATATTGTTAAAGAGAGAGCAGGAGAAGAGGATATGTTAAAAATAAAGAAGATAGCAAAGATTTGTGGTTTTCAAATGTCACCCAGTGGTAGATTACAGCCAGAGTTTTGGAGGAAATTGCTTATTGATAAAGAGGGCTTGTTATTGGATAATGGGTTGACGAAAGCCGTGGAAGCTTGGTATCGGGTAGCAAGAGGACTCAAGCGGGAGGGTTGGTCAGAGGAAGAAATACATTTTGAAGGACAAACGATTTATGTATATCACAGAAATGTCTGTAATGATGATTCGTCTCTTGATGTTTCCCGGTCCCCGCCCTATGATGGCGCCCAAAATACCGTGAATAAATCTCGCCCCGCCTCCCCAGTCACTGCCCAGTCGCCACCTCCAATTGTCATAGGCCCTTCTGTCCCTACCCCTCTGTACCCCGTTCTCGGGGCAGATGGATCCTATTAGTATCCCGTCCCTCTCCCACCTACCTCCACACTTCCCATTACTCCGGTCCCCCTCCCACTTCCCTCTGATCCTGCCCCTCTTCCACCTTCCCTTGTCGCTACTGATGCCGTCCCTCTGCTACCTCCCTCCATCACCCCTCTCCCACCTCCCACCTCCCCCTGTCATCCCTCCTATCCCTGCGCCCCTCCCACCTTTACGTGTTGCCTACCCTGAAGCCCCTCTCCCTGTTGTTCCCCTCTCGCCTTCACCCGTTGTTCCCCGTCGCATCTCTCTGCCATATCCCCCCTTCTCTTGCTATTCCCTCTACTCCTGCTCCTTCCTCTCCTCTCCCCACCACTCCTTCTGTCCCCGTTCCAGATTCCCCTCCTCCTCCCGCCTCCACTCCTGTTGTCCCTCCCTCGATCTTTCGTCACTCATTTCCGTCCTTTCTGCTTCTCTTGCTATTCCCTCTACTCCTGCTCCTTCCTCTCCTCTCCTCTTCCCGCCACCTCTTCTGTCCCCATTTCAGATTCCCCTCCTCCACTCCTGTTGTCCCTCCCTCCCTCGAGCTTTCGTCACTCATTTCCGTCCTCTCTGCTTCTCTTGCTATTCCCTCTACTCCTGCTCCTTCCTCTCCTCTCCCTGCCACCCCTTCTGTCCCCGTTCCAGATTCCCCTCCTCTTCCCGCCTCCATGCCTGTTGTCCCTCCCTCCATCTTTCGTCACTCATCTCCGCCCGCTCCACTCATCTCCCTCAGCCTACTCAGCCCGCACCCTCACCCAGTCCGGCTCCTGTCCCCGCCTCCCTCATGGCAACTCCTAGTTACCCAATCATGATCATTGGGTCGACTGAATCCACCGTTTCGGGACAGCCTCATGTTGTAAGCGCTTCTCCTGCCGCATCAGGCTTCCATCCCACTATCAAACAGTTAGTTACTCCCCAAGCCATCGCTGTCGGTTCTCCCGGCCCCGATGCTCCAGCCGCTCAACCCCCTAACTCACTAGATATTGCCAGCTATCATGGTGTCCCATTCCCAGTTCCCCCCCGAGGATGACAATGTGCAATGGCTTAGCCCATTCCGTCCTTCGAATAATAGGGTTTCCCAGAGACAGGCCACCCCAGCCAACCACATCCTTGCTCTATCAACAGTGGAAGGGGGTCCACCGATGTATGTTACTTTCAACCCGTCCCAAGCTGCAACCCTAGTAACCTCTCTCCCCGACCCTGAGAAACAGCCCATGCCCTTCTTCCGGAGGGTTGCTCAGATTCGTAAGACATAATCAGCAGCCTGGCGTGGTCTGTATAGTCTGTGTGAGATCAAGGCTGGGGATGCCTATTGGCCCATTCTGGAACGGAGTTGTAATAATGCTCTCCTCACTACCGATATGGAGTTCCAGTCGGGTATTGCATTCTGTGAACAGCTTCGGGCTTGGGCCCAGGATAAACTGGCTGACCAAGCCACTTCTATAAATGATACTATACAAGACAAACTCGAATCTGTGGAAACATATCATTCACGGTTGACTCAAACTTTCTCTGATCTTGGATTCAGTGTATATAACAAAGCACATACCCAGATGTTATCCGCTGCTTTTGTTGCTGGCCTTAAGGAAGCCATCAGGAAAGGCTTAGTGCTTTCTCGCCCCGAATACAGAATTATTCCTTTGGACACTCTTCTACTAGATGCCAAGGGCCTAGAATCTGCTCTACAGCCACCCTAAAAGAAAAGTAATCCACTCATGTTTTCCGTTTACAGCCCTGGCACCAGACCCGTCCCGGTTCCCCCAGGATATCCCGCACATCTACCCTGCCAGCTGCACATGGCAGCACATGCCACCCGCCCCTAGACCTCAGACCAGGGCATGCTTTAATTGTAACCAACCAGGCCATTTCCGGAGAGATTGCCCACACCCCAGAGTGCCTAGACAGCCGATCACTAGACCACCTATGTACCCCAATGCCCCTGCGCCCACGTATGGTAGTCTCCAACCTGGTTAACCTCCACAGGTGTACCTTCAGGCACATACATCGTATTACCCACCTCAGGAATATGCCCAAAGCTGTCTACCAGCCCTCCCCATCTGATACTCAACCCCCATCCCGCAGCTATGCTCACCCTTCCCCTGGTAGTTAGGATACAGATGATTTCCAACAAGATGAACCCCCCGCGACCAGTCATTATCGCTCTACACGTCAGACCCATTAGGCCAGTCACTCCACCGCACCTGCACGTCACTACACCGGCCCTGATCAATCTCATCTAGACCTTGTACAATAGGTAACCGGCAACCCTGTGTCTAACACCACTGTCATGGCAGTGTCTACAGGGGACAAGGGGGGACCTCTCGCTACAGTTGTCTTACCAGTTGAGGGTCATCCTACTACCTTTTTAGTTGAAACAGGTGCAGCCAGCAGTGTTCTCAGAGAACAAGACCTGCCAGACCCATCTTACCTATCCGACACAGATGTTTCTTGTGTAGGTGTTGATGGTACCCCCCGAAACAACCCATTAACTAAACACTTGCGGGTTGGTTCTGACATTCTCTCTCAGTTTGTTGTCTCATCCACCTGTCCAATTAACCTTTTAGGAGCAGATGTTATATCTCTTTTACTGCTGATGGCCAGGTTCAATTACTAACCCCCCCTTTCTCGCAAAGATACTTCTGTCCTTTGCTCTCTGCCCCTACTACTACATATGACATCCCCCACCGAGGAGGCAAGTGTCCCAGAAGCCCCCAGTGCCCTGGATAGGGTTCCAACTAAGCTTTGGTCCACGGGCCCAGATGACATCGGACGCCTACGAGTCCCACCTGTGGTAGTTACACTAATTAAGGGAGCTAGTCCACCACGAAGACCACAGTATCCATTGAAACCTGCACAAGCTCTCGCCATCTCCAAACAAGTTGATAGCCTGTTGGCAAAAGGTGCTCTGGTCAAGTGTGTGTCATAGTGTAACACCCCTCTATTTCCAGTAAAGAAGAAAACTGAAAAAGGTCAACTTGACCAATACCGTATGGTCCAAGACCTTCGCGCTGTTAATGAAGTCACAAACCGTGATACTGCTGTAATCCACATACACTGTTGTCACAGGTACCTCCAACAGCTAAATTCTTCACGGTGGTCGATCTTGCAAATACTTTTTCAGCGTGGCTTTGGATCCCTCTTGTCAATATCTGTTTGCTTTCACACATGATCGTCAACAGTAGACTTCCACTGTCATGCCTCAAGGCGCACAAAATTTCCCAAACCAATTTGCCAAAGCTATGTTAGCTGTCCTAGAACCCTGGCAGAAGTCCCACCCAGACGTGGTCCTGCTCCAGTATGTCAATGATTTACTTCTCCGTGTGGATGATTTTCCAACTGCTGAACAGAATTCCAAAAATATCCTTTGTTTCCTCGCTGAAGAAGGTTGTAAAGCCTCCAAGACGAAACTCCAGTGGTGTAACCGCGGGTGGTTCCCTTATTTACCACTATGTCTTAAAGCATAGAACTTAGTCTGGCTAACCATACAGATATCTTAGCCATAATTTTATATAGTGTAAGAGATCCTCTATTTAACATATAGAAATAATTGATAATACAATATAAAATAAGGATTGTCTTGGAAGCAATAGTTTTGTCTTTTTGGATATTATATAAAAATATAAATATAAAATCCATTATAGCAGAGTTTATAAGATTAAATTAAATGCTTGCAAATATCATTAATAGGTTAACATACCCTTCTGAACATGTCATCATGTCAGCCTTTCTGTCATTTTAAGATGGAGCAGCGTCTGTCTCCAAGTCTCTCCTCGGTGTCTTAACATTTAAAAGTACACCTATTTATACCTTAGGTGTCTCCATTTTAGGGTTACCGTAGTTCATTTACTTTATTCATTTTAGGACCTCCCTTAATTTGGCAAACATACAAGGCCATAACTAAAGGGTGTATAGGTCATGGAAATTTTCCTGACTTAGTTCAAGATGGCATCTTAAAGTCTGAATAGGTTATCTGTTGTTTATACTAAGTCGTAAGTGTACAGTCGTGGGAGATTCCCGGATTTGGGGAAGTTCCATTAACTTGGGGTTACCACAGTATATTGTGTACTGCAAGCGTCGTAGTATAGCCTTGAAGCTTGTTTATGCATTATTGTAATTCATCTGGGACAAAATGGCGCAACCATATTATGCCCTGAGGTTATTGCTTAAAGAAACAGTTATGAAAAACAATATGTTCCATTTCTAACACCTTGTCAGTTTGCAATATCTCTTAAAGACAAAGTATACAGTTTAAGAAATACAACATTTCATTCTAAAACTTGTAATATTTGCATTTGCCCATAACAGTGGTGCCAGCCCTCTGTGGTCTTCTTGGGACATTGCCTTTCCCATGACATCCATCACCTAACAAGGAACAGGGTACTTGCCATTACAAATCTCTCTCTTCCGTCTAACCATCAGGCTCTTCATGCCTTCTTGGGCCTCATCACATACTGCAGGTATTGGATCCCTGAGGCTTCTCAACTCATGCAACCTGTGGCGAAACCGACCTTGCCACGTGTCCTTGGAGGGGGCTGCTTACCCGCCTCTTGGCTTTGGACTATGGACCAGACTTTATGTAAATGTATTAACCCAGATAGCTATGCCATGGAGCCCATTCGTGTAGTTAAAGACTTCGGCTCCATGGCAATTGAACTGTGTGAATAGGATCTGAGCGCTATTCGGTAGTTTTGTGCGCTCAGATCCCAGCTATCTGGGGATATGTGAAATGTCTGTGTGTTATGTGTAAAAGGTGACTTTATGTATTTTAAGGTGTTTTATGTCTTTTTGCAACCATGTGCTCAATGGAGTCTGCCTCTATCCCTGGATAATTGGATTACTTTCCCCATTGTCTCCAGAATAGAGGGCTCTGTAAAACCTGTTTGAGCCAGATAACCATATGCCAGCCAGGGCCCAAAAGATACTTTTACTAACTTTTGAACCCCTGGTCGGATTCATGCCATTTTTTAATATGTTGTTCCCCTGAATGGATTGATTGTGAATATGTAATTTTATGTGAATGTGATGTATGGTTTTAAAGTTATGAAAGTTGGGTAGAAAGTATGTTTTAACTGTATGTGTAATTGAGTTTCCTCTCAGGATAAGGGGAGGGAATATGTGGGATGTAACTGATATGTGATTGGTTGTTTTATACCTCCCTGTGGGTGGTCCTGTATGTGAAAGGCTGTAATAAAAACCAGGCTGGGTGTGCCAGCACAGGAGTTCCTGTTTTAACCCTCAAAGTGAAGTGTCGTCTCATTATTGGGGGAAGGATTTATTGTATGCTGTTCCAGTTTGACTGCTAGGAGAGTAAACCTATTCGTATGGTTCCTATTCAACTGTCTACAGCATTCATATGCTTGAGAGGATTCATATGCTTTTCCAGTTCGTGAGATTGGGGAATTCAAGGGTGTGCAGTTCGGGAGTTGGGAGATTGGTGGTTGCTGTAGCTGCTTGTCTGTCTGGAAGGGGATTATCGCCTAAACGGTTTTTAACCTCTGATGAGCGAAACGGTCCGTTACACAACCTCTCTACGATGCTTTGAAGTCTGTACCTTTTTCATTATCCTCTACAGCCCGCACCTGTTACCATGCCCTTCAAAGAGCCATCTACCTACCAGCTACCGTTCAAACTTTTCGTCTCAGAGAAGATGGGCCATGCTTCAGGGGTCCTTACCCAATCCCACGGTTCCCGTCAGTGCCTTATTGGGTACTTTACCTGCATGCTTGACCCCGTGGCCAGGAGTGGTCCTTCCTATTTGGGTGCTGTTTTTGCTGCCAGTGCCCTGCTGGACAACTAACAGTTCTTGCTCCCCATGATATCGCTGCCATCCGGAATCAAGTCCAGCCAAAGCATCTCTCATCTCAGAGACATCTCCACCTTCAAACCTCCCTCCTCTTGCCTGATCAGGTTAATTTACAGAGATGTTACTCCTTGAATCCGGCCACTCTTTTGCCACTTTCCAAGGGGGGAGTGCCGCAATACTGGTACAGTCTGGACTTAAATCCTGACGTTCACATGGAACTTCAAGTAGAAAAGCCCACAATTCCACATGATGAACAGCCCAAGAGCTACTTGCATTGCACCCTATGGTTTAGGAACACCCCAGGGCCTGACCCATACTATGAAAAAGAATTATTCAGCCTGGTGGAAATACGCATCACACTGACAGACCTGTTCGGTGACTCCAAAGGAAACATTGTTATCTTAGTCTACCTGCCTATGGAGGTATCACATTTATATCACCACTGGAGATAGCTGTTCCTCGTGTCTCTTTCACCAAGTCTCCAGATCTCTCATGGAAAGAACTCGGCCCAATGGCCAAGACATGGAGTACTGCAACTCAAGAACAGCTCACATTGACGGGGGTCACTATAAGGACCATAAATTGCAAAACTGTTGGTTACCCTCGATATCACACAGAGATATGTGAGGACATCCCACCTACAGAACAGGACCAGGACGCCCCTCATGATTGATTTGAACAGATGAAAATGGAAACAACCCATCTCCCAACAGTGCACAAGGCTGCTCTACCTGACCCTGACTACACTCTGTTTGTTGATGGTTCTAGATTCGCAGATGAGCAGGGACAATATCATACCGGATATGCAGTCACCAACAGAGGACCAAATACTCCTAGCATCTTCACTCTCCTCATCTAAGTCAGCACAAGAAGCCGACTTAATAGCCCTTACGGTGGCATGCAAGATGTCTGAAGGGAAGCGTGTCAATATTTATACAGACTCCAGGTATGCCCTGGGCGTGGCACATGACTTTGGCTTAATCTGGAAAACCAGGGGGTACCTTACAGCAACAGGTACTCCTGTGTAACATGGTGCAGCCATCAAAGAATTGATGGATGCCTTACTACTTCCTGAAGAGGTGGCCATACTGAAGGTAAAGGCCCACGGGAGACAGAATTCAGAAGAAGCACATGGCAACCATTAAGCCGACCAGGCCGTTAAGAATGCTGCACGCCAGTGTCGGGAAGTTGACAGAAGAGTGTCCGCCGAAAAAAACTCCTATTTACACTATGCAAACCCTACCCACTGATCTCAAGCTCCTAAGAGAACAACAGGCCGCCGCCGCCAACCCACAAGAAAAACAAAGCTGGAAAGACAAAGGAGCAACCCTCCAGAATGAAGTATACACAATCAACCTCAAATTCTGTCTACCCAAGAATATGTATCCAGCTGTCGCTCAGTGGGCCCATGCACCAGCTCATTTGTCTAAGCACCTCATGAACTCTTTGATTGATAAATATTTTGAAGCACCCGGAATCACCACATTGACACGAAATTACTGCAGATCTTGTACCATCTGCGCCAGATGTAATCCAGGGAAAAATAATCAAAGCTACACCAAACCATTTGGCCAAACCACAGTACCCTTTCCAGAGGATCCAAATTGATCATATCCAAATGCCAAAGAGTGGCCAGTATGAATACGCACTGGTCGTAGTGGATATGTTTTCAGGATGACCAGAAGCTTTTCCGGTCACTAATCTCACTGCAAAGACCACGGCGAAGCGTCTACTTACCGAAATCATCTGCAGACACGGAGTTCTTGAAGTAATTGAAAGTGACCAGGGTACATCCTTCACCGCGTTGCTAACCAAGGAGACCTGGGCAGCACTGGGGGTGACCCTTGCATTCCACACACCCTATCACCCACAGAGTAGTGGTAAGGTAGAACGCATGAATGGCACTCTGAAAGCCAGAAGGCCTGCTAGCGGAATGTTGCCGCTGATTTGTAAAAGTACGGGTAGTGCACCTTTGGTGTTCAGTGGAACGAATTGGGAAGTTAGGCACCCCATATCATTTCCCAGCAACACTGCTGGTAAGTATGTCATAATGCTGACCTCCAAGGATTTGGACTCTGAACTCCAATCAAGATGGACCCATGTGGTTGGTAATTTGTGGATGGCTCCCCCGGCCACCCTCACTGCTACAGTGCCCGTCTACTGTTACCCACTGCCGATGGTGTTCCCGGTTGTTGATGGATGGGATTCACTTCATGCAATACAGCCCACTGTTACTCAGGGCAACTTGGCACCAGTCGTAAGTCTTCTTGATAACAGTGCACTGCGGCCCGAACTGGCTGAGGTTGTGTATGTTCCAAGTTTCCCCTATTCCGGTTCGGGCAATTGTTTTTGAAATGTCCGGGTTGATTGCACCCATGGTACAAGGTTCTGGATCTCCGGAACAGTGTCGGCATTGAGGAAGAGGTGAATCGAGTGGGCCTGGACGGTGCAGGAGTGTTTTGCGCCAGATACGATGGTGTAAATGGGGGGTCGTCCTCCACTTTGTTCCAACTTCCTTCCATTTTGATACTAGTCAGCCAGCCTGGCTGCCTCATCTACATTTATGGGTTTACAATCACAATATGTAATTTAACACAATATGGGGTTTTTTACAGGAGTAATACAAATCAGGTTTCCGAAATACAAAAAACCTTGTTAAATGTGTGTTCAAGAAATCAGAACCCCCCACAATTTTACTACAATATTTATCAGGGATTGGCTGCTAAATGGCTACGTAAAAAATACCCTTCAAGGATCAGTGTAGTTTGTTTTCCTGACCCTATATCATCCTTAGGACCCCCCACCCTCAGGGTCCCCCTCCCTTGGCGCTGAAGGTCTAAAACCCCTTCAGTGACTTACCTTAATAGAGCGCCGGGCTCCCTCTGCGCTGGTGACATCTCCCCCGCCAACGTCAGCTCCCGAGTGGAGCGGAATGCGCATGCGCGGCAAGAGCCGTGCATGCATTCAAACAGTCCGTATGAAAGCATTTCTCAATGCTTTCCTATGCCGTTCTGCACACTGGATGCGATTTTCACATCCAGGGTCGCAGAAGCACCTCTAGCAGCTGTAAGGACTAGAGGTTGGATTAACCCTGCAATGTAAACATAGTACTTTCTCTGAAACTGCTACGTTTACATCTGAAGGGTTAAAACACGGGGGACCTAGCACCCACACCACTTCATTGAACTGAAATGGTTTGGGTGACTATAGTGTCCCTTTAACCCCTTAAGGACGGCGGGCATTCTATGCCTTCCTTAAGGAACCAGCTCTAAATGCCGGAGGGCAGCATAGAACGCCCAAACCGTCCTTTCTACTTACCCGGTCGCCGGCGATCGCGGTATGGGGACTCACCTGGGAGCCCAGGGAGTCCCCCTCTGTCCTCTTCGCCCCCCCAGGCTATGTGATCGCGAGGAGCTTGCGATCACATGAACAGCATAGCCGTCCAAGGCATTGCCAGCAGTGGGAGTGCCTGTAATGACAGGTACTCCCCCTGCTGTCTGACAAAAAATAAAGTTTAAAACAATTTAAAATTACATTATATATACACTTCGATCATATATATATGATCTAAGTAGATATATATACACATATACACACACACATATATACACATACACTGTCTATATTATTATATTTATAGAGCGCCATCAAATTCTGCAGCGCTTTACAATGGGTGGACGAACAGACATGTAGTTGTAACCAGACAAGTTGGACACACAGGAATTTTTTGCATTTTTAAATACTAACACTAACTTTGGCCAGTGTATGTGACCAAGTGGCTACTAAAAAAGACTGGGCATATACCCCATTTGCAATACCTTGGGTTGTCTACTTTTGCAAATGGTATGCCATCATGGGGGTAATTCTCATTCCTGGGCTGCCATACGGTCTCAAAGGCAACGTAACCAATCTGGTGAATTTCAACGTGAAAAAACTGAAAAATTTTACATGCTATATTTGACCCTGTAACTTCCCGAAACACCATAAAACCTGTACATAGGGGGTACTGTTTTACATGTGACACATTGCAATAAAATACAAATGTGTATTTTATTGCAGTAAAATCAAACAGTATTATGACATTCACAGTTAGAATGGACATTTTAAATTTTTTTGAATTTCTTATTTTCTCCCATTTTTTATATTTTATTCATATTAAATTATGTTTTATACCTAAATATTTGATGTTAAATGAAAGCCCTGTTTCCCCTGAATAAAATGATATATAATAAGTGTGGGTGCACATAATATGAGAGGTGAATTACGTCTGAACAGACATATAGCGCAAATTCAAGTTTTTGTTTACGTTTTGTTTTGATCACAACGTGTACATTTGGCTCAGTCCTTAACCCCTTAAGACCGGAGGGCGTACTATTACGCCCTATTTTAGGCGGCTCTAAACGCCGCCGGGCGTAATAGTACGCCCTCCAGTTTTTTCTTACTTACCCGGTCGCCGGAGATGCCACGCCGGCGATCGCGGTTGGGGGGACTCCCAGGGAGCCCCCCGCGGCAGATCCTCCGTCCTGCAGCCCCCCCAGCGGCCATGTGAGAGTGAGGTCCTTGCGAGGACCTCACAATCACATGGTCGGGATAGCTGGCTGCTGTATTGCACACACACACACACACATATACATACACATACACTGTCTAGGTGTATTTTACTATTAATATATATAATTATATATATATATATATATATATATATATATATATACATATACATCCACATACATATATAAAATTACACGTAGACTGATATCGATTAAATATAATTATTGTTATATATATATATATATATATATATATATATATAATATAAAAAAAATTAAATACGTTAAAAAATAAAATTAAAAATAATTAAAAAATGTATAGATGAGTGTTATTTCGTTCTAACTGTATTGTGATAATATATATATATATATTTATATCAAAATACACATAGAACGAAATTATATATATCTATATACATATATATATATATACACACACACACACACACACCTATATATAAATAAAAATATTTTAAAAAAATTATATATATATATATATATATATATATATATATATATATATATATATATATACACACACACACATATATATATATATACACACACACACATATATATATATATATATTAATTCTTCATATATTTATGTAATATTTTTACATAATTAGGTATCTTAATTAATTACAATTAGCGGGACCTGCCTGACAACCCATGCCGAAAGTAAAGGGAATTTAATTTGCTAGCACTATATTTAACCCTATAACTTTCCAAGACACCATAAAACCTGACATGGGGGGTACTGTTCTACTCGGGAGACTTCGCTGAATACAAATATTAGTGTTTCAAAACAGTAAAATGTATTACAACAATGATATCGCCAGTAAAAGTGAAGTTTTTTGCATTTTTCACAAACAAACAGCACTTACACGGACGATATTATTGCTGCAATACTTTTTACGGTTTTGAAACACAAATATTTGTTTCAGCGAAGTCTCCCGAGTACAACAGTACCCCTCATGTACAGGTTTTATGGTGTTTTCAAAAGTTACAGCGTCAAATATAAGGCTTGCGTTTCATTTTTTTCACATTAAAATTCACCAGATTGGTTACGTTGCCTTTGAGACCCTATGGTAGCCCAAGAATGAAAATTACCCCTATGATGGCATACCATTTGCAATAGTAGACAACCCAAGGTATTGCAAACGGGGTATGTCCAGTCTTTTTTAGTAGCCACTTAGTCACAAACACTGGCCAAAATTGGCGTTTTTGCATTTTTCACACAAACAAATACTAACGCCAACTTTTGGCCAGTGTTTGTGACCAAATGGCTACTAAAAAAGACTGGACATACCCCATTTGCAATACCTTGGGTTGTCTACTATTGCAAATGGTATGCCATTATGGGTGTCAATTTCATTCCTGGGCTACTATACAGTCTCAAAGGCAACGTAACCAATCTGGCTAATTTCAATTTCAAATGTAATGTGTTATATTTGACACTGTAGCTTCCCAAAACGCTATAAAACCTGTACATAGGGGGTACTGTCTTACACGTGAGACTTTGCTGAATACAAATATGTGTATTTTATTGCAGTAAAAGCAAACAGTATTATGACATTGACAGTTAAAATGTCATGTAGAACTAAAAAAATAATCTTATTTTCTCCCATTTTTTTCATCTTAAATTATGTTTCATAGCTAAATATTTGATATTAAATGAAAGCCCTGTTTCCCCTGAATAAAATGATATATAATAAGGGTGGGTGCATTTACTATGAAAGAAGTGAATTACGGTTGGACAGACATGTAGCGCAAATGCCAGGTTTTGTTTACATTTTGTTTTGTTCACAACGTGTACATTTTGCTCCGTCCTTAAGGGGTTAAACAGCCTGTGATGTCTACTTTATATAAATATATACTTTTGTGTGGCAATTTTGTTTTCTGTGACGACTTTTAAGCTTTCAAGACCAAAAATCATTACACATTGAAATTTTATTTTACTCCTTTTCTTAAGCTGCAATAATTATGCACACGTTATTATTGACAATTATTTTTACATTGTATTAAAACAATGTCAAATTAAACTCAAATTAAAACTCTTTGTTCTTTAAAAACAAAAACAAAGCAGCATTTAGTATGTGTATACGTATTGAGTCTGATGTGTACTATGGTACAGTAGTGGGAGTCTGAGCGCAGTCTTTGTGTATTAGTATTTGCTAATATCCATATTATAATGCTGGCTGTCAACCAACATGTTCCCCTATTAATGGTTAGTAAGTGATTAGAAAAATATCCCTCTCTGACTAAGAGATTTTTTTACCTCAAGCTAAAGGAAGCAAAGTGAATTGATGGTGTAGGACCCACCTAAGAAGTTTGCCTTGTGTAAAATCTGGTTGGATCGTCAATGTTAAATCTTCTTAATTCCTTCTGGTTGATTGATATATATATATGTCTTTTGTATATATAGTCTTGGGCCAAATGCTCACCATATTAATATGTCTTTATTAATGAAAAGTACTAATACGAAATCTGACTTATGGTTTCTTCAGGTTTATTCTTAGTTACTGATACATAATAAAACAACAAATGATGTTACAGGATAACAGATGTTCAACAGCAGATGGTAATTTCTGATGGGAGAGTTACATCTCGTACAGGAAAGAGAGCCAAGAGACCTCGTGTCCATTTGTTCAGTTACTATATAGAAGTGCCCATACTGACGTCAGAGCATAACTCAAGCCATATAAGGACAAAACCCCTAACTTACATTCCAGAGCTCTCATACAAGAAAACCTTGTGACTTATTGATACCATCTGTTACTTATGCCAATCCAGACATCCATATATAATCAATAGAAACATAGAATATGCAATATTCTACACCTTGACGTGGAAGGTGGGTTTACATCTAATGTCCATTGGAGGGATAATAAAAATTTTTATTATTTATTATTTAACATTTTTTGGGAGGTTTTATTGTATATAATAAGTCTGGGTGCAGTAAATGAGATTCAAACCTCTTAAAAATATTTGGACATTATAAAATAACCTTAAAAGTGGAA
Source organism: Pelobates cultripes (assembly GCA_933207985.1). Lineage (NCBI taxonomy): Eukaryota > Metazoa > Chordata > Amphibia > Anura > Pelobatidae > Pelobates > Pelobates cultripes. The sequence continues at coordinate 236,645,180 of OW240913.1, forward strand.
CATAAATCCTAATGTAATGCTCATGAATGCTTTGATTTCCAAGTCTAAGAAACAAGAATGTGCAAATGCTTATAAAAATACATGCAACTTGTAATGTGCCCAAGACAGCAGTTTTCGGTCCAAGGAGCTAGGACTATCCAGAACAGAGATATTCAGGTTTCCAGCAAAATCTGCATAACTAGAATTTATCAAGCGCCACGACACAAAGATGGCATTTGTAACAAAGTAAAAAAAAACAAAACAAAAAAACGGGTTGGTTGGCAATACCAACACAGAGGTAATCACAATAAATAAATAAATATATAATAGAGACATTATAAGTGGTTAAACAACTGACTTAACCCGTGAAGGACCGCGGACGTACTAGGTACAACCAACAAAAACGGTTCTTAAAGGACCACTAAAGTGCGTTTTCCTGGCACCGGGACTCTCCAGCGCCGGGACTCTCCTACCTCTACTGACATCCCTGGCTGAATGCGCGCGCGCCATTCAGCCAGTCTCATAGGAAAGCATTCTCAATGCTTTCCTATGGACGCTGGCGTCTTCTCACTGTGAAAATCATAGTGAGAAGCGCGGAAGCGCCTCTAGCGGTTGTCAATGAGACAGCCACTAGAGTCTGGATTAACCCATTTGTAAACAGCAAAAAGGGTTAAACCTAGCTGGTCCTTGAAGGACCATGGACGTACCTAGTATGTCCGCGGCAAATATGAGCACTGAAAGCCGCTCTAAGGGTATTGCAGCGATGCCTTGATGTCGAGGGATCCTGCAATACTTCTTCTGACTGCCGGGCCGCCTAGTGATCGATCCCCAGGAGCGATCACTTCCGGGTTGCCCTACATGGTGCCCAGCCGTGTAGCAGTCGGGCAGGCTTCTGATGCTCTGCCTGTGTGCTGAGTGCCTCGAGGGGTCGAGGCACTCAGTGAAGACTTAAATAAAATCCCCCCCAGCCATGTGGCTTCCAATATGGCACTGCCTTTTAAAGGCAGTGCATCATGGGGCTTCTAGGGGTGTCCCTAGCCTGCGTCATCATAGAGGCAGGCTAGGCTCATCCAATCAGAGCTAGCCCCAATAATAATATTTATTATTACTATGATCCCCATTTGTCTGGTCAGGTCAATATTCGTCAATGATCAATGTGGATATCCCTTTCTTCACTTATGTTTTAGTGAGAGAAAGAGATCTGTGTTTAGGTAGAGAGATTAGGTAGGGATCTGTAAAATTGTAACACCCAAAGGCTCTTTTCAGAGCCATTAACCCCTATCTTGCCAGTGATTACTATAAATCACTGGCTCTTGCACAGCAGCACTTTTTTTGCTCTGCAGTTTTTCTTTTTTCATTTTTTTTGAGAGACCCGCTGGCTCTTTTCAGACCTATTAACCCCTATCCTGCCAGTGATCACTGTATAGATCACTGGCTCTTGCATAACAGCACTTATTTTGCGGTCTGTGCATTTTTTTTAGGGGTTAATTTTTTGTGTGATTTTGTTTTGTGACAGATCACTAAAAAAAGTGATTGCGATCATGTCACAGAGGTTGTATAGGACTTAGGAGGCGTATGCCATCCTTGCATTAGAGTCTGACCCCGATTTTGACCCTGCCAGGTGCGGTTACATCACTAGATACAGTATCTGCGGCTCCTAGGCCCCCTGCCAAAAGGAGACGTGCTGCTCCAGCTGGCAGTGCCGGATATTTCCCCTGATGAACAACGGGTACCACTAGTATATAGACAATTTTCATACCAGTGTCCCTTTATTCAAACTACTGTATTGTTTTGATATAGTAGCTTGCAATACAATCAGAAAGAAGCGCGCAGGTTTCCCAGGACAACTTGCACGCACCCGGCTAAGAAGGGTGCGTGCAAGACCTTAGCTCTGCACCAAGAGGAGCTGTTGGAAGATTAGTATAGATTCAAGAGCAATGTGTACCTTCTTACCACCATCCACACAGAGGATTGTGGAGATCTCTGTACATGGCAGAGCTGAGAGCACAAGGAAGCCAGTATGCAAAGGCCTATAACCAGCATATGGCCGGGCACCACGTAGGGCAACCCAGAAGTGATCGCTCCTGGGGATCGATCACTAGGCGGCCCAGCAGTCAGAAGAAGTATTGCAGGATGCCTCGACATCAAGGCATCAACAACAGGTCCAGAACAAATAACATCAGAGTGAGGGGCCTACCGGAAACTGTAACCAGCGACCAATTACAGGCCACTCTCATTGACATGTTCAAAAGTATACTGCCGGAGGCTTCAACACAAGACCTCATATAATGGACAGAGCCCACAGAGCACACCGTTCCCAGGCGCTGAATCCAGACACCCCCAGGGGTGTAATAGTCCGTATGCATCGCTTCCCGATCAAGGAGCAACTGGTCCAGAAAGCGAGACAACACCCTCCAACCTACCAACAACGCAAAATCACCAGGACCTGGCACCCACAACCCTTAAGAAATGGAGGGACCTCAGGCAGCTGACGAATACCCTGAACCACCACGTGCGTAGTGCACAGAGATGACCAGACGTTCATACCGTCCAACGCTGCTGAGGTGGTTCCCTTCGCGGACTCCCTGGGCCTTACACTTCTCCCCTTGCAACCAATTTTACCACCAGGCCCTGGGCACAAAGATACCAAGAGACCATCAGCCTATCGACGCACACCACGAAAGAGAGCACCCCAGAGGTCCCAAGATGACCGCCCACACCGGCCTTAACCTCCCATCACGTGCAAAAGCAGAGACTCTCACTCCCAGGACTTCCATACAACCAATAAGCTCTCTTGCTCTCGCCAATATCCTTTGCTCTCAAACTTTATTTTTATATGTTTTTATACTGTTTTTATGGGGATCATGCTAAAGCGGGGAGGGAGGGGGGATTGATAACATGATATGCCTCAAATGTACCTGCCGGGGGGAAGGGGCGAGAAGGGGGAAGGGTGAGCTAGGGGGCACATAAGAGGAGATAAGGAATAAGGTTTAACTAAAAAAAATATGACTGCTGAAACCCCAGAGGTATAAAACCCCCGGACTGACTGACTGGCAGAACGCTAACCGGAGACCTCTAGATGACAAAACAGTTAGGAAAAGGCCCCATCCCCAACAAGCCTATATACCCGCCCCGGAGGGCCTACGAGCTGACACGGCTTGACCGGGCATTGACCGCTCACCCCCCCGGACGGGAACCCTCCCCTAGAGACAAATAACAGCGACAAGAGAATAGTAGACGACAACTGCTGCGACAAGGGACCCCTTCTTCCCTTACTGATAGTCTCTGTACACCACAAACCGTTCTTAAAAAAAATGTTTTCTTTTCCTTGTACATAGTTAACGGGCACTTCCAGACCGGGACCCCACAGGACCGCACGGGGAAGCCAACTTTAAAAAGAAAAAGTACCAGGTACACAAGGTAACACACCACGGGGTGGCTCACCCCTCACATGGGTGACGATACTCACTCCCACAACAACCCCACCGCCCACCCGGCTTGGCACGAACCTAGTAAGACCAAGCCCTCACAGATAAATCACAACGAACCCCCTCCTCCTCCACCCCCTGCCTGACCCCTGAGCCCCACTCACAGTCCCCTTTGGACCCCCCCCCTCCCCGCACGCCAAATAGAAGCGAAACTATGACGCAATGCTATCGGCCAAGCTAAAATGTGTCTCGATAAATTGCAAGGGACTGAACAACCTGACCTCCCCGTCCCTACTAAAACACGTAGACAATACGGAGATAGGACAAATCACGTGGTCGGACCACGCAGACATTTCCATAACCATAATACTCCCACACACCAACAAACAATGGTCATGGCGCCTGAACCCAACACTGCTCCATGTCCCACACATTAAAAACTCAATTAAAGAAGCCATACAGGATTTTTTCACAATCAACAAAGGTTTGGTGCCCTCAGAGGGTACCCTCTGGGCAGCGCATAAGGCGGCAATCAGGGCAGCCTCATTTCGGCGGCCATGGCCCATAAAAAATAAAAACTGGCTCAACTAGACTACCCCCTAACAGAACTTCAAAAAGCAGAACACACCCACAAACTAAACCTCACCCTGGACCTAATGCAACAGTGATGGACAAACAGGCCATTCACAAGTTCATAGCCCAAGACTCCTAAAAAGCACTACTATGGACAAGACTGATGTTTTATGAGAAATCAAACAAGGCGGATTCCCTTTTGGCCCACTTAAAAAGAAGACGCAACGCAAACGCCTAACCACGATCACTACCCCAGGCGGCCAAACACAAGACCTACCAGAACAGATAGCAAAGACCTTCACCCAATTCTACACATCCCTATATGACCATGACTCCCTCTCCGGACACAATGCACACGCTACAGAGGAGGCTATCACAAAATATTTACATAACATACCCCTACTGCAACTTACGAACAAAGCTAGAGAATCACTAGCAGCAGACATTGTTACAGTGCCATTTGTAACTTATTTTATTTGACAAATTGCCCTGCTTCCCTGTGTTATGGAGAAGCCTAATTGCCAGCCTTCTGCCCCATGTCTATGGACCTAGTGAGTATGGCGATTTGACTGTATTTGTGGGATCTGAGCGCTGTTTGGATATATTGAGCGCTCAGATCCAAGCCATCTGGGGATAGGTTGAATGTGGGGGTTCTGTTCAGTATGATAGGAGTTTTGTATTTTTGTCTTTTGCTAACATGTGGTTAATGGAGTCTGCCTCTATCCCTGGATATAAGTGGATTATTTTCCCCATTGTCTCCTGGATAGAGGGCTCTGTAAAACCGGTTTGGGCCAGATAACCATGCTGCCAGCCAGGCCCCAAAATATACTTTTGCTAACTTTTGAACCCCTTGTCTGATTTGTGCCATTTTTTAATATGTTGCTCCCCTGAATAGATTGATTCTAAATATGTAATTTGTATGAAGATTGGATGTATGGTTTTAAAGTTACAGGGTATGGGTAAAAACTGTATTTTTATTGCCTGTGTTTAATTGTTAACCCATTGTGTACCATAATTAGATCCCAGGCAGAGGGGAGGATTTTTGTGTGTAATTGCTGGGAGTGTTTCTGTAATGTACGTTTATTATTGGTTGTTGTGTAAAACCCTGTGGGTGGTCCTATCTCAGGGAAACCTGCATAAAAGAAGGTTCTTTGTGTGCCAATAAACAGAATGACTTGACCCTCTTACTTGTAGCCTTGACTCATGTTTGTAGGGGACAGCTATAATCACTACAGGGATTGCTATGCTCTTCATACTCCCTTAGCTACTGAGCTTTTGTAAGAGCTCTTGTTCCTGTTCCTGCTTCGCTCTACAGAAGGAAGAGGTTCACCTACTGGAACCTGGAGCCTGGTCATAGGTCCAGGGTGGATAGCAGACGGCGAGATCCTAGCCCAGCAGCGGTGGTTCGTTGAGTCTGCAGTACTTATGGTGTCTACGGTGCTGATGGTCCTTTGGTGAGCGCTAGGAGCATCCTTTCTACGGTCCAACTTTCAGCCAGCCTGGAGGCAACCGTAACATTTGGTGGCAGCGGTGGGATGGCGTCCTAGCGCAAGGAGCAGCACCCAACAGCACTGGTATCGGATGAGAGAGTATTGAGGGCAACGCTAGCCACTGCGCAGCGTCCCTACCTAGAGCAGCATGGAGCCAGCAAGTCCGTGCACAGCAGCCAAAATGGAGGAGAGGTTCCTCGACAGATTGCATGGCTTCCTATCCTGGAGAGATGGGGCAGTCTCAGAAGAGGAGATGTGTGGGTACAGAAGTGAGGCAGGAGCCGAGCTGTGGGAAGAAGCCCTACAGGAAGTTCAGCGTTGGCGAGGTGATCGTAGTATCAGCAGAGGGCAGCAAATCCAGGCTCGAATGGCAGAGCGGATGCCCCTCCTCGGCAAACAACCCCTTCCAGTGTGGGTGACTAAACTAGAGGATCTAGTATACAGCGAACTGTGGCTCGACAACACATACCAGGCGCTACAGTGGTACACGACTCAGCTTGTTCCAGAGATGGCTGAGTATGAATTCCCTGAGTGTGGGGATTACAATGGCCCTGATCTATTCTGGGAGAATATGGACGATGACTTTGGAAGGGCTACAGACTCACGCTTCTGGGACCTGTATGATGACCGGGAAGACAAGCTGGGACTCCCTAGAGCTATTGGCCTGGAGGCAGACCTGCAGTATCTAGTCACCCAGGAATGTGACCTGGAGTGGAAGTACCAGCACATCATCCAGGGGTCCCGGGAAGAGACAACCCGTTCCTTTCCTCAACAGCATCCAGAGGTCCCCCTAGAGAGCACAGCAGCAGAGCCAGATCGAGAGTCCTTCAGCTGGAACGATATCGTAGAGGTATACTGGGAGGAACCTCTGATGGCAGGTAGAGATGGGACCGAGGTCTCTCTACTGGCCCTACAGGGATGCTGGGCAGTTGGCCCAGATCCCCAACCCCTGGGTGAGTTACAGGGAGCGGAGAGCATCGACCTCCCTCCCCAGCGGCAGCCTGAGTTACAGGGAGAGGAGAGCAGCGATCTCCCTCCCCAGCGGCAGTGCACCGTGCAGAGGGAAAAGACAACCGGTCTCCTTCCCCAACCACAACCAGAGGTACCCGAGGCAGCAGACCTCATAGTCTGGTCCTGGGAGGACCCCCAGCAGGCAGGTGGAGATGGGACCGTAGTCTCTCTACCGGCCCTACAGGGATGCTGGGCAGGCGGCCCAGATCCCCAGCGGCAGACCCAGCTACAGGGAGAGGAGAGCATCGACCTCTCTCCCCAGCCGGAGTGTGCCTTCCAGGGAGAGGAGACAACCAGTCTCTCTCCCCAGCCACAGCATGTTCCACAGGGAGCGGAGAACATCGACCTCCCTTCCCAGCGGCCGCAGGAGTATCAGGAGGAGGAGGTAAGCCAATTCTCCCCTCCCCAGCTAACTCCTAACTTGGGCCCAGGGTTAACCCCCACGTTCCGTTTGCCACCGGGCAGGACTATGCCCCAATTCCTCCAGCAGAAGAGCTGGCATCAGGACAGAGTGCCGCTGGCCTCTGCCCTACCAACTCCTTTGTCACAGGACTGTCCTGCAACCCGCTCACCCCAGCAGAAGCGCTGGCATCAGGGCAAAGCGCTGTTGGCCTCTGCCCTCCAAGTACCCGCAGCTATTTGCGTAAAAAATGACCAAAATCTTTTTATTAACAATATATAAAACAGTAAAAAATATCCAAACGCGTTTCGCCAATATAAGGCTTTATCAATGGATAACAATGGATATCCATTGATAAAGCCTTATATTGGCGAAACACGTTTGGATATTTTTTACTGTTTTATATATTGTTAATAAAAAGATTTTAGTCATTTTTACGTTTAAACCATCATCTTTTCTATTACCTGGCTATTTTACAAACGTTTTATATACATTTTATACTATATACTTCTTTTATTATTTTTTAAAGTCCTGCGTACTATACTCCAAGAATCCCAGGTGGGGATCATACCACCTGCGCTGTTACATAGAGCAGTTAGTCTGCCCTATACATTGTGAGTATATTTTATTATTTTATCATTAAGATTTTATTGAGAGCACTATCGCTGTTTTACCTTCTCTCCGAGCTCCTGATATTCCGGTCAAGATCACTCATCATATATCCTATAAGCGGGGATGATACCGCTGTACGCCTAACCAACTAGAGCTAGTCAGAGCTCTACCGAATGTGAGTGTATCTATCATATTTTATATAATTTTTTATACAAGTGTAGAATATACTGCACCATTACTGTTTTTATTTTATTTTTTCCAACTTCGGCCACCCGTTACTACAAAGAAGAGGACACCTGCCGTATATCCTGTAAGCGGGGATAATACCGCTGCAAGCTATCCACACCAGAGCTGGATTAAGCTCTGCAAATTGTAAGTAAGATCTCTTCTATTTTTCACATATTTGGACCACTCTCCACAACACCGATACCTTCTGGATACCACCATAAGTAGAACTTTGGACACGATAATATATATCCTATTGGACTTAATACTCAGTGTACACATCGGCGCAGACCCATCCCCTCATCTTTTCTTGCTTTATACCTATTCGCAACCCTGACGAAATTCGGCTTCCCTAGGACTCTCTAACAAGCAATCCGCAGCCTCTATTCCTGCCCAACACCCTCGAGACCCCATTCCAGATACATAATGGCAAGAGGCAGGGATGCCCCCTCTCCCCCCTCCTCTTCGCCTTCTCCCTCTCCCCCCTACTGCACAAGATCCGCAACAACCTAGACATAAAAGGCATAAAAATAAGACGAGAGGAATACAAAGTAGCAGCGTACGCGGACAATTTACTCATGACCTTGACCGACCCTGCGACTTCACTACCCCCTCTGTTAGACCTCCAGGATAAATATGCTAAAATCTCAGGCTATAAACTGAACATAGACAAAACAGAGGCCCCGACACTCCAGATCCCCCTACAAGCACATCTACAACACACATACCCATTCCGCTTCCAAACAACCTGTATACTTAGGAATCTACCTACCCGCGGACTTGCAATTCAGGTACCGACTGAACTACCCCCCATTACTAGACCAGGCCAAAAGAGATCTGCAGACATGGCAAAAACTATCCATCTCTTGGCTGGGCAGACTAGCCACGATTAAAATGAACCTACTCCCACGATTCCTGTATCTGTTCCAATGCGCACCCCCATACCAATCTCTAGAGCAGACTTTAAAACCACCCAAATGCATATAGATAAATTCATCTGGGCAGGGAAAAGAGCCAGAGTCAAACCCTATTTATCCCACACAAAAAAGGAGGTCTCGGCTTGCCGAACTTCTGGGACTACCACCAAGCATCCCAATTAGCACAAATCCCAACCATACACGCCCCTCCAGGGATTAAAAGGTGGGTGGACCTCGAACATGACCTATTTGGAAGAGACTTACCAACACTCTGGGTACCGAAACAACATAGACCACAGACATCAATCACGACACCAGCCCTCACGACAGCCATCCATACATGGAATAGGGTGACAGACAAATATGACCTCATTAACACACCCTCAACCCTAATGCCCATACTGAGAAACCCTCAATTTGCCCCGGGAATGGCGCCCCAACACTTTGTCCGGTATGAAGACAACGAGCTCACTAGGATCTGCCACTTCTACCAAAACAACCGTCTTCTCTCATTCCCAGACCTACCACACGACACACCATACAACACGTTTCATCACTTCAGCTACCTCCAGCTCCGAAGCTTCCTATTCACCCCAGGCATCGTCGCGGCTGCAGTAGCACGTCCCACGGCATTCGAAAGGGGATGCCTGAACAACCCCATACACAAGGGCCAAATATCAAATCTATACAACACCATGACACTTAAAGTCCCCCCCGAAGCCTTCTCCTATGTGAAGGCCTGGGAAAGAGATCTGGGCCCCCCAGGGGACCCTTCGGTTTGGGCCGAAATATGGGAGGCCACGGTGACAGTCACCATATGTGTAAACCACAAGGAGCAGGCCTCTAAAACTCTGCTCCGGTCGTACTTAAACAAATGAAACGAACAGACTCAGATAGATGCTGGAAAGGGTGTGGCGAGAAAGGGACGTACGTCCATATGTGGTGGGAGTGCAGGCATATATTCTAACTTTGGAAAGATATAGCCACTACCACTTCTAGAGCACTACAAACAGATATCCCCTTAGATCCCTGGATTTGGTTGCTGTCAAAACCCCACGAAAACCTGACCCGAGCACAAAACAAGCTGGTGGCAAAGGTAGCCCTAGCAACACGTAGAACAGCAGCAACAACACTGGGGAAGCCCGGAGAAAGATTGGGGAGGCCATGGAAATGGACGAACTGTCCGTACTGATCCACGAAAACACCAGATCTTATCACAAGAACTGGGACCCATGGATGGCAAAATGTAGTTTGTCTGGCAATGACGGGACGGGGGGGGACGGGACGGAAAGAGAAACGATATGACATCCCACACCCTCCTCATACACCCCCCTTCCACATCCCACACCCTCCTCATACACCCCCACATGGCTACCTTACTGTGAAGAATCACCCTCCATTCATTCGATTTGTTCCCTCCCTGCTATTTTATTCGTTAAATGTATTGCCTTTATTGCTTGTTTAATTATTTTCACTAGGTTATAATCCCTTGTTCGGTTAAATAGCTATTTTACCGAATGAGGACCACCCTGGGTAGTAATTAGAACGTAGAATCCCATGTTATTACACGAAACCGCAAGCTAATTGAGTGCTTCTGGGTGGCCGCCATTTCGGGATCCAAACACATGGTGAGAACAATGGATGACGGCCATCTTAAAACTCCCGAACGCGGTCAGCGGGACTTAGGCGTCAAACGCCTGGAACTATTTTCGGCATGGCTCTCCAGCACGCCCTGGTCCTCCATCGAAGTCCCGTCTGACCTATTTCCATGAACTGTACACGAACAACGTATGGGAAGTTCAAAGTATCGAATGAGAGGAGAACTTTACACTAACTCTCTGGATTCTAACCATGGTAGTGTTCGTGTATATTGAAGATAAAACAAAAAGCAATAAAAGGCTGCGCACACTAAATAAAATCCAATAAAAGGAAAGACAGTCCAACTGGTATATTCTTATAGGTGTCCTTGGTCTTCTATTTTTGTGGTGGTTTCACTTGTTATGAAAGATAAAAAGAGGGAAAAAGGACATCCAATGGTGTAGTATGTAAAATTCAGGTATAGACGTAAAAAATAATAGTATAAAACTCACATTTACCAGAGCTAATGTCCAGCTCTGGAGTAAAGCGCGTACAGCGGTTTAATCCCCGCTTATGGGATATAAGGCAGGTTCCTCTCCGTGGATGGTGTCCAATTCTCGGGATAAAACAAACAGCCAATAGTGCTCACTGAATGACAGATAGTAATAAAATAATAAAAGAAATGTACTTACAAAGTAAGAGCAGACCCACTGCTCTTTGATGATAGCTTGGGTGGATTGATCCCCACCTTTGGATTTCTTTGGGTACAGGAAACTTCCAGGAATTTTTAGATTTTTTTTTAAAACCAATAAAAAACAATTAAAATAATTATAAAAAGGCCAGGGTAAAAAAGCAGGATATGTGTCTATAAAAAAGATAATTGGCACAAACAAATGACCAAAAATACTTTAATATATGTATAAAACACAATATTCAATTATCCATAACGCGTTTCGTCACAAAAGGACTTTTTCAAATGGAGTAACATAGTTAACCTGGCACATAGAAGTTATATAAGAGCATAATTAATTGAATTTTGGCGCCAAAACTTGATTCAACCAATCAGAATTGAAAACATATTCTTGGCATTTAAAATATAAATTAACTTATTTTGCACATACTTTATAGTAATACATCTCATTTAAAATATATTTTGATTTAAAACGAAGGTGAGAAATATGATTTTGAACAAATTAAAGAAAGTCACGTGACCGGCGGCACTTCCGCATTTCGGAAGTTGCCGCCGCAAGGACGCATGGGAGTTGTAGTTTAGAGCGGCGGGAATTACAAAAACCATATTAACATAGTTAGTTGGGGTTCTCAAGTTAGTGTGGTTTGGCAACAAAGATTAAAACATATAAACGAAGGGGCTAGCTATCTGAAATTGAGCATTTACAAATGGTCATGTGACTTTCGGCAATGATAGCCGAAATACCTTATGGGAAATGAAGTTTCACTTGCAACATGTGAATTGATAGTAGGAAACACCAAATGCAACATTTTACATAAAAATATTAAAACAAATCCATATTATGTTAAAAAAGGAAAAGACAATGCAAATAGAAAAGGTAATATAGGAATAAATTAAATTAAAACCATAATTTAAAGGTACAGAAATTAAGCATTTGAAAATGGTCACGTGACTTTCGGCAATAATAGCCGAAATGCCTTATGGGAAATGAAGTTTCACTTAAAACATATGAATTAATAGTAGGAAACACCAAATGCAACAATATTATAAATGCAAATATTAAAACAATTCTTATTATATTAAAAAAGGAAAAGACAATGCAAATAGAAAGGGTAATATGGGAATAAATTATATTAAAACCATAATTTAAAGGTACAGACATAAAAATTCATAAAAAATTGTGTAAATCAAAATCTGCATTTAGGCCATGGGGTATAAGAGTCTGAAGTTTATACACCCATTCCATCTCTATTTTTCCAAGTAGCTTTTTTATGTCACCTCCTCGCCAAGAGGTAGAACATTTTTTAATACCGATACATTTTAATAAACGGGGATCTTTATTGTGCATAATAAAATGTTTGGATACTGTATGATTTAAGTATCCATTTTTAATATTTCTGCAATGTTCGCTCAATCTTATCTTTAGGCACCTTGTGGTCATCCCCACATATTGGAGGCCACATGGGCACTCGAGCAGATAGATAACATTTTTCGTATGGCAGCTTATAAAATCATAAATATCATACACTTTTTTAGTTTGGTTTGACATAAATTTTGTGGTTTTTGATGAAATAGCATGGTCTACAGTTTTACATACAATGCATTGTTTGCATTTAAAAAAACCTTTTGTCTGAGGAAAGAATGATACATTTTTTAGAGGGGATTTTTTTGTAAAATTTGTAGTTAAAATAGATTTAAAATTAGGTGCTCCTCTAAAAACAATATTTGGATGAGTAGGTATGATTGATTTGAGTATCTCATCTTGTTTGAGTATGTGCCAGTGTTTTCTTATTTTTTTAACATCATTGCTTTTATTATTAAAATTAAAAATAACTGGAAGTGGCATAGTTTCATTATTTTCTTTATTTTTATATGTCAGAAGATCTTTTCGTTCTTTTTGTTTGACTGTATTAATTGTGGTATTCAGATCTGTTTCTGAATAATTTTTTTCAATAAATTTTTTTTTTTTAAACTCTGCTTGTTCATTAAAATCTGTGAGTTCTGAGCAGTTTCTACGAAGACGTAGAAACTGGCTCTTTGGGGCACTTTCTAGCCATGGCTTGTAGTGACAGCTAGATCTGTCTATAGCTGTATTTACACACACTTTTTTGAAGAAAGTTTTTGTTTGGAGTTGTCCCTTATTAATAAAAATATTTAAGTCTAAAAAATTTATGGATTGTTTACTAAATTCGTATGTGAGAGTAATGCCCCTATTGTTAGTATTTAAATAATTAATAAAATTGATAAGATTTTCTTCAGATCCATCCCAAATAAAAAAAAGGTCATCTATATATCTAAAATAGGAGACTAGGTTTGCCCGCCAGGTATGATTGCCCCATATGCCTTCATTTTCCCAGTCAGCCATAAACAAATTAGCGTAACTAGGGGAAAACCTAGTCCCCATAGCAGTACCTCTTTTTTTGTAAATAAAAAGTGTCTAAAAACCAAAAATAATTATTGTTTAAAATAATATTGATACCTTCTATTATAAAATCTATTTGAATGTCTGGAATCCTAGCTTCCTGAGTTAGGATTTCTTTTATGGCTTGACAACCAATATCATGGGGGATAATGGTGTAAAGAGACTGGACATCGCATGTAACTATATTGACCCGAACGGAGACCGGCTCTTGGCCCCAATTTCGTGTAACTCTGAATCTGATACCAACACGCGGTGAGCCGGTCAAACTTCCACACAACGCGACACGAAAACTACTGAACGGATTTTCGTGAATTTTGAGTATGTTGCTCCCCAGACCATCAGCTAGCCAGGGATGTAATATTTATATTGATATGTTATGTAAAAAGTATTGTTTAAAAAAAAATTGGAAAAACTGTAATTTTTCTGGCCAGTAGATAATTGAGTTAAGCATGTTGCTCAAATCAAATTATCTAGCCTGGCCCAGAGGAGGAGTTTGGTATTGTATAAACTGTGTGCCCTGTATTCCAGTAAATCAGTCTTGTTCCAGCATTAAGCTTTAGTTCATGTGTGGATTATCTGTCGATACCAGCGTTATTTTACACTGTGGATTATTGTGGTTATTCTGCTATTGGGAAAATGGAATACTAGATGGTGATACAGATTACTACCGTCACACTTACACCACACAATTAAAAAACTCCCACATCCCAAGGTCACTCACCTACACTCAAGAGTCATAAAAACACCATCCGACCTGAACACACATTACACCCAGCATAAAACCAACCACCACAAGGCGACCTGAAGACACATGGGAGACCCCCACACCCGATCTGGGCGACTGCCCCTCTCCATATACTCACAACCCGCCCCCACCTCCAAGTTTAGTACCCCCTTGCCCCCTCTGTAACGTTACAGACCACATGGACAATGTCACCACTACTTAAGGCAACAAACAAGAATAAGCATGCTCAAGAAGTTAAAAACCCAGGCCTACGTACCGAGTCTAGCAGCCCACAAAACAGAAACCAGGCGGTACAACTCAAAACATAGAACTAGCAACTTGAGAAATCTATAGATCTGTTGTTCACGAAGATCACCCCCACACCACTTTTCTACTATGTTATCCTGAATCCTGAAAAATGTATGTTAATTAGCAACTTAAGATTGTTACATGCAATGAGACTACATAATGCAAGACACTATAATTACAATTGTAATTGTGAAATGCCTGAAATTGTACTCTTGTTAACACATACTGTTACCCTACCTTTTTTTTGTCTGTTACCCTACCTTTTTTTTCTGTTACCCTCACACCTGAAAACACTCATGAAAATTCAAAAATAAAGAATTAAAAAAAAAAAACTCCATATTCAATACCTTGGGGTGTCAACTTTTCAAATATATGCACGTTCACGGCAAGAAAATAAATTGAGATATGTAAAAAGCTCCCCCAAAAGAAGATAGGCAAAGAAGATGTGTCAAATTTAATAAACACATGTCAGATGTTTGGCATTGCACCCCTCAAATAACCCAAACCTATGCATAGGTGGTATCACTGTACTCAGGAGATGTTGCTGAGCACATATTTGGGTGTTCTTGGTCAGTAAAATATAACAGGAACTGAGAATTCATGCCTAAAGTACAATGTGAGAGAAAAATAACAAAAAATTTGTACCCAAAAGACTGGTGGTAGAATTAGTGCATGAAAAGTGTTAAAATACCAGCATTTGAAATACCCTAGGGTGGCCACTTTTCAAAAATATATGGTTTGATGGTGATAAATTACACTGGCCGGCTTCAAAAATTTCCTAAATAGGACATGTGTGCATGATGACCAGCTGTGAAAATTCCAAGTTGGAAAACTGGAATGCGCACCTTCCAAATAAGGTCTTTTAGCTCCCAGGGAACCCGACACACCTATAACATGGGTGGTATCACTGTACCCAGGAGATGTTGCTGAACACATATTGGGGTGTTCTTTGGCAGTAACCCTTAAAGTTCTCAATCACCATTTTTTATTTTGGCATATAATAGTGGTAAAATGGTTGCATGAAAGAGTCAAAATACCCCAAGTTTAGTACCTTAGGTTGCCATATACATGTGAAGAGCTATTCAGGGATTCCTGACAGATATCAGTGTTACAATGTAACTTTCGTTAATTTAAAAAAAAAAAAAAAAAATGGTTTGGAAATAGCAAAATGCAATTTGTGCTTGCAAAAGAAAAGAACATGTTAACATTGGGTATTTCTAAACTCAGGAAAAAATTTCGAAACTATTTAGCACAGGTTTTTTGGCGGTCAAAGTTAGAAAAAGTGTATTTATTTTTTCATCATATTTTATAATTTATTTTTAATAGTAAATCATATGATATGATGAAAATAATGGTATCTTCAGAAAGACCCTTTAATGGCGAGAAAAACGGTATATAATAATCATATGTGTGGGTACAGTAAATGAGTAAGAGGAAAATTACAGCTAAACTAACACCGCAGAAATGTAAAAACAACCCTGGTCCTTAATGGTAAGAAAATTGAAATAACGGTCTGGTCACATAGGGGTTAATTCACTGCTACACTTGATATGGTCTGACCCAATGGTAATTAAAATTGTAGTTTATACTAGCTTTAGTGTAACTATAATCTTAATGTTATTAATGAAAGAAGGCGAATATTTGCTTAAGTCTCTCTTTACTAGAACGCCACAACAGCACATTAACATAGAGAGAAACCACCAATCAGAAAAAAAGTCAGGAACAATAAAAGTCCCCTCCCAACAAACTATTTCCTCTTTCAAGCTGCAACAAAAACAAAGAACAGAAACAATCATATACATCTAGCAGTAGAAGTCAAACAAAGCCAACCGATAACCTTCATCCAGAAGAAGAACTTGAACGTGGATCCGTAGATGAACCATTAAACTAAACGAGATACACAAAGTCAAAAGAGTTGGTTAGCAAATGAAATGTACTGTGAAAAACATGAAGCCCTCATAATCAAATAAGGATAGTACAATATCAATAGAAATCTCACCCCAGACTTTCCTGAAAAAAAAAAAGTGACATACCTAATCAGAAACCTGAAGAACAATCCACCAACCAGAGGCAGTCAAATTAAATGACAAAAAAGGAACTAGGGTAGGGTGAAACTGGGAGGGAAATATTCACCTCCTATATTAATAAAATTAAGATGATCGTTATAATCTACAATTTTATAACATGACAGGCGGCTTCATATTTGCTGTTTTAATGCTCAGACAACAATGCAAAAGAAGCATTAACCGCTGGTCTGAAATAAAATTGTCAGAAGGTGTCTTCCCAGGACCAGTCAGTCGAACGTAGGATGTCCTGGAGAGAGGCACTGGCGAGGAAGGCGCCAGAGGCCACCGGAGATTATAGCAAATGGAGGAAACTCATAAGCTCCCAGAGACAGATCGCCACACCTGAAAAGCATCCACCGCCAAGCAAGCCGGGTCTGGAAGCTGACTTAAGTAGGTTGGGATCTGATAGTTCATGCGAAGAGGTCCACTGTGATCGGGCCCCTCCGGTCCGCGATAGAGAAAACCAAAACGAAGGAGACTCCAGTCGCTGGCGTCCCTCCAATGTCTGGAGAACCAGTCCGCCGTCAGATTCGACAACCCCGGGAAATATTCCGCCTGGAGAGTGATGTTGCCATGGAAGCAGAAGCTGTAGATCTCCTTCGTCACCTCTGAAAGCATCCGGGAGCGGGCCCCTCCCAGGTGGTTGATGTACTGTACTGCTGAGATGTTGTCCATCCTGAGAACGCAACAATCGGAAAAGTGACTCGCTAAGCTCTGGATTGCGAATGAGCCTGCAATCAGTTCCAGGCAGTTTATGTGCTACTCCGACTCCATCTCCGACCATGGGCATCCCGTGGAGCTGGTTGAACAAGTGACTCCCCAACTCCATAGACTCGCGTCCGACTCCAGGACGAAATCCAGGGTCGGTCCATAAATTGCCTTGCCGTTCCAGGCAGACATGCAAAGCAGCCACCAGCGCAGTTCGGTCTTCACATCCGGCATGAGGGGAATCACTTGGTCGTAGGAGGGTCTCTTGCGGAGGAAGTGGGCCTTCAGGCGTTGCATGGCCCTGTAGTGATTCGGATTTCCTTCCGAATGGTCGAGATCTTGGACTGAGGAAGGCGTAGGAGGTACTCCCTGACGTCTATTCGAAGTCCAAGAATTCAATCACCTGAGACGGTGAGAGAGACAATTTTTCCCGGTTGACCATGAAACCTAGCGGCTCGAACAAGGAGACTGCAAAGCCCGTGTGATAATTCAGCCATCGCAAGATCAGCATGTAGATGATACAACGAACACCCTCGGAGTGGAGGCGTGTCGTCACCGGTTTCAACAGTTTGGTCAAACACCACGGTGCTGAGCGGAGACCGAAAGGGAGGCAGGTGAATTGGCAAGGTTCCTTACCAGAGGAACCGACGACATGTAGGGTCCACCGGCACCGAGAGATAGGCGCCCTTCAGGTCCAGTCTCGTGAACCAATCTATTGGGCATAGGAGGTTCTGCAGGAGATGGATGCTCTCCCTCTTGAAATGATGGTAAACCACAAAGGCATTCAGGTTTATCAGGTTGATCACCGGGCCGAAGTCCCCAGATTTGTTCCTCAACAGAAATATGGAGCGGAAGAAACCTCCATTGTCCAGTGCCCACTGGAGCGCACCCTTTTTGTAAAGGGCTCGAATCTCTGCATATATCAGGGACTGCTGCACCCTCGAAGACACAGGAAACGGGGGAGGGTGAACCTGTGTCGACGGGAAGTGAAAATCTATGATATAGCCCCGAACAGTCTGAAGCACACGCGCATCTGAGGACACCTCCCGCCACATGTCCCTGCAGTGAAACACTCTGCCTGCATGCAACAGAGTGAGGAGAACTGGTAGCTGTCATCCAGCCCTGCCAAAAGCCAGGAACTCTGTGGGCGGAAGACCCTCTTCATTGAGGACTGGGATTTGCTCAGGGTGGTGAAGAGGTTCACGTGCTTGTGAAGCTCTTTGATGAAGGATTCCCCGGATTCACCCTTGGCCAGGTGTCTGATGGACAGAGGGTCGAACAGGGGTTCGCGCTTAGCGTCCAAGAAGACATAGTCGTCCAGTAGGGAAACCGGTGTCCTTTATGTGGAAGCTTCGACTGAATCACGGGGCCACATGGAGTCGTCTGTGTCTTCTTTGCCCCACCTGTCTTCCTCATCTGAGGGGGACTGGTCCGCCCACCCTTCTTCTAGGACGGCCATGGGTAGGGGGGGTGAGCGCCTGCGCCAGGTGGGAGAGCATTTTCCTTCTGGGAGCATGGCTAAGGGTCTTCACCATTCCAATAGCGCTTGTGGGCCCTTGCCTGATCTTTCTTGGGAGAGTCTGACTCAGCAGAGTCATCTGCCGTGTGAGGGGTCCCTCTAGAGCCCCAATCTTGCGGGAGGGCTCTGGCCAGGGCTTTTTCCACGGAGGCAGAAACAGCCGCATTGATCATAGCCTGCAAGCTCTGCTCTTGTGTTGAGGGCTCCATAGCAGGGGGCCGTATGCAAAGTGACACCTAGGATACACTGATGACAAAGATCACCAGCAGAATAACCGGGGCGGCACCGCAATATAGTGGCAGAAGCAAGCTGGATAACGCATGCATGGCACAAGTGTACGTATGGGAACAGCCAGGCCCGGGCGTCCAGAGGCAATGGCACAGACAGCGCAGGCCAAATCAAGAGGGCACAGACAAAGCAGGCCATTCATTGGGGCACAATTAAGGACAGGCCAGACCCCTGGGATGGACAGAACTGAGGTGCCAATCTGTGTAGCAATAGGTATATAATAATAGAATAGAATAACAGGTAGGCTGGCAGGCAAATGAAAGCCCAAGTGTTAGGGATGCTGCGCACCATGTGAATGTCACCTCCCACATGAGTGTAAGATTTGGTGTCACAGTGAGACTCCTTTAGTACAGCAGGCAACTAACATCCCCCTTAGTACCTCAAATAGAAGACTCCTATAACGATCAATAAACAGAAAAAGGAAATAAGTAACCGATAAATCCCAGGGCCACCCATAAAAAAATAAAATAAAATAAAAAAAGGAGGAAGTTGTACTCTGACCTGTGCTTGATGTGGAGCAGCAAAGAAAGAGGAAGTAGTTGGTTGGGAGGGGACTTTTATTGATCCTTACTCTTTTCTGATTGGTTGTTTCTGTCTATATTAATGTGCTGCTGTGGAGTTCTAGTAAAGAGAGACTTAAGCAAATATGAAGTCTCCTGTCAGGTTGTAAAATTAAACGTCTAAGGATTAGTGACAGAAATTAGACTTTGGTAAACGGAGGCAAAAAAATTTAATCAGGGATTGGACGGAAAACAGCAAATTTAGGGTTCAAAACGTGAGAAAAACTAAATTGCAATGCATCGGACCCTGCCTCAAAAAACAGACCGTATTGAGAGATGCTTCTAAAGATATCACCAGCTTTATTTGATCAAGTACATACCACAATAACAGCTTACATGACAGAGTGGTTGAAGAAAAATATTTCAGAAATATTCTTAATTTTGTAAAAGACCAAAAGCAAAAGTGTTATATGTAAATAAAAAACATATACGAGAATTAAAGTTTAGATAATATCAGATAACATCTGAAACACTAGTTTAAAGAAATACAGGATGGTGACATTTGGAAGCAATATACAAATAATATATGCACTGACTTTCTTACCAGTTCACGAGCGATAGATACCCAGTAAACGGTCAGCTGACACTGCAAATCACAGCCACAAATTACTGCTCAGGTTAATGCTTCCTCATTAGCCCAAGTAGCTCAGAAGTGATGGGCTGCTGGGAAGTCTTGTTTAGCATTAAATTATTTAAAAAAACTGATTTAATGCTAAATGGAAGAACAGCTCCATTTCAAACACTATAACCACTTCAATAAGATGAAGCAGTTACATCATTGTCTACAGTGTTCATTTAAGCTATACTATTAAAAAGATGAAGAAAAAAAAATGACTGCACTGGTCTTCTACACATATGAAAAACAGATAAATATACACGGCAAAGGGGCAGCATTCATGAATTTATTTTTATTTGAGTAGGATGTATATATATATATTGTTAAATACAGATCTGCACACACCAGTTAAGCCATAAGATTTTCCACAGAAATCTCAAATTTGCATTACTGTTACTAGTGCAAGCTTGGTTTCTGGATTGCTGATGAGTTGCATCAACAGCTTAACAACTGTCCATGAGTGGCCCACTGGCCTTCCATCTCTTCCTGAGTTATGTTTCAAAGCTGTTTTACATAGCAAAAAAACACCAGGTGGATACATGTTCAAAATGGAATAATGAGGCAAAAATGTGATTCTTTGTTGAACTTGTTTGCATATGCCCACCCAAAATCCCTTGTAGTAGTAAAATCACTGCGAATTTAAGATTTTTATGGGAAAATAAATAAATCCTCCCTGCCCCCTGGAGATCTCTTTATGAAAGGTTTCCCACTGCTTTATTTATTCCATAATAGGTAATCACATATTCAACTTTAAATACCTGCTTATGGAATAAGTAAAGCAGTGAAAAATCTACATTCGGGTGTAGTAGAATGAACATGCACAATTTTATATTATAATAAACATGTGTAAAACATGCTGAACTTTAGTGTGAACATATGTAGAGTGAAGAGATTTCATGCTTGTGTCAGTAGCCTGGTATTTTACGTAAGACTGCACATGGTAAGCTTGAAAATGGCATATTGCGTAAGCTTGTCTACTAATGTAGATTATGTGTAGGTTAACATGCTACATGCTTGTTAAAAGCATTGTGTGTACTTCCAACCTGGATTAGACACATAGATGTGTATGGGTGTGTTGCAACATGTCTACCATGTAGATGTCATGTAGGAGAAAACATTATAGAACAATACAGGCTTTGCTGGGGGGGATTTCATTGCAGTCGTCTAGAACACTAAAATAGTCGTTTGAAGCTCTTAGTGTGGCAGTCATAGACGGGTGAATCAGCGTGTCTAGGTTAGGTGCATGTGAGTACAGTGGTTAGAGTTCCTGGGACACAGGATTATAGGCCTGTCATCTGATTCCCTCCGGTGGTATACAGCTGGAGCCCATCTGAGGACTGGAGGGACACCCCCACTCGCACCTCCAGCTGTATACCACCGGAGGTAAATCTGATGACAGGGACAGTCACAAACCTATAATCCCGTGTCCCAGGAACTCCAACCACTGTGCCCACATGTACCTAACAGAGGGTGGCCCCTCCGCTTGTGTGGGTGATAGCTCTGGGTCTGAGTCCTTGTAGCCTTCAGCCCGGGTGTGCCCTGAAGGTTGACAGTAGGAGAGTGTGTTGCTGCTGTGCCCGAGGGTGGCCCCTTTGCTCCCCGCTATTTGCAGTCTAGCTCACCCATTACTGGGAGTTCTTTGTGTTCCGTCTGAGCTCGCTTCCCCAGACTCTCCCAGAAGCACAGGAATATTTGTTTCAGGCGGTGAAAGGAATCGGCGGTGGTACCGGCATGGTGCCACCATCTTGAGAGCGCCACAAGGGAGAAGCGTCTCTGGTAAGTTGCTTGATGTGTAGGGCTGGGCAGGTTACTCCAGACGACTAGCTTTTACCGGGGTATCCCTCAGCGGTCCAAGGGAGGGGGTCGGATGAAAAAGTGCTTTGGAGTTTGTACTTGAGGCTGCGAGTCTCAGTGGCTGGATTGTGACACCCGGTTGTCGATCTGCTCATGTCTAGTATAAGGTTGTTCAAGCAGGAGTCCCCTGCACAATTTTCCCTGCATCCTGACCTTCCTCCAGTGACATCACTCACGCTCAATGGAGGGCGAAGGGGGGAGGGGATGACTTGTGCAGCATGGGGGCTGTGCACAGAAATGTCTATTAACATTAGCCAGGCCAGTAGTCTCTTCTAGGCTGGCTAATAATACTGCGGGAGGAGAGTTACATTTGATGGACCCCCATATGCATAATATAGCTATACAGTTACATAAATTCTTTCCAAATGTACCCTAACTTAACAATCCGATATCAAATTAGAGACATTCATAACTAGGAAAATACAAGAACAAACTTTTTAAATTAGACAACAGATGTCATACTCTCAGGGTTAACACGAACCAATCTAGATGCACTCCTCAGATCCTGCAATTGTTTGGCTGGCTTGCCAACACCCTCTTCAAATCGTTTTTCCACAACAAAGAGTACAGTATCATATAAAAATGATGCATTCTGCCTAATGAATACCTTCTTTTCAGTCTCCTGCTCGCATCTCAGACTATAGTCTACATGCTGAACAGCAACTAGTATTATTTCCATGAGACTTTCAAGCAAGACCATGTGCAATTCTGGAAAGTAAAGTTTGAGTGCTTCTTCCAAAAAGGTCATGGTTTGTTTTGTAAAGGCCACAATTGTGTAACTAAGATTAACCCAACAATCATCCCCAGTATAAAAGTCAAAGTTAACCACGCCACAGCTTCTCATTTCTTCCTTCAGCTTCCCAAGAGCCTCGGGTGTCATTAGGTTCATTTTTCTCCACATTTCTTCAGAATTACGATGTTTTGTAGCTTCTATAATAATATCTTTGTAGCTGTGTAAAGCAGCTTTTATGTCTTTTACCAGTAAGGCATGCAGTATGAAGGTAAGGTCTAAGCCTATTTCACTAAGCTGGTTGCTATGTTCCTTTGCAACTTTTACACACTCGGCAGCAGTAGAGAGGCTTTCTTTACTATCAAATACCTGCTTACTAAAAGCATCCACAAACATTTTCAGTGCAGAGCGAGACCAAACAATAAAGGCAGAGTAGCAGCCACTATTGCCAGCAAAATCCATCTCAAACTCCTTTGCTGTATCTAGTAAACAGTTAAAAAAAACACCACATAATTTGTGTATATAAAGCAGAGTTGCCCCCTCAATTCTTAGCTGACGTATTGCGTTGTGTACAGCAGTTGCTCTGTTCTTCAGAAACAGTTCACATGCTTTGGTAGACTGACCCAATCTTATAAGCTGAGAAACAGCTCTTCGTGTTGCCTTTGGACCTCCTCTTAAAGATCTGTCTGGGGAAAGTTCAAAGACAAGCACATCTGTTAGCTGGCGGACTCTTCCATCGACTTTGGCCCTCAACTCCTTTACATGGTGAGTTAAAGGTTTATCTTCCAAATATCTATTAAATTTATTCAGCAAGTCAACTGCTCCTTCAAAATTCTTCTGAGCTATACAAACATCCAAATCTTCAGGCAGCTCCTGAATCCACTCAAGGCTGAAATCCACCTCCTCTTCATCATGTATTTCCTTATCTTTGAATGGGTTTGATGACATAGACAAAACAGGAGAATGTGGGGCTTCCTCTTCTTTTTCCTGTTTCTCATTTAATACTTTGTTCTTTTTTGTTTCTTCCAACACTTCCAGCCACTCTTTTTTAATCTTTGCATTCTCTGCTTGGAAGATGCGACTCTCAGGGAACATAAGAATCTTAAACATGTCTTTCATAGGAGGGTTTTCCTTAACATTTACTACAGCAAGGTCATCTAAGTTATGCAGAGCATTGTACTTGTACATGCCCCTACGAGTTGGTAACACAGTGGCAATGAGCAAGCAGTCATTCATCAGGAAAGCATGGACTTTCTGGATTAGGACCATATTGTCCACATCAAACTCTGTCAAATCACCATTATACACCAAATATCTAAAAAAGGAAAAAAATAATACATTAATGTCAACAATCTTCTTGTTATGATTTCATGCTTTTTTAGATTTAAAAATATATATATATACATACATATAATATACAATTTTTGTTTCTATTTAGGTTATACATGCCTAATATTCTACCCAAGTTATTAAGACATTCTACCCACATTATCCTCCTGATAGCCAGCCCATTAACTTGTGTCCTCTATACTGTACATTTTTTACATGCGTTTACATGCATCTCCTTTTATTCTTTTGAGCTCCTCTATCAATCCCTTCTTTATTGTAAAAATGACATTCTGGGCTTTCCAGGGATAGGATAGGATGCTGGGAATTTCCTCTTCCTTTTCATCAATAATGAATGGCACAGCAGCACCAAGTTAATAGGCTGGGTCACAGAAGGATATGTTTACTTAAAACAAGTACATAAACACGATAAGAATGTTAGGACATGGTTACATCCTACAAAGTCTGGATTTCTAACACTTTTAGGATGTAGAGGTACATCCTAATATTCTAGAGTGATTTCATTAGCATTTTACCCTGCTCACACCAGGGAGACCCAGGTTTCAATAAAAACCCAGTAGATACATCTGATAGCTGGGGAAATATTTAGCAGCCCTAGACTGATAGATGAGATGTATGCAGTGCTCAAAATGAATGCATAACATTTTTTATTGCAGTGATAACTCAGCCAAGCTAATTTTGGGCCTCCAGCAGTCTGAGGTACAAACGCTCCTGAAATGACTTTTACAGGATCGGTCTGCATGCCCCCTACAGATTTTGATCAGTGCTGCCCAGTTATATTTATATATACACAAACACACACATCCACCCATATTTTTTA
>OW240913.1:236675995-236773834 GCA_933207985.1 Pelobates cultripes
GGGGAGAGATTGACATCCATCACACACACAATGCACCCCTTGCACACAGAAAAACACACAATGCATTACACACAGACACACATACACAAGCAATACATCCCTTACACACAGCAACACACAATGCACCCCTTACACACACTCAATGCATCCCTTACAGATGCACACACTGCATCCCTTACATACACAGAAACACACCTTGCAGCCCTTACACATACAAACACAGATTCACACAATGCACTCCTTACACACAAATCAGGACATTCCCTACACACTCCATCCCCTGTGAACAAACCCATTGGTGGAAAATGAAGGTGGACCCTGGGACCCAGACCTTGAGCTGTGTAAAGGGCCCCCAAAAAATGGAGCTGCTTCTCGTTCTCCCAGAACATTGATTTGTGTGACCACAGTTACAAACAGCCTCCAGAGATCCTGTTATACACCAGACCAGTGGAGCCAGACTGCAGCTAGAGCCCATCATCCTCATCTGCTTGTAAGTAGGTAATCTAGTATATTATTCGTGGCACTAATCTCTAATTTACCTCACATTAAAGAAACACTATAGTCCCCAGAACCACTGCAGCTTAATGTAGTGGTTCTGGTGTCTATAGCCTGTCCCTGCAGGCCTTTTAATGTAAACACGGCGGCACTGCAGCACTGACTGCAGCACTGGCGTTAGTTAACATGGCAGGGTGGAGCATTGTGATGTCACATGGGGGGCGGCAAATTTTACTTTTGCCTAGGGCGGCAAAAATCCTTGCACCGGCCCTGCCGACACATCCCCATATGCATACGTTTTGTTTTCAAGGACGTCTTGCAAGGCAATAAGAAGTGATACCAGATTGATATTCTTCCCTTCCAAGATGTCCTTCTTGATGTTTGCAGGTACCATATGTGCCGGGTTAATAATATGTGGGTCTTTCAGACTGGTTTGAATATTACCCAGTAGTGGGTCTGGGCAAACCGTAGCGATCAGATTCCCCAGTGCTGAAGGAGACCGTTGCTGGCTATCTGCATCCATCTTATCCAGTCTGGCCGTAATACGACCCAAAGAGGTGAGGACTGAAGACAAAACAGTATGTAGATCAGCAGACTGGCTGCTACTGGACCCTTCCCCCGCCCCTGAATTATCAGTCTATATAACAGCCGTGGCTGGGAAAGGAATGTTCCTCTCTAAGTTCGGCAGTGATCCTAGGAATGGACCACGCCCTGAGAGATGCAGGGCTTGTGTTGTCGTCACCCCGAGCTGGAGTGTCCGATCTAGCCGGTGTACTGGGGATGGACAATTCTTCCCCGCCTTCAGGTATTTGTGACATGCAACAACAAAAATTAACATGTTACCTGGGGCACTACCCAACTGGCTGATGTAACTAATGCCAAGCGGCGAAAGTATTAATTAGTAACGAGACAGGTGAGGCCCAGCTAGTTGCCAAGCGGCTTTGAGAGGCACTATCTATGAATTGGCTCGTGTGGGGTACGTGGCCATTGGCATTATGGCGGGGTGATGGCCTCTCGGTGACTTGTAACAGCATAAGACAGAATGGGGGTGACAAGTGAGGCCCTTTATGCAACCGAGCGAGGCGGCTACCTATGAATTGGCCTGAGGGAATGCTGTACCTCCAAAATTAGGATGGGTGTTGGCCTCGCGGGACCACTAACGTAAGGTGTAGAAGGCCAGAAAGCATACCTAGTGGCTCCTATTTTGTATGCCAGTATATCTGACCTGAAAAGGGTAGGGAGGATGGGAGAATTATTGAGAGAAAACATGACGTACCTGATGAGCAAATTGCAAGGTAGTAGGATAAGGTGATACAGGCGATCTGTAGTAACCTATGAGAGTAATTGTGATTTTTAGGGTTATATCAATAAGTACCCATCATTCCCCCTGCTAACAAGATACCTACCGGTAAATATTCCAACAGTAGGAGACTGGAACCAAATACTCAAAAGGAGCAAGGAAGCCTATACCTAGTAATACAGAAAAATACACATAAGGACCCAGGTCTTGTGAGACCATCAGAGGATAATTTAATCGTAATTACTGACCTATACCAGGTGAAAGTTGGTAGAGTAGCAGCACACTGTGGATGCTGTTGATACTGAAACATAAGAGGTTCATAATCACTGATTTTGCAAAATATTGCCCAACCTGAATATCTCTCCTGTACATAATTACAGAACATTTGATAATCCCAAATGGGTACCAATGATGTACGTGTTTCGATATAGCTTAACTAGAACAGAAAGTAAACACCGTGAGACATGGTATCACATTTCTTATAACCACCCTCCTGACCACCGGGTTTATTTAAGACAGGCCTATAAGTGCCATAAACTACTGCTGCCAATACAATCTGGACCATAAGCACCAGTAGCGTAGTTATGACATATGTCTACATATATCCTGTGACCATGCCCAAAACTTTAAATATAATTTATGCCCCAAGCCATAAAGCTTATGACCACCAGGGGTCAGTCAGACATCTTTACCGTTATACAGAAAATGTGCTGATAACCTGTAACCAGGAGAAGAAAAAAAAAAAAAACACACACCACACTATATATTACCAGCTATAATGATCCAGCCACCAGGGGTCGCTCTAGCACATATAAACATTTTAACATCTAATATATGACAGTGTTTCGGCAACCAAACGGCAATAAGATAGCCAGGATAAGTGAAGACTGCCCCAACCGAATACACCCTGTTACCCATTGTCATATTGAATATATATGCTGTACCCGAATGCCAGCAGTCATCTAAATGTGTACCGAACATGTGGTACAATGCGTGCGCCCATCGAACTCTGATGACGTAAATGGCCGTGCTGCAATTGTGATGGCCGTATCACTTACGATTTTTGCAACTGGGTGCCTCCACGAAAGCCCCGCGAAACCTTTTGTCTGATTCTCAAGTCAGCGAAAAACCAGAGGGACAGGAATCGCTGGGGACCCGGGAAGCTGCCCACGAGATGCTGGTAAGCAAAATGGAGGTAGAATCGACCGGAAGAGACCATCACTCTCCACAAATCACCAGACCTACGACGGTAGTGAAGGAAGGGCTGGTGCTCCTTAAGAAGGGGAACCAAGCCCCTCTCACAACTTCAAGCCCTGATAGAGAATATATATATATATATATATATATATATATATATATATATATATATAGATAGATAGATAGATAGAAGGCTTGGCCTGGAATTGTGGGAGGTACATTTTAGCCCTATATAAACTACAAACAAACCCAGCTTACCTGTCATCGACGTTCCCGGAAGTGCTTCATTCTACTTCCGGTTCACGTGATCCGGACGCGGCAGTTCAGTGAGAGGAAAGGAAGTACTCTACTGTGGGATCTGCCAATAGCCTCGTGGAGCGGCTAGGCACCTGCTATCTCCCCGGGTGAACAGTGAGTCATATCACGGGCGCATCTAACACGCCACGTATAACATTAAGAGAACCCTTCGTCTCTCAGGGTCCATAGCATTACGCGGTATACAAATACCCCCTCCCACGGGAGGCACGGAATTTTAGGCATCCCCTGTGATAATCGCCGCATACCGGTTTCGTTCGTCTTACCGGCTAACAATTCAATTCATACCTGTTAAATATATATATATATATATATATTAGAATGTGACCTCAGGTTTACTAAACCATGGATTTACATCATATCTTCACTTTTAATCACCTGTGTTATTGCTATAAATCTGTAACTGTTTGGTTGGGAGACCAGGGTAGGAATACAAGGTGTTAAAATTTGAAAACACTGCATTAAAACTGTCAAAAACTTAAAGGGGCACGCTATACACCTTAACCACTTCAGCTCATATTCTTAGGGCGGGCATGGCATCTTCCTATTCTGGGCAGCATCCGGCTATTTCATTCATAACTCTGTTCCCCAAATACAAGATTGTCTTTAATGTTAGCTTACCAGTTATTCAGTATGCCTGACTAAATGTCATTAAATACATGCATAACTTTCATTTATGTTGCATTCATGCTTTCAATACTCCATTACTAAATACAAATGAGTTACAACTGTCAATTTTCACTCACATCAGTGGTTGTTCCGTTAATGCTTAAAAAAATAAAAAAAATAAAAAAAAATTTTTTCCCCAGCAGGCAGGCTGATTAACTATTGGTAAGCCTTTCAGTCAGTAGGGGTGGCTAAATATCGCCACCTTGAGGCTGCATTCTTTATGGCTTGTTTCATTCATTAAATATATGGCTTACTATGTATTTGTGCGTTTATTACCTTAAAGCTATATTAAGTATACTAAAGGTGTTTTTTAATTCTCTATTATGTAAATGTCTGCTACTCTTTCATCATTACAATTTCTTGTTGAGTTCACTGTATTTAGAGGTTATAGTATGCCGTACTATTTTGTCAGGACATTACTTGCCCATCGGCCGTCAGTCAGTTTCCTACCTTAATTCCATCTTACATATGCTGTCATAATTGTGCAATCGACTATTTGTATTATTCAATCACCTACTCACGAAATTCAAGTCTCCACGCACTTAAATCAATGTTTAACCCCTGCACTACCTTCATGCACGTCACAACAGTTTGGTGTTCAATTAATTAAGCTTATAATTAGGCTTAAAATATGGATGCATATATAGGTTCTTTACTATGTAGGGGTTATTAAAGTGTCTCTAGCCTACTACAGAAAGTTTTACGGTCTTGTGCATTTCGTCTTTCTAACTTCTCCTTACTATGTGGTTTATATATCATTTGCTTCATTTATCCTTTCTCCTCTCTATTAAGAAACACTATATACGACACTACGTACAATCGGACTTTTGGTTAAAAGCATCTTTTACAGTGTTAAAGGTTTCAGGCGATCACCCGCCAAATCTTCATAAGTCAATTTCAACGCATACGGTTAGTATTCAATCTTCTCGCTTAAAGGATAATCAATTGTAACAGCTGCTTCCAGGGCTAGGTGATAATTAAATTTTATAAAATGTTTTAGGTTCTTATAAGGATTGTTCTCAGCTTCTGTATACACCAGACAAGTCATTTATCAGGTATGTATACCGGTCAAACCCATGCGAGGCTACCTGTAGCTTTAAAAAAAAAAAAAAAAATCTCGTCAAGCTAGGTAACATCCCACAGGCTTATTCGCCTAGCAATCAAGTGGTCCCGCAAGGCATACTATCAGCCGTTACGTTCGGAGGTCCGCGCCAATCGTCCCAGTTCATAGGTAGAGCCTTGCACCAAATCTTAGTTAGGGCCTCACCAGTCACGGCCAATCGTTATTACACTCTATTAAGCGTCACCGAGAGGCCAACACCCTGCCACCCACCTCAGTGGCACAAAGGCCCCACGAGCCAAATCATAGATAGAGCCTCTCATTGCCACTTGGCAAGTAGTCAGGGCTTCACCTGTCACCAACCTAAGCTAGTTAATACAATTTCGCTAGTAGGCACTAGCATAGTAAGCTGAGTCACTACCATTCTATACGGTAACATACTAACCTTTCCCATCTAACTCACGTCCGTAGCATGTCTAACGAATCTACACAAGGAGATGATCTGTCGGTGGCCAGCACCCGACTAAGATCTGGCTCACAGAGAAGAACCAGTCCACCAAGACCTGCTTCCAGCTATCGTTCCTGGACTATCCCTAAGATCACCTCTGAACTTAAAAAGAGGAATATTCCTTTCCCAGCGACAGCAAGGAAAGCCGAACTGATTAGGTTGTTGAATGTTACTGAGGACAACGAAAGGCCAGGCCCCAGTTCTGCTTTCAATGTGCAAAGTAGCCTTGCAGAATTACACAGCATGATGGCCTCCCTCGTTTCCTCCGTAGCAACTATTAATAATAGACTGGATAATCTGGAGTCAAACAGTATCACTACCATTCCAGAGATTCCAGTGCCAGTTAATCAGCCTACCACTAACTCAGGAGGTAAAGATAACCTGCCACCAACTAGAGCTACTAATATCATTAACCCCATCCATCTTATTCCTCAGTCTCTAAGACGGGACATTATAGAGGGGAAAGACATAAATTTAGCATCACTACTGATTGCATCTCAAGACGTGGTAGAAAACAGAGCCTATACCTTTGAGGATCTGTCAGTAGTGATGAAGTCTAGAGACCCTAGACTAAATAGAAAGCTCAATATTCCCGAATTTGTCATCGCATTCGGTCTGTACAGAGATGTCATTTGTACAGCCTTCCCACTCCGTAGAGAGGAACTTGACTTATATCTGCATAAGGTGGTTGAGTTAGCATACAAGTACGGCGGCTATGCATTTTATGACTATCATAAGTCTTTTTCTTCCAGTATAACACGGTTACCGATTGGGCACAGCTAGATACAGAATTATTTCTAATGCATTTTGCAGGCCTCAAAACCCCTTCCTGTGCTATATGCTCTTCTGCAGCCCATTCGGTAAACTTCTGTCCTGAAAACCTAGCATCCTCTTCTACCAGTAGCGCCAATACCGGATACCAATCAAATACGTCACAGAGGGAAGTGAGAGACAAACTTGGTAGGCCTATTGTTTTTCTAGGTGAAGCACAAGTCTGCAACAATTTTAATGCAGGAGGTTGCAGCTATAGTGCTTGTAGGCTGTTGCACGTATGCTCTATGTGTTTTAGAGCACATGCCAAAACAATGTGCCCCAACAGATTGTACCCTAACAAATCCTCCACACCAATAAACGTACCTAAGTTGCAACGCTACCTGTCTAATCATCCTTCTGTTCATTTGGTTGAATTTCTCACAAATGGTTTCACTAATGGGTTCCACACAGGGTTTGTGTCACTCCCCACAGGCGTCTTAGAATGCCCCAACTTACAGTCGGCAGTCACAGACCCAGACAGCATACGCATACTGTTACAGAAGGAAGTCACTAATGGTTTTATGATAGTCCCCTTCACTACTCCGCCTTTCACTTCCTGGAGGACAAACCCACTAGGAATCGCCACAGGTAAATACAACAATAAAAAGCGACTGATTATCGACTTCTCTGCACCACACTCATCCCCTACACCCAGCCTAAATGCTTTGATCCCGTCAGGTGACTTTTCACTACAATACGCCAGAATTGACGATGCCATCCAAGCAATCCTTCATGCCGGGAAGGCCGCTTGGTTAAGCAAGTCCGATATCACAAACGCATTTAAACTGCTTCCCATCCACCAGTCACTCTGGCATCTGCATGGAGTTAAGTGGGAAGGGAACTACTATTTTGCTACAAGACTCACCTTCGGATCCAAAAGTAGCCCTAAATTGTTCGATATATTTGCTGAAACTTTAACCTGGCTCCTACTCAACTCCTGCAGATGTCCAGTAGTCATTCATTACCTAGACGACTTCCTCACTATCGAACCCCATCAGTACACACCCCACAGCCTTAAGCACATGCTCACTCTTTTCAAAGACTTAGGAGTCCCCGTGGCACAAGACAAAACTGAAGGTCCCAACACGGTGATTACATTCCTGGGTATTACACTTAACTCACTTTCTATGCAAGCCAGCCTGCCTCAAGAGAAAGTAGACCGGATACTGTCGTACATAAACACTTGCACGTCACAAGGCACTTGCACAAGGAAACAACTACAGTCACTACTTGGTTCTTTAAATTTTGCTATGAGAATAATTCCTCAGGGTAGGTCGTTCATATCCAGAATCCTATCACTATTACACGGCCTCCCCGACGACGACTCCACTACTTCCCTAAACGAGTCAGCTAGAGCTGACCTGCAAATGTGGCAGCTGTTCCTATCCTCTTGGAATGGCAGGTCGCTATTTGTTCCTCCCATTTCTGACGATTCCCCTGTAATTTGGACCGATGCTTCAGGGGCATTAGGGTATGCAGCAATTTTCGGGAATGAATGGCTATATGACTCCTGGCCAGTTGAGACCATCTCACTCGACAGTTTCAATTCCACCTCGGCTCTATTCGAGATTTATCCCATAGTGGCAGCTGCACACGTCTGGGGTAAAGAATGGAGTGGACAGTCAGTTAGATGCTTTTCGGATAACATGGCTACCTGTGATATAGTTAACAAAGGTCGCTCTCAGTCCCTAACTATTATGAAGTTAATAAGGAGACTGACCTGGCTAGCGGCTAACCTGCAATTCAGCATTACATGTTTTCACGTTCCGGGTGTTCAAAATAACGCGGCTGATGCTCTCTCACGCTTGAATTTGCAGGCGTTTTTCAAGTTTCATCCATCAGCAAACCCTCAACCCAGGGGATCTCCAAGCTTCACAGAACTAATCATGCCTTAAGTTCTCTGTTACAGCAAAGTAGATCTCTCACACAAGCAGACTTGTCCGCTAACACAAGGAAAGCCTACTCTAGAGCTTACAAGTTGTTTAAGGATTTTGTTCATGATTATCACATAATAAATGTATTTTCTGTTGAAACTATTGTTGCGTTTACAACTTTTTGCCATACTTCTCTTAAATTAGCTTACAACACTATCAAACTATACTTAACAGGCATTCAACACTACATGTTAACCAGCCATCCCAACAAATCTCCATTCCTATCCTCCTACCCAGTTAAAAGTGTCTTAAGAGGCGTTCACAGATTATCTACACATGTTCCCATCAAGAGACTTCCCATAGACAGTAAACTATTTAAAAGTATTTCCGATATCCTCGACACCTCCCCTTTTGAACACGTCACAAAACTAATTATTAAATCAGCAGCTTACTTAGCTTTCTATGAGTTTTTGAGACCCAAAGAATTTTCAGTGGAAAAAACAACAGATTCTAAACTTTGCCTCCAAAAGAGACACCTAATCAAAAAACAAGACCACTACATCTTATCTATTGCCCATACCAAGACAAGCCAAACAGGGCCTCCGGTAGAAATTAAATACTATCCTACCTCTACCAAATGGTGTCCTATCCTAGTTTTAGATAAACTACTGATATCCCAAAGTTCTTCTCATCCGTGTTCTCCACTGCTAGCTTACCACCAAACTATTTATGTATTACATCCGTACATTATTAGTTCAGCTAGGACTTAACCCAAACGCTTTCACAGGTCATTCCTTTCGCATTGGTGCCGCCTCAGGTAACCAAGTACCTACACACATCATTAAAAACATGGGAAGATGGAAATCGTCTGCATACAATAGGTACATTCC
This sequence comes from Pelobates cultripes, assembly GCA_933207985.1. NCBI lineage: Eukaryota > Metazoa > Chordata > Amphibia > Anura > Pelobatidae > Pelobates > Pelobates cultripes. The sequence goes on from OW240913.1 coordinate 236,685,117, forward strand.
TAACCCTGAAAAAGAAATACGTGTGGCTTTCCATGATATGTCTAAATAATGTTTGTATTTAATAAATAAGTTTATATGTATTTTGAGTATAGCTTCTAATTTATTTTGCCCTCTTTTACAGGCCTAAACCTCACGTCAGTTTCCGCACACCTCAACTGACTTGCTACTTCTCTTACTGCTTCTTTTACTATCATTGCCTTACGTCCTCGTAATGTGCCGTACACAAATATATATATATATATATATATATATATACATACACACACACACACACACACACGCAGCCTATTGCACCCTAAAGCACAAACACACGCCGTGTTTTAGAGGTCATGCCAGGTTGAAACAATTATATAACAGGCTAGAAAAAAGGTGCACTATGTCTTTAAGACCGCAATAAAATGTGAACACCTAAGCACTTTTGAGGAATTTAAATAGTTAAGAAATCTTGGAGATGAGGTGGGTCCATAGATTGAACACATTAGAACCTCGTGGGTTAAATATAGATTTTGATCTGTATAATTTTATGTAAGTTTTATATTTACAGTAAATTCTATATAGTAATTTTTAACCTTTTTTTGTCCCCTTTAAGAAGTAGAAGGGTTTTTCCTGTGGTATTTTTTATGCTTTTTTAAATGTTAGTGTATTTTGTGCAGTGTCTCTTTTTTATGGTAATATTTGGGTTTGTATGTACCTTTGCCATTTTTTTAATTTTATTTTTCACTAAGTATGGAGTTTTCTATTAATGTTTTTTGCTTTAAATATGGACTTTTCTATTAAGGACTTACTTGATATTAAGATCGTGATTTCATCTGATATGTAAATATGTCTTTGGACTTTAGCCAATAAAATTTGTCCAATTAGACTTTAGTAGATACACGCCCAGAGGAGGTGGACTTATAAGTGAAGTGCGGGCCTAAAGAAAGGTATCACCCTTTAGGTTTTAGTGTGGGTTTTACACTATTTTGGCACCTTTATTCAGCACATTGCACTTTATACTTGTTTTAATATTTTATCACCAAACACCATTATTTTGCACTATATATAAAAATATTGCTACTTTGTGCACAAATGTGTTTAGGTGTTCACCCTTCATATCCAATCAATCACCAAATCCGGTCGCTTCCATCTCAAAAATATAGCGCGTATTCACCCCTATTTAACCCCAGATGCGGCTAAGGTGCTGGTCCATGCTCTTGTTCTCTCTCGCCTTGACTTCTGCAATACCCTTCTCAGTGGTCTTACATGTTCCCAGATTGCACCACTGCAATCTATAATGAATGCAGCGGTGAAGCTCATTTTCCTGTCCGCTCACACGTCTCACGCCCTGTCAGTCCCTGCACTGGCTTCCAGTTAAATATAGGGCTCAATTTAAAATTCTGGTGCTTGCTTACAAGTCCCTACATAATGCTGCTCCAACCTACCTATCCTCCCTAATACACAAGTATGTCCTGTCGAGGCCCCTAAGCTCTGCCAAAGACCTACGTCTATCCTCTGTTCATACTCCCACTTTGCCTCCAAGATTTCTCCAGGGCTGCACCTCTTCTGTGGAATGCCCTTCTCTATAAGACTTTCACCAAGTCTCCACTCATTAAAAAAAAAAAAAAAAAACACACATTAAAAACTCACTAGTTCAAAAACTAAGCTAAAACCTTTTTCCCTTTTGGGGAGTTAGTTGCAAATCATATTTTGCTTTTTCTTACAGTGCAGGAGTTAAAATTGAACCTGCTTGTTTGTGGAAATAAAGCTGCATCATACAAGCAAGTACATAGGTTTCTTCATAGGACAGTTTCTTCATCAGTTTCCGAAGATTAACTTTGTATGCATCCCAGTCCTAATAGAAATAACTGACATGAGTGATTTTGAGAATTGCTTTAACTCCGTGATTGCAAGAGATGTATCTGGACAGTCAATAAAAAAAAAAAAAAAAAATACATAGATTCTCATTTCTGCAGGACTAACTATACAAACAATAAAAGTTTGGCAGCCATTATTACTCACTCAAAATCGGTCATTGTCCAGGGCATCTGCAGGTCATGAACACATTTTTAAGTAGATTCGCAATTGGCGCACGTAGGTAGGGATCTTGCACCTTCACTGATTAAGTCACATGTTTTTACGATTGCACATTGTAAAGCGCAAGGAAGAAGAAGCATGTTAATAATAAACTCATAAAATATATATGTTTCTTAAATAACATTGATGCTTTTTTAACCCGCAGAGTGAGACAATAATTTCATAAACTGGTCAGTAAATGTGTGCACCAAGTATGAAAACAAGTTTTTAATTTAGCAGTTTAAGGAATCTAATACCCATCATTCAATGTTTCTGTGGATATTTTTCCTAAGTAGCTGGAAAAGAATTTTTAAAATTATTCGTTACAAAATTGTTTTCTAAACAAAAAAAAAAAAAAAAAGGAGGGAGAGAGAGGGGGGTAAAAAAGTTTTAAATATATCAGAGAGCTAATTATTATTAAACACTATTAGCATTTCTCAGTTTCTCTTTTCCCACATATACTACTGCGCTAGCTCTGTGATTGCCAGCTACTGGGAGCATAGGCGTGCGCACGGGGTGTACCGTAATCCCCGTGCGCCACGCATTGATCGAGGCCGGCAGGGAAGATCAAAGTATCTCCCCTGCCAGCTCAAGCATAGCAGATTGACCCCGAGAGAGGCTCTGAAGAGCTCCGTTCCGTTTGGAGGTACAGACCACATCACTAGCCCACTGGATCACCTGGGATGATCAGCAGCTTGCTTCCTCTCCCCCGTGCAAAGTAATAAGGTAATAATGGGAAAGGGGAGTAAATGTGTAGGTTTTTTTAATTTTAATTTAAATAATGAAACAAATCAAAATTAATTATTTAACCCTATCCAGCCCTTATATACATAAACTATATCCCACCACTTGCACACTACACCCTATATATATACACACACACACACACACACACACACAAACACCCTATATACACCCCCTTTATACCTACACACTACACCCCTGCACCCCCTATACATACACACTACACACTATACCCCCTGTATACACACACACACACACACACTCTATACCTCCTATACACTGCACTCAATCACTACACACTCTATACTCTATACTCCCTATAAAACACACACACACACACACACACACACACACACACACTACACCTCCTGCATACACACATACAAAAGCACTACACACTATACCCCTATAAACACCCTACCACTGCATTCATACTATGCCGATATACCCCTATGCACACACAGAACTCCCCTAAACACACTATTATTACCACGCCAATACACACATGTGCACAACACCTATATGCATACACTCAATGCCACCCCTGCAACTCCTAGATACATGAAATACAGTCCTTACATGCAAACGCAACAAATCACTAGGCACACACTCTAAAGGCCCTATAAACACACACACATACACATACGTGTGTGTGTATATATATATATATATATACCTATACACTACAGGCCCCAGCTACATATTATACACCACAAACAGACCCCATTTACACTCTACAGCATAACCGTCTCCTCTACACACATGCAATCACATAAAAAAAACATCCAAACACATAACACAGCAGGAAGCATTCCCACACGTGCAAAACACACTTTAACAATTCTTTGCCACCTGTGTTCTCCGGTACCCACTACTGGGGACACCAGAGACCAGTCACTAGGGCTTTGTCTCCATCAGAGAGCACTGAATGCTCTGGTAGAGAATCACACTAACATAACAATTGAGAGGCTGGGTGGTGCTAGTCATTGGTGGCGATATAACGAGCCACATTTCTGGCCCACCCTTCCTAGTGGGCTGCTCTGCCTGGGCTTACTTTTCGTCCCAGTCAGCCCTGTTCACCGGCCCACATTCAGGACAAACAGACAGACAGACATAGTTTAAACCCTAATGCAATAGGCTGCGCACACCTATGACTGGGAGTAAAAGTCTATTGCTATTTCTATTTTTATTTTTATTTTATATGCATGTGGTATTGGGCTTGTTGCCTAAATATCGCTCCACTTCTTGATTTGTTTTTTAGATTTTCGCGTTTCGCCCACAACAGGCTTCTTCCAGTAGAATAATAGTAAAAAAGACTACATTTACTATTATTCTACTGGAAGAAGCCTGTTGTGGGCGAAACACGTTTAGAAATTGTTTTAATATTTTTATAATGTTAAGAAAGGAATTTTGGGCTCAAATAATTTTCTTCTGCCACATTCCTTATTTTATTTCTAATTTTTATTCCATAACCTGACTAACCTGAGCCAATACGGATTTACGGAATATCCTTAGGTGGGGATCATACCACCCATGTGCTAAAAATTGAGCAGATAAGAATGCTCAATACTTTGTAAGTACATTTCATACTTTCTTTTCAACTTATATTAAACAGTGAGCACTATATCCTTATTTGTTTTAATTTCCGGTTGGAGTCTTCGGTGGATCATTTATTCTGCAAGTCACCGCTCCATACATCCCAGAGTGGGGATCATTCCACTCCACGCATTTCATACCAGAGCTGGATTTTAGCTCTGGAAATTGTGAGTAATTCGAATTTATTTACATATATTTCCGTTTATATCAACATACTGTACCATTGGTCGTTTCTTTTTTTTTTTCACATATGGCCTATTGAGAAATACAACTCATCTCCTGGAAAAAGACTAGACTACGTTACAAAGAACATTCTTCATTTATTTGTGGACTATATATTTGGACTTTCTTACTTCAGTTAAAATATCTAAATTTTATATAATTTGGACTTCTTTTTACTTCATTTTTATATATTTCCATTAAAAGCACGCCCTATTTCCTTTGATTTTTCTGTTCTGTATCCAACCACAAGGGGATAGGAAGGTACCCCCTTTATAGGTGTGCTGCCTCTCTACTAATGTGTTAATTTTTTGTGGCACTTTTAGCGCTGATCCTATTTTGATTATTTTAGATATATATTTGTGTTCGGGGCATTCTCATATGTTATAGAATAAGATAGGTTGCACAGATGTAGCTTTAGGTATAATCAGTTGTGGTGTGCCAAAACCGACGTATGCTGTAGGCCGGTAAAAAGTGGGCAAAAAGAGACATTAATGCAAAACATTATACAGGATCATAGTGCATTTGTTAACCATCAGGCAGACATTTTAATGAAAGCTTCCTAATTCCTGAATTGGCTGTGGTATGTAAGTTGCATAAACCTATGATTCCCAGCGTCCCTGATGTCTTGGCTATAGGCCGTGTAAGCTGCTCCTATCCTAGGAGTGCCCTGAGTAGTCGCTAGGGTTTAGTTTGAGCCCGGTGAATGAGCAGGTGGACATAGTTCATGAACTTACCTGTGGTAAGGATAGTATCATACAGCGATAGTAATGGTTCAGTGGTGCATATGGTGGCGTGCCCAAGAACGCAACCAGTACCTTAACCCGGCACCCAGCATTTCTTGTAAGGTAGTAGGTTATATGCACTGGCTCGCCCATCTGACTCGTCTTAGTTTTAGGAAGGGACTGGACATAGTGGTCTGTGTGTTTTAGAAGATAAGAGGTCAACAGGCACTGTTTATGATATTGGCCGCTGATAGAGAGTTATTTTTTTGGCCTGAGAAAGCCGTTAAAGGCTAGGTAGGTAGCAGTTTTGATAACTGCATTGGTACGTGGCTTGGAAGGTGCATGGTCGAGTGGTTCTGACATGGTTTAAACATTGTATGTCTATGGCCAGTATTTAGTTTTAGCAGGAACGTCCGCTTGGCTAGGTCTCTAAGGATGGGGTAGGAGGATAGGAACCCTTGTTATTTGGAAAGGAGAACTACATATAGTGTTGAATGCCCGTGAGATAAAGTTTAACCATGTTGTGCGAGAATTTTTAACTTAAGGTGGCAAAAAGAGGCGAAGGCCATAAGTGGTGAAACCTCAAACTAGCTAAGTGATGGTCCGACATGAAACGTATTGTATAAGTGGAAAACCCTGTAGCAAGCGTGTTGAGTTCTGGTGGACAAGGCCAATTTAGTCAGAGCCCGGCTATGTTGGTGAGGTTCATGTAATCCATGACCTTGACCATAAATGACCCCCCTGCCATGGCGGCTGTCACGGCAGCTGCCACAATAGTTTATCATTACGTGTGGTTAAGAAAGTCCACCATATGTATAGGTCTGCCATGGCTTGGTTGTCAAGGGACAGCCCCTGATCATCATGCAGGAGTGTGGAAAAAGCAAAGTGGTCTTAGATGAAAGCGCGGCCTGCGGTATGATGCGCATGGCAAAATTTAAGGAACCTGGTAGGGATTGTAGTTCCATGCGGTTGCAGGTACCAAGCAGGAGGTGGTAATTTGATGCTGTTGCGACTGTTCCTATTTCTCACGTGGTAACTTGTTGGCGTGGATGCCGAGTCAAGTTGTGTGCCCAGGAATGTAACGATAGTGTCTGTGTCTTCTGTGACCTTAGGGAATACTGGGACACCCAAGTGTTCAGACATACTAATGGCTTCCTTGAAGCTTTTAGAGGGAAAGGCGTTCCCTTTGACCAACAAGAAATCATCTTGTGAGTGTATGACTGTGGGGCATCTGGATATGTTTAACCACAACCATCAAAGAGTTCAACGAATATATTAAAGATTGTGGGCTGCTCTTGACTCGAAAGTTAAGCAGGAGAAGAAATATATAACTGCTGCCCATAAATGCCCTGTAAGTGCCAGTGTAGGATGGATGGTGGCAGTCTGAAATGCGTTTGTGATATCAGTTGTACTTAACCAGGCTTCACCCCCTGCTTGAGTGATAGCTGTAATGATATGAACAATGGTGGCATAATGTAATGAAAACTCCTTGGAGAGTATGAGGGAGTTGAGACTTGGGGTAGCCGAGGCGTGAGGTGCAGATAAGTCTATGATCAGTTACAGTGTGAGGGAAGATTCCCTGTGACAATCCCAATGGGATTGCGCCACACTGTAAATGGTGTAGATCGGAGAGGCCCAGGTAGAAATCTTTCTGCCATTTCTTGGGCCATGAGTGTAATGCCAGCAAGTTAGGGCATTCTAGATTCCCCCAAAAGTATATGGCAATACCTGTATGGAAAGCCTTTAAAAATCGGAGATTAGGAAATCAACTAAATGTCTGGAAGGGTGAGGAGTTAGAAAGTACTGGAAATGCATAATGTTTACAGACGTGAAGTAAGGTTCAGGGTACGTTTATTGGGAAACATGTTTGCATGTGTCCTGACATATTGAGAACATATCTGCAACAGTCTGCATGCACTGAAACTACATGTGCCAACATGGAAATTGTTGCAAATCTGGGATTTGCCAGAGAATGAGATGACCCAATTTGTCTCTGGTGGTTCTCTAGGTACTACCAGAAGTGCTAGAGCCTGGAGCCTGAAACGTGATCGTCCGCTGTGTTGGGACTAGCAACATCTTCTCCAAGGTGAAAGTGTGTTGACTCTAGCTGGAATGTTAGGTAGAGAGAAATCCTTACCACCTGCTTGATACATACAAAAAACATGAAGATAGACATTATAATATGAACCCACAGTGTGCTAGTACTGGCTTGCTAGCTAAAGCCACATGGTGAAACAATTAATCCTTTGTTTGGTGACAGGTGAGGCCCTGCTAGTTGCCAAGTGGCTTGAGAGGCTCTATCTATGCAATGGCGCGAGGGGATTTTTGTGGCCACCAAATGTAGAGGCAGGATGTTCGACTCTCGGTGACTGTAACCAGAAAAAAGGGGAAGGGAGTGACAGGTGAGGCCCTCTCTATATACCATGCGAGACGGTTAGCTCACGAATGGCCCGATGTGTGTTTGCCTCCGAGCGTTGGCCTCGCGGGACCATTATACGACAGGCATAGATGCCATGAAAGGAGAATACCAATTGGAAACCTATAGTCCCTAATTGCCAGTACGCTAAGGAAATACCCTGGGGGAAACAGAAAATGTATGTATATACCACATGAGCAGGTGTATGTACCTGGTAGTATGATTAGATATCCTTACTGGTCGTAAGGGTTATTAATACCTGCGTCCCGGACGGGTAAAACAATGTATGAAAATTGAATATAGACATTTAAAAGCGTATACCCATATGTGTGTTACGCAAGTTTAATAGAACAAAGTGCTCCGTCCCAATGTTTATTGTATGCTTGTAATGCCCCTGTTTGAAGGAAATTAACTTGTCGGGAGTGTTATATCATGTGTGATATGGAATACTACTGTACCCCAAAATATGAGTGTAGTGAACCATGACTGGCTGCTGAATAACCTAATATGTGAAAATACGCAATTGGAAGGACTTATATTTTAAGCATGCAAACATACAAATATTCCGTATTAGACTCTGGAATCCTGCATAGTGCTTTAAATAGTATGTGCATTCTTGGGTAAATGTATGCGTATTGTCAGCAAATGTTACTAAATGCCTATGTAGGCAGGTATGCAGGAATGATTATATCATAGCAAGCATGAATTGTAAGGAAGTGTTATTGTGTAATTATAATGGGAATGTTATGAGGGGAATAACCATATGTCTGAAAAGCCTGTAGTATACCGTTTGACAGATAGGAGTCAGTATAAAAGCAAAAATGCTGTAGTTAGTTTGCTTATGAAGTGAAATAAAGTATGAGAAGCCTGTAGTATACCGATTGACCGGTAGGGGTCAGCATGTAGGCGAAAATGCCGTGGTTCATTGGTTTGTACATGAACTGCAATAATGTCTGAGAAGCCTGTAGTACACTGAATGACCGGTAGGGGTCAGTGTGTAGGCGCAAATGCAGTGGTTCGTTGATTTGTACATGAAATGCGATAATGTCTAAGAAACCTGTAGTACACCAAAAGACCAGTAGGGGTCAGTGTGTATGCGGAAAAAAAAAAAAAATTGTATTTCGTTTGTAGTTTTAACCAAAACAGATTTTACATGAACAGCTAGGTGAGTATACGGTAACGAAATAATCGTGCAAAATGAAAGGAAACCGTAAAGTGAGGACCCGTGCTGTGCTGAACGCCGTGGGAACTAATCCTGGCGCGACAGGTGGGTCAACTTACGGTTTGAGAGTCCCTGAGACACCAAATGCGAAGCTGACCGGAGAGAAAGCCACTGAATTAACGGAAAGCCCTGCTGCAGGATTCCTGGACACAGCTTGGAGTAGGAGACCTCATGGAGGAGAGGTGAAAAAAAAATGGCGTCTTGTGTGACCTGGAAGTGGATCTCATGCAAATGCTGACCTTGAACAGTCTATTCATCTGACCAACAAAGGTAAGTAGGGAAAGAGGGGAGTCCCTTTTATAGGTCTATAGCCCCTCCCACAACTTCAGGGGGGGGGGGTGTGTGTGTGTGTGTGTGTGTGTGTGTGTGTGTGTGTGTGTGTGTGTGTGTGTGTGTGTGTGTGTGTATATATATATATATATATATATACATGTATACACATACATACATATACACACTTTTGTGTGTGTGTAATGTATGCATGTTCAGCTGAAGGTAACCCTGTATGTATTTCTCTCTCACATGAGTGATATACTTTACTGATAGTTCAGGTATAGCTTGACAACTGTTCCAGAGCATTTTACACACACTTCGTATAAATGCATCATTTTATTAAAAGCCTGTCACCAAGATCCAAAGACAGTTGTTCACCCTAAATCTTGATTCCAAGCCCACTCAGACTACAGACGCTGAGGCTGTGGGATTATTGGGACACGCGAAGCACGCAGTGTGCCCACCCTCGTTCCCTATTGCCCCCACCTCTTTCTTGCCTCCTGTAGGACTAGCAGATGGGACGGACACTATACACATCGAAAGTCACTCCTTTTACGGTTTCGGCCTCTTTTTACCTGGTGGCTGGCCAGACTGGCCATGTATGGGCACCCTGCGGCCAGAGAGAGCCAAAGGGGGGCAAGGTCAGTGCCCAAGGGCCTAATATGGATAGATAAGGGGAGAGATCACGGAAGAAAGGGAGGGCATGGATATATAGAAATAAGCCGTGACCGGGATTCAGTCTGAGCGAGCTGGAGAGCTAGCTAAAAAGCATCCATTGCACTACCTGAGAGAGACCGGAGCCCAAGGTAAGAACGTGTCCTACAGGGGCGAGGGGCTGAGAAAAACGGTTGCTCCAAATGAAGATTTTTAGAGAATTGAAGGAACGGTAGAAAACAGTAATTTTATAGCGAATAGAATATTAAATAAGAACAATATTGACAATTTTGAAACAGCACTGTAGTTACTGACTTAACTAAAAAATTATGTCACAATAATTACTGTAAGCAGTATTAAAAGAATCGAAACTGCACATTGATGTTTGTAAATTGCATCAATTGCACACTGATGTTTGTAAATTAAAATACAAGCATAATTCTCAATAACTCTAATCCAAGCTGCAAAAAATATTCCACAATTTATCAAGCAGAATAATAACCAAAAATACATATGAATAGAGTTATTCGCTCGTTTTTTTCTATACAGAACAGTTTCAGGTAAGAATTTTAAATGTGCTGAGACCCGTGAGTGGCATTTTTATAAAGTTATTGCTCCACTTTCAAAAATGTGCCCCTCATATTTGACCTTTTATAAATAACTCTTACTGCTAGTAATAATTATGCTCTGCATGATAACTAATATTAAGAACACATATCAATTAAAATGCATAATTTATAGAAAGGAAGACAAGTTAATACTTAAATATATGAAAGTATGTTTTTTTGGGTTTTTTTTTTAACATACAGGAAGAGTGACTGTTACATTGACTGTCCAGCAGAGTTGATGTGAATATAGCTTTTGGAAATGTCAATTATATGAAAAGAATACACCGCTGTTCAAAAGGATAGGTAGTGGGTACTGCAGCCATAATGGTTTAGATATGCCAGTAAAATATCTGGAGAATACAAATACAAATTGAATAAAAAGTATCTAATCTTGCTGAGGTAGAGATGTTTATTTGTTTTTAGATTTAGATTATTTATCTCACAGTTAAGTGAATTAAAGTATCCGTGCTAAAGAATATCCACAATTTGAAATAGGACAAAGGGCTCAACAGTAAGTTGAGACGAGCGGACAACTAAATTGCAATAAGGAAAATAAAAATATTTTGCTGGATTTGGTATTTCATTTTCATTAATATGATTTGCCAGAAAATTTGCGAGCTCACCACAACTTAATATTTAGTGAATAATTCTTTAAAACCGTACTATTATATTTGTTTATTGTACAAGAGATACAGAACTTTAATTTAAAAAATAAATACTTATTGTTTATTGGCATTCTCATTTAATTATGAAAATCAAATATAAGATCATTATTTTTGCTTGCATTTTTGGGATTTATTCACTAAAGAGTGAGTTGAGAGCCAAGTAGCTGTTTTATATGCTTTTCAAATGATTTATCTACAAAAAAAGCCATTGAACTTTAATAGTGACTTGTGTAAAAAGATCATTTGGACAGTTTTTTTCTTACAGTTTTCAATAATTTCTTGAGCTGTTTAAATTTAAGCCATTATTATGTCACTACAGCCACGCTATTTGATTTCAACCCATCGCAAGTTGCTGCTTAGTTAATATTCTCTGCAGTGTTTCATTTTAATCTCAAAGTGGTCATGGTGGCAGGATTCTGTATGTGCAGTGATTAAGCTTTAAACACTGCACATTCTAAGATATTGGCAATTGTGTGGGCTAGTTTCACCCCTCCGGCATACGTGACTTAGGCAGCCTTGAACTCTTTTCTGAACTCCTTAATGTCAACTCTGTGCATAAAAGCCGACCATCAGCGTGCCCTGCATGGTGCCAACAGATGTAACTTCTCCCTTGCAGACAAACCTTGCAAGAAGAAGTTCTTGTCTGACCTTCCTCCCTCTCTCCCACACTGATGGCAGCCTTTCCTGCCTCTCCCCTCTGGTGATATATATTATTTTGGCTCTGCCCTCCCTTCCCCTCTTTTTCCTCCCTGCCTCCATTTCCAGTCTCCTCTTGCCAGCTCAGAGCGAGACCCTCCAATCAAAGGCTTCTCTACAAGAAGCCTTTAATTGGGCCTTAGTGCAAATCCTATGACATCAGACGTAGGCTTGCTGAGCAACTATGTGCAAGTTTCTATGACATCAGACGTAGGCGTGCCAAGCAATACCTGGAGTTTCACCCGGTGCTGGATTAGGGTAATTAAACTTAGTTTCAAATGGGGGGAACCTAACGAATAAGTCCAATAGGGCATTATTCTATTTAGTTTTAAAAAGGGTTGGAGAAAATAAATTAATCACCACACAGTATATTGAACTTTTCAGAAAGCTGCCATCATGTGTGATGATGAAGAGACCACAGCACTTGTGTGCGACAATGGCTCCGGCCTTGTGAAAGCTGGATTCGCTGGAGATGATGCCCCAAGAGCAGTGTTCCCATCAATTGTTGGGCGTCCCCGTCACCAGGTATGTAAAAAAATTAAATACAAAATGTGATGCATATGTTTTGGAGATGTGTATATCATGGCCATAATTATAATTATTTTCTGATCCATTTGGTTATATTTTTACCACATCAGTGGTTTGAAATCAATAGGGAACACAGCTGCAACATTGTGGCCTTCTATTCTGTAATTGTAATTTGCAATGCAAGTGTCAACAGGTACAGGGTGCTAAGGATTGTGACTGCAGCAAAGGTTATACACCAGTTAAATATCTATTAACCCCTTAAGACCTGGATTCATTTGTTTGTTTTTCACTTAAAAGGATCCTATAGTGCCAGGAAAACAAAGCACTATAAGGTTAATAGGTCCCCACCTATTCTCTGGAACTGCAATGTTTTACATTGCAGCACTAAGTGCAGTGGTCTGGGTGTTTACAGTGTCCCTTTAGCAATTGCCAAAGCAATTTTTGAGTTTTTACTATGTGTCTTTCTCATTTATTGCACTAACACACATAAATATATATATATATATATATATATATATATATATATATATATATATATATATATATAAAATACAAAAAGTGCTTTAATTTGATGTGACATATACATATATTAATGTTCACTAATTAGAAAAAAACACAAAAATAAGAATAAAAGTCAACATTTTGACAATAATAATGTGTAAATAATTAGTGCAGCTTTAAGAAAAGTAATTAAACATAAATATAGGATTTGGAAGATACACATAGCACCAATATTTATAAGATTTGGAACCAAATGATCAAGTTTGGTCATTTGTTTTTTGCAAGTTAATTTATCATTTGAAGTACTATTTATTATTTAGTGGAAGCACTAGCAGCCAATCGGCAAATAGTTTAATACCCTCGGCAATGTAAGAGCTTTCTAGCCAGTTGCCACATTAATAAATATATTTTTAAAAGGCCTATTGGATCAATATGACCCCCATATTACTATAAGGGAGCTATTAAGCCTCCTCTGAACTGGACAGCCATTACTAACCAGGTACTAGAACGACCCAATGCCTGTACGGGGCATGTAAATTAACAAAATGGGCATTGTTCCCATCCGTGCCCTTTACTTATGGGAATTGGTTGAGGGACCTATTGGGGGTAACTGATCACTATCCACCCCAGCAGGTGGGAGCTGTTAAACTTAAAAAATAAATTGTCCTGTTGCCCTTTCAATGCTCAGCAGTTGGGGGCTTCTAATGCCCTCATTGGTGGCAAGTGGGGGCTGTAAATAATACAAAGATGGGACATAATGTTTCCACCCTAGCTCTCACAGGTGAGTACCATAAATACAATAGAAGGAGGACCATGTGCCCTATACCCAAGCTCCAACCCATGATTGGCAGGTGGGAGCTCTATTAATACACTTTGGGGACCTAATTTCTCACTTTAGCACCACCCATTGGCCATGAGTGAGGCCTCTAATGATTGTATACAAGAAGGTAAGACCTAGTGTCCCAGCAGCACACTAGGTTGGTCTTCCATTTTACCTACTAGAACACCCTCTTGCCATTGGCAGCTGTAATAGGTGGGGTGAAGATGCAGAAGCGGCTCTATAATTAGGCGATTTAGGTGGCTGCCTAAGGCCTCGTGGTGATGGGGGCCTCGCGGCCGCCTAAATTGCCTTAGGGCAGTGTGATATGTTGGGTCCTTGGTCACAGACTGAGGACCCGACACAGGAGGGGGCCCGGTGGCTTGCCCTTTATGCCACTCGGTGCGTGACCCCTCCACAGCGCCTGCCCGGGAGAACCAGAACAGTCATCCCCACCCTGTCTCCCCACACACAGTCACAGCCACTCCCACAAACCCTGTCGCATCCCCCTGACACACCCTGTCACCTCTCCATACATTCACCCTGTCACCTCCCCCCACACACACCCTGTCACCTTCCCACACACACTGTCACCATCACACACTATCATCCCCATACAGACACTGACACCCCCTCCATACACTATCACCATCCCCAATCACTTTTAGCCCCCATACACTGTCACCTCTTCACCCAGCTCCACTTTCATTAACCCCTTTTAATCCTGTCACTCTCATCCCCTCCAAGCATACCAAATTTACCCACTCTCGCTTTGCTACATTTACCCTATCATATTAATCCCCCAATCCTGCTAGACTCACCTTCTCTCGCACTATCACACTCACCACCTTCACCCTGCCACACTCACCCTACCACATAAACCCATCCACAATCCTGTGCTCCAACTGGGCCACTCTCACCCCAAACCCTCTCACACTCTCCCCCACAACCCTGCCACACTCACCCTGCCACATTAACCCCCCTTAATCTTGTCACACTCCCTCCTCCAAACATAGCACATTCACCTGAAACCTGTGATGCACCCCCCAACTATGCCACACTCACCCTGTCACATTAACCTCCTCCAATCCTGTCAACCTCCCTCCTCCAGCCATGTCACAACCCCCATCATTCTCACCCTCCCTTATTCTGTCACACTAACCTTCTCAACACTGTCTCAATTACCCCCTTACCATGTCAAACTCACCCTGTCACACTCACCAACTGAAAACATTCATCATTCGCACACACACAGACATGAAACATAGTTGTGCCATAACACAATGCACAAGGGCCACAGGCAGCCCCCATAAACACAACACACCGCAAGCAACTACCCCACACACATATGTCCCATACACATGCTCACAAAGAAATACATTCACACACAAGGATACTTTCTGTCAGACACACACTTTCAAGCACATACACAGTTAGACAATGTCAGACACACTCAGAAATACACAAACCTGCACTTATGTATATGCGACTGCCAGGCTATGTAACCATCCCCCGCAATCGCGACACTGCAAGCCTCTGAACAATGATACAGAGACTAGCTCTCTGTATTCAGCGCTGCAAGCCCATCCTTCAATATAACTACAGCACCTTATAAACACACAACAAACCCTATTTATTTTCACTTTGGGTGTTAGTAGGGGCCTCATGTTTGAATTTTGCCTAAGGCCTCACAAAGTCTAGAGCCGCCACTGTGAACATGCCATTGTCCACATCTCAATATGGTACTGCCAACACCAGATGTTTGGTAGTCTTCAATCCCATTAAAATTAAATAATCCTACTTACCCCCCTTACCCTAACAAATACCTGTAAAATAAAAAAATTATACCTACCATCAGAAATCTTCTTACTCTTCTTTTCTTTTTTTTTTTTTTTAAAAAGATCAAATTCAGAATCCTGTGATGGACCTCTGGAGTATTGTAGTATGCAATGATACCTTTTTTATTGGACTAACATAATATTTCAAAGACAAGTTTTTGAGAGTTTTCCTTTCATCCTCAGGTGTGAAGCAATACTGATCAATCTGATAGAGTTTAACACTTAAAACAACTTATGTGAGAGAAGGAGTGGGAGGGGGGTTACTGGGATGTCATAAATAGCAGAAGATGTGCCTGAAAGTGAAAGGTGTAGGTTGGCTGAGAATAGCCAGAAAAAAGTAAACATTTTGTTCAAGAGAAACAGGGCTTTCATTTGATATCACATATTAATATATGAAACATAACTGAAGGTGAATAAAATCTAAAATAGTTTGAAAAATTAAGAAAATGTGTTATTTTGCATGACATTTTAACTGTGAATGTCATAATACTGTTTTATTTTACTGCAATAAAATACACATATTTGTATTCAGCAATGTCTCACGAGTACCAAAGGTTTTATGAGTTTTTGGAAACTTACATAGGTGAAATATAGGGCTTTCCCCTTTTCCATTGAAATTTGCCAGATTGGTTTGCTGGGCCTATGTTGCCTTTGTGACCTTATGGTAATCCAGGAATGAAAATTAACCCCATCTTGGCATACCACTTGTAAAAGTAGACAATCCAGGGTATTCAAAATGGGGTATGTCCAGTCTTTTTTAGCAGCCACTTAGTCACAAAACCTGGCCAAAATTAGCATTTATATTCTTTTTCTAAACTGCCCTCTCACCGATGATATCATTCATATTATACATTTTACTGCTCTAAAACACTCATATTTGTGTAGAGTAATGTCTCACAAGTACAACAGTACCCCCTCATGTACAGGTTTTATGGTGTTTTGGAAAGTTACAGGGTCAAATATTAGATTTGCCAATTTCTATTTTTGCTAATTGAAATTTGCATGATTGGCGATGTTGCCTTTGAGATGATATGACAGCCCAGAAATGAAAATTAACCCCACCATAGCATACCATTTGACAAAATAGACAACCCAGGTTATTCAAAATGGGGTATGTACAGTTTTTTTTTAGTAGCCACTTAGTCACAAACGCTGGCCAAAGTTAGTGTTCATATTTGTTTTTTGCATTTTTTACACAAAAACTGCACTTTTACTGGTGATATCATCATCGTGATTAGTTTTACAGTTTTGTAACACACATATTTGTGTTCAGCAAAGTCTCCCAAGTACAATAGTATCCCCCATGTCCAGGATTTATAGTGTTTTGGAAAGTTACAGGGATAAACATAGGACTTGCAAACTAAATTCTCTGGACTTGCTGCTTGGGTTCTCAGGCTGGTCCCTCAAATTATAATTGATGAAATGACAATTATGTTAAAAGATTACATAAATATACATGTAGAATTTAAATATATATACATATATATGTGTTTAAATCCTACGTGTATATTTATGTAATTATATCTATTTATATGTATATATGTTTTATTTATTTTTATATATTTATATATATAATGTCATTCTAACTGTATTTTGATAACTATATATATATATATATATATATATATGTGCATATATATATATATATATATATATATATATTAATATCAAAATACTTTTAGAATGAAATGAAATATATATAATTTTTTAAATTTTATTTATTTATTTAATGCATTTATTATTTACATTTTATTAAAATATATATATAATATATACAATTACTGTATGTATGTATATATTATATATATGTGTAACTGCATAATAAGTGTTTTTTGGTATTGATATATATATAGCTATTAATATAAAAATACACTTATTATGTATGTATTGTATGTATAATTATTTTTGTAATCTTATTTCACCAGCAGGGGGACTGCCTGTCAGTTTTGGCAGTCCCCCTGCAGGCAGCTGCATAGGCAGCTATGCCCAGGGCCGGACTGGGGATAAAAGGAGCCCTGGAAAAAAATTTGTGCCAGCCCCATAAGTCACTGCGCCATATATTGTCGCGTGTAATATGTAAGGCTATGTCTTGCTAGGACAGATGATTGAGTTATATATATATATATATATGTATATTGCTTTTTCTAATAAAAAATATTGGTCCTTTCAGGGTAAAACGTTTAATTATACAGTAAGCATACTCACATGCAGACACAGGCAGTTTCACTGACATCTCAATGACACACACAAGCTCATTGATACACAGCCTCATAGACAAACAATCTTACTGATATACATCAGCTCATTGACATAAACACACAAGCTCACTCACTAGCAGACGCTTACTGTGGTGGTACTGGTGTCTATAGCTTGTCCCTACAGGCTTTTCAATGTAAACACTGACTTTTCAGAGAAAAGGCAGTGTTTGCATTGCTTCAAAGTGACACTGCTAGTGACAGTCACTCAGACGGTCACTAGAGGTGCTTCCTGTGTTAGTGCACCTACATTCAAGGCCTCCACACTCTGTAGGTGTTGAACGTTCCCCAGAGAGATACATTGATTCAATGCATCTCTATGAGGAGATGCTGATTGGAGTGGCGTTTTGCAGCCAATCCTATGGCAAAGCATTGGATTGGCTGAGAGCATCAAGCTTGATGATCTCAGCTATAGAGGCAGGGCCAGTCGAGGGGAGACCAGCATGCTGCGTGGGAAAAAAAAAAGGTGAGCAAAAACACTATTTTTAAACACACATTTACACCATGACAGACACAGAAACACACATATACCTTGACAGATACACACCCCATGATAGACACACACACACACCATGACAGACCATGATACAGACAGACACACACACCATGACGGACAGACACACACACACACCCCATGACGGACAGACAGACACACACACACCCCATGACGGACAGACAGACAGACACACACACACACACCCCATGACGGACAGACAGACACACACCCCGTGATGGACAGACACACACACACACACACACCCCATGACGGACAGAGACACACACACACACCCCATGATGGACAGACACACCCCATGACGGACAGACACACACACCCCATGACGGACAGACAGACACACACACACCCCATGACGGACAGACAGACACACACACCCCATGACGGACAGACACACACCCCATGACGGACAGACAGACAGAGCCAGCCCAGCTCAGCTTCCCCAGCGGCCGCCAGGACAAGTTCCCCAGCAGCCGCCAGCAGACCCAGGTGTCTGCCCGGCCCCAGGTGCCGACGGCCCACCGGGAAATTTCCCGGTATCCCGGTGGGCCAGTCTGGCCCTGGCTATGCCTGCCATGTGATCACTCTTTCAGAGCAATCACATGGCCCCCAGGGGCCTAAATTGCTGAGGGGAGACTGCCTGGGCTGTAAGGTAGTCCCCCAGTATAGGATAGCGGTGGAGGTGAGTAGACAGCAGGCCGCTGGGGCTCAAAGCCGTTAGGGCATTCTATGCAATATCTCAAGACACAGAATGATGCACAAGATATAAAAAATATATATAATAAATACCACATATAGTTACAATAGTACACGGCTATCTTTTGCACTTTTCCTTAATTGTTTGCTTTACACTTTGATTACACCACTATTTTAGCACCCTTTACACCCTTTACACACGGTTGATGTTGTTGTTCATGTTTGCCTGATAAAGGCTCCTATGTGAACTGAAATGTGCTTTTTCTTCTCCAATAAATCTGCCTTGTACTGCATTCCTGACTTTGTGCGCAGTTCTTTCCACTGTTAAAGGATCACTATAGGGTCAGGAACACAAACGTGTATTCCTGACCCTGTAGTGTTAACACCACCATCTAGCGCCCGTGGGCCCCTCATGCCTCCAAAAATATAGCAAAATCTTACTGTATTGAAGCCTGAAGCTGTAACTCTGCGTGCTGTTAGACTCAGAAAAACAAACAGTCTGCTGACATCAGCAGACGTGGTATCCTGATCCAATTACAGTGCTTCCCCATAGGATTGCCTGAGACTGACAAAGAGGCAGATCAGGGGCAGGGGCAGAGCCAGCATGATTCAAACACAGCCCAGGCCAATCAGCATCTCCTCATAGAGATGAATTGAATAAATTAATCTCTATGAGGAAAGTTCAGTGTCTGCATGCGGAGGGAGGAGATACTGAATGTTTGGATGCATGTTAGGCAGCCATGACCCAGGAAGGATCTCTAACAGCCATCTGAGGAGTGGCCAGTGAAGGTATCACTAGGACGTAATGTAAACACTGCATTTTCTCTGAAAAGACAGTGTTTACAGCAAAAAGCCTGAAGGTAATGATTCTACTCACCAGAACAAATTCAATAAGATGTAGTTGTTCTCGTGACTATAGTGTCCCTTTAAGCTGTGCACTATGGCATAAGTTAAAATATACTTTAAAAGATATGCATTTTGTTTATTTTTTTGGGTAATATTTTCTAATGCATTTTCTATCTAATGCATTAAAAATATGAGTTAAGTCCTAAAAAGAAATCCGTATGGGAACATTTTGATTTGTTAAGTAACGCACATAATTAAATTCGTAACTAGCCTCCAACACATTCATATGTGTTTTTGAAGTGCCTAAACATGTATTCTGTGGTGTTCTATCAACTAGAGAATTATTAAAATTCCACAGGACCAGTTTCATCCCCCCTCACCCCCCTTTCATTCTTCACATAGGAATTGTTAATGGGGCCAAGCAAATTCATTTCCAAGCAGGTTCCAGGGCCTCTGCCTAACCTCTAGGCCCTAGGTTAGTCCTGCGGTCAACACATCTGTCAATGGCCCCTCAGCTCTCCTCACCAGGCAGATTCTTTCAAGTACAGACTGGGCCAATCCTTGTAATTCTGGAGATCTAGGCAAACTATGATATTACATAGTTCTGCTTTTGCTTTCTCTAATAGTGGCCTTGATTTAATACATTTGGATAAGCTTTTCAAATGGTCACAATATGTTAGAAAAACTTTTCAAAAGTCACCATTTAAGCATAAGGGAATTTTTGTCAATGAATCCTTTGAAACATTTTTTTTCCTAATGGATTGTAATCATTTGAAAGCTTATCCAAAAATATTAAATTCCCATGGGTTTTCACTAAAACCCAGGTAATATTTTTACATTGAACTAATTTTTGTACCTAAATAAGCATATTTCTAAAATGGGAATAATGTAATAAATTCAGGTTTTCTTCTGCACAGCAAAAGAAACTAGCTAATAGTTACTCATTAATTCAAGGTCTTAAGTCGTCAGTTTATTTTATCATATTGCTACAGTGATTTTTTTCCCATATATCTTAGGGTGTCATGGTTGGTATGGGTCAGAAAGATTCCTACGTAGGTGATGAAGCCCAGAGCAAGAGAGGCATCCTGACTTTGAAATACCCAATTGAACATGGTATTATCACCAACTGGGATGATATGGAAAAGATCTGGCATCACACCTTCTACAATGAGCTGCGTGTAGCTCCAGAGGAACACCCCACCCTACTTACTGAGGCTCCATTGAACCCTAAAGCAAATCGTGAAAAAATGACCCAGATCATGTTTGAGACCTTCAATGTCCCAGCTATGTATGTGGCAATCCAGGCAGTGCTGTCTCTATATGCCTCTGGTCGTACTACTGGTGAGTGACATACTAATTACTTTGCTGCAGAGGGATTTAGATAGACTGAGGTACTAGGCACTCAAATGGCAGGTAGAATTTAATGTAGTTATGCACTTCAGAGTAAAGAATGCACAAGCAACTTATACCCTTAATGGAAGCAAAGTAGGGATAACAACACACAAGAAGGACTTGGGAATTGTTGTAGACAACAAACTATGCAACAATGTGCAATGTGAATCAGCAGTGGCTAAGGCCAATAAGGTATTGTCATGCATGAAAAAGGGCATTCATTTTCGGGATGAGACTATCATTTTACCTTTTTATAAATCACTGGTAAGACCACATCTTGAATATGCTGGGCACCTGTTCTAAAGAAGAATATTATGGCACTAGAAAAAGTGCATAGGCGGGCTACAAAATTAATAAATGGAATGGAACATTTTAGGTATGTAGAAAGGTTAACATAGTTAAACCTCTTTAGTTTAGAAAAACATTGCCTCAGAGGGGATATGATAACATTATACAAATATATCCGGCGACATTGCAAACCATTGTCTGTAAATCTATTCACAAACAGGACTTTACATAGGACACGAGGTCATGCATTTAGACTGGAAGAAAGAAGATTTAGTTTAAGGCAAAGGAAGGGTCTTTTTACCGTAAGAACAATAAGGATGTGGAATTTTCTGTCTGAACAAGTAGTTTATCAGAGTCCATACAGATGTTTAAACAGCAACTTGATGCATACTTGTAAAAACAGAAAATGCAATTATATAATTTTTCAACTGTAGCTTCTTGATCCAAGGATAAATCTGACTGCCATTCAGGGTTTAAGAGGGATTTTTTCCTAGTTTGTTGCAAAATTGGAAGTGTTTCAAACTGGTTTTGTTTTTCCTTCTTTTTGATCAACAGCTAAAACCAAACGTGAGGAAGGCTGAACTTGATGGACATATGTCTCTTTTCAGCCTATGTAATAGATCTAGGCAAACTATGATATTACATAGTTCTGCTTTTGCTTCCTTTAATAGTGGCCTTCATTTAATATTTTTGGATAAGCTTTTCAAATGATTACAATATGTTAGAAAAACTGTAACAGTGCCCAATTAAATTGACAGATTTATGTTCATAAACATGGTTAATCCTTAAAATATAAACATTTGTAAAATTAGAGGTATTTTAAGTGTATAAAATATGCTAATTTTTTATTACATTTCCATACAGCACTTATAAAAGTGACTTGCCAATGGCAAAAGGTCAAAACAGGTTATTTGAAGAAATGGGATATAATTGTACAAACTATTTAGAACAATGGTATGTACACAGTTAAATGTTAAAGAGTTACATAGTACTATAGGTTGGAAAACTAGACTCATATCCATCAACTGTAGCCTTGGATTATACCTCCATAATAAAATATGTTCTATAATACTGACTTTTCTAACCAGGTATTGTTCTGGACTCTGGTGATGGTGTCACACACAATGTACCAATCTATGAAGGTTATGCCTTGCCACATGCGATCATGAGGCTTGACTTGGCTGGTCGTGACCTGACTGATTATTTAATGAAAATCCTGACAGAACGTGGCTACTCTTTTGTCACTACTGGTAGGTTGTTGCTTGTACAATCACAGTTTAATATCATTCTGTCTTAATAATGGCATTCCACTTTCTAACCATATTTGTTAAATATAAAAATCTTGATTAGTTTCATCATGAAATTTCTGTGAGGCACTTTAGACATAATTGGGATAATTATATCATCACTGTGGTAATTGTTTTCACTTACCACACTTTAGTTTGCTGAAGTGCTTTATGTGTGAAGTATGTGTTCTCTTTTATAATTTTGAAAAAAGTGTATGATTGGAACTGGCTGGCTGTCAGTCAGACAACTGCTCTGTTATGTAATGGTCGTTTAATGCAGTGGAGCTAAATACAAGAGGCAGGTAATTGCAGAGCTGCTGCCTTGCAAAGACTTCTAATTGAGGTGCATTGTGAAAACTGCTATTGGACAGCCACAAGTAGTCTATCCTGGGGAAACAAGAGGAGGGCTTTCAAAGGCTGCAGACATCATATCTGCATCTTTTGCAAGCTGTTTTTAGATGTACACCCAATAAAAAATGTAACAATAAATCTGCTAAATTACTAAATTATTTACAATTCCATTGGAGTGTTCTTTTAAAGTTGTACACTCGTATCTTTGAGCAACATTCATTCTTTGCCTTCATACAGCTGAACGTGAGATTGTTCGAGACATCAAAGAAAAGTTGTGCTATGTAGCTTTGGACTTTGAGAATGAAATGGCCACCGCTGCCTCTTCATCCTCCTTGGAAAAGAGCTATGAATTGCCTGATGGGCAAGTTATTACCATTGGAAATGAACGCTTCCGTTGCCCAGAGACTCTCTTTCAGCCATCTTTCATTGGTAAATCAATTTTTTTCTGTGCCTTGCAGCAATTCTAGATTATAACATACACTTACATGATAAAACTCATCCCGTATTTTGTAAATGCACCAGGTATGGAGTCTGCTGGTATTCATGAGACAACATACAACAGCATCATGAAGTGTGATATTGACATTAGGAAGGATCTGTATGCCAACAATGTTATGTCTGGTGGTACCACCATGTATCCAGGTATTGCTGACCGTATGCAGAAGGAAATTACTGCTTTGGCTCCAAGCACTATGAAGATCAAGGTACTTTGGCTGATTTTTTTATTTATTTTTTCAAATTGAATATGTACAATTAAACATTTTATTAATGGTTTAATCTTTGTTAAACTAATTTGCATATGCCCACCCAGAATCCTTTGCGTTTGTAACATCACTGCAGATTTGGGATTTCTGTGGGAAAAGCAAGTCTTATGGCTTGACTGGTGTGCAGATTTTTGTTTAACATTGTATTAACTAATATATATATATATATATATATATATATATATATATATATATATATATATATATATAAAATTAACTTTAAGATTTATTGATACAGTGAATGATCGTTCAATATTATGGACTGCAATTCTTAAATGTCTCATCTGCACTGGAACAGTATAACACATATTTTGATATTATTTATATGCAAATTAATAATAACACTAAAAATAAAACTTTAAAACATGATTTTCAATTATGTTGCAATGTGCTGTGTTTTAAATTTGTTTTATTTACTTTGTGTTTTCCAGATCATTGCTCCACCTGAGCGCAAGTACTCTGTTTGGATTGGTGGCTCTATCTTGGCCTCTTTGTCCACCTTCCAGCAAATGTGGATCACAAAACAGGAATATGATGAAGCTGGTCCATCTATTGTCCACCGCAAATGTTTCTAAACACTTTCATCTGACCCTTTATTAGTAATCTCTCTCAGGTTGGCAATGGATTGTCAAAATGTACCTTCAGACCTTTAAAACCGATGTCCATTATTGTTGCCTCACACGTACTGTGACTCAAATAATATACACAGTGTACATAAATTGTAATTTATTATAAATGTTTTGTAAGTTCTAAAACATTGACCTAACATAAACAATATGGAAATATCAAGTAATAATAAAGAGTCATTACATGTCCAACCTGTGTTTCTCATTTCCATTATAAATAGGAACATTCTAAACTTTAATATATATGATCTCTATTTAGTTTGAAAATATCAGAATGCCACCTTACACTTAATCTAAACTTAGTAATACGTTTAGGAAATATCCTACATACTCCTACTTACCTTCAAAAGAATATCATAGTAAAATAAAGAACATAAATAAAGAAAAACAAAGAAAATGCATAATTTGCTTGGTTTGGAGAACTTTAATTTTTACCTGTTACTTACATTTGAAGCCTCATAATGTATTTTATCCATATGCGTGACTGAGAATTTAAGCCAAAAAGTCATTGTCACAAGCCTGATAACTACACATGAGTGTAAACCTTGTATCCCAAATGGTGTGATAAATCAGCTCACCACAGCAAAACTGCAGCATGTTCAGTACTGAAATTATTACCACACGTTAATTAGATACCTTGAGGATCAAATAACTGTTCTGACCTCCACCTTACCTAGGATAACAAACTTGCTTCTGGTGTGTTTTCACTGAAGTTTCTAAAACAAAAGATGCTTTGTGAATGTGTTGTATAAAAATGTCCAAGTGTGCAAAGTGTTGGCAACAATTCTGGAAGAAAAAAAGAGATTGAATAAATTAAAGTAAAAAATAAATAGAAAAAGGAAAGTGCCGGTGGAAATGGAACAGATACAAAGGACCCTAGAAGAAGCAATGCCAAAAAAGAGATCAGAGTCACAAAGGATAAGAAAAGGCATATCAAAACTTGGGGGACTACACCATTTGAACTAATAGACTGATATTTTGGGTGAGTGAGTAAATTGTTTCATAACTCAAAACTAGCTAGGCACTCCAAGTAGGAGGGGATGGTAGATTTTTTACTATGAGTGGAATTGAATACTTATTGTGTAACAGATTGAGTAGTGTGTCTGTCTGGCTACTTTTGATTTTGGGTTCCTCAGCAAAGACACACCTTCGTATAATTACTCGAGATTTGCATGTAAATTTGTCCCTAATTGAAGTGTTTAAAACTGCTTTGTCGCGAAACTTGGCAAAAGCCTAATAGACACAATTAATCTTTCTTACAAGCATAATGTGGATATAACGATTATAAGAAAAATATTAGCGAATAGACACAGCTCAATTATGTGGGGTTTATTTCAAACTGACAGGCTAGTGACACCAGATGCTACTTTAATATCATCTGACTGGCTTGATGTAGAATATTTCATATACTTTTATGTAAGTTTGGATTGAGATAAGTAACATATGGTATCAATAACTCACAAGGCTTTCTTTGTCTGAGAAGTCTTGAATGTGGTTCTAAACAAATAGGATCCAATGGGAATATTACTAGGAATATTATTATTTGATTGGTGTAACCACACAAAGAAAGGTTTCGTCACATACATCCTTAATAAAAGTGGTGTGACAAAGATTATCTCTCTCCATTCCTACGTCCAGCAATTATCATCTGCTATTAAAAATCCATCATCCTTTAACACCCTTTGTTGTATAATTATATATCAGTAATTGTAAGCGTTAGTCTGATGCATATTGAGGTTTGTAAGTTACACACAGAAGTATTATAATATATATCATGGCGAGCCACCCAACAACAAGAAAAAAAGAAGAGAAATATATATATTATAAGAAGTGCCATTTTCTTACACTTGATGTCACAAAATATCCTATACATGGTGAAGAGCCCCCTGATCGCCCCTTTGTGACTATTTGACAATATACATTTCCTATTTATTGTCATTGTTTCTCAATCCAGATATAACAATAGCGCTCCACATGGTGCCCCACTGTAAAAATTATGATAAAAATAAATGTTGCTGCAGTCACTTGCTGGATACGTCCTGCAAGTTTTGCACAACAAGGACAAAGCAATGGTAAAAGGAACAAAATTATTACATAAATAATAAATCTTAATTGCTGGGCCATGTCTTGCGATTTAAACTGTTATTTGCCCCCAAACATTCCACCCCCACCAAAAACAAACAAACAAAAAAAAGCCTCTTTTCCATTCAATGCCATTTTTGTTGTTGATTTTTTTTTCCTAGTGCCAGGATCAGCAGTCTGAATTAAGATGTAAATCAGTTCTACCAAAATTAGGGATTATTCTAGTTTACAGTGGCCTCGTTAGGTGGCCAGGACTCCAACAGTGCAAAAACCTGAGATATATCCCAGAACTTAGAGTATTTGGAAGAGGGTGGCCTCATCAAACGAATGCCCCGTAAAAGTCTGCACACGGAAGGGTGTTTCCCAACCAAGGAATTGTCAATAGTGTCATGGGCTGCCGAAATGGCGGAGCGAAAAATATTAATCGATCGGTATGATTTACCCTGATCGAAAAGAGATGATAAGAAATTTAGAATGGATGAAAGAGATGCTGAAACGGGATCGAGATCCCTCTCCAGACACCAGCCGACCCAAATTCGCCATGCGGAGAGATAGGTTCGTCTGGTCCCTGGGGCCCACGAATCCCACAGGAGTGTTTGAGCAGTGCATGAAACTGAATCTATTTGAAAACCCAGAAACTGGACTATCTGAGAGGGTTCCAGAACTGATTTCTGGAAATTTATAACAAAACCCAAGTTTTGAAGGAGGGCAGAGGTCATGTGTGTGTGTTTGCGAAGTAGTTGTTGGTCTTGGGCCATAATCAGGATATCGTCTAGATATATGATGGAACGTATTCCCTGAGAATGGAGTAGCGCCATGACCGGCTTCATTAATTTGGTGAAACACCAAGGGGCGGAGCAAAGTCCGAAAGGGAGGCAGGTGAAGAAATCTATCTTGAAACCTCTGACTGTATGAAGGATCCAGTGATCCTGAGAAAGTAGTTTCCACTGTTGGAAAAAGAATGTTAATTGACCTGCGATTGTTACATGTTTCAAATAAGCAAGGTCCATTACCTGAAGCATTGCGTCCGCGCAGGGATGCAGAGCCACGTCCTCGGATAGAGCCTCTGGTGCTAAATAGTTGTCTGTGGTAGGGTCGTGTGTATCCTGTGGACCAATAGTCTGTGGGTCGGGGCCTGTAGCCTGCAAAGGCTGTTCTACTGGTACCTCGGCCCCTGAAAAACGTTGTGTTTGGGAGCGGAAAACCCTACGTAAAGAGGACTGGGCTTTATTGAGTGTGGTAAAGACCGAGACATGCTTGGAGAGGTCTCGCATGAAACTGTCATCGAATAGTAGACCATTGGCTTCTGGGCCCAGTTCCTTAGAACTCAAGTCTACCAATTTGGCATCAATTTTATAAAGTGCCGCTTTGCGTCTCTCTATCGAAATAGCCACATTGGCGTTGCCCAATAGGCATAGAGCTCTCTGAGCCCATTCTCTGATAATGTGCGGGTCAAGTTCACCGCTAGTGAGTGCCTCATCTGCTATTATAAATACCTGAATTATAGGACCTGAAATGTCCAAAAGTTTGTCTTGGGCCGCTTTCAACCCCTGTTCAATACCCTTGCGAGGGTCTTTTCCAGATTTCGTTAAGTAGGTGACAAGCATTGGGTCGAACTCAGGGGTAGAGGCAACTTTGCCCGGAATAGTTGGTCTCGGGCATTCAGCCCTTAGTTTATTTCTTATTTCTTTTTCGAGGGGCTTGCAAAGCCACATTTTGCAGAAATTGGCAATATGGTCTGGGGGGGGCCCATTCTGCAGAGCGCGGGTGACGAATCACCCTTGAGTCAAAAAAGGGGAGGCCCGAGGAATCCAGGAGGGTGTCTGAGTCAGGCACTTTAGATGGAAGGGTACCCTTGGAATCCTGACCCGGGAAGGTTTCCTTTACAAACTCTGACGTTGAGGAATCCTGGGGCGCATTCACCATGGGATCCTCATCAGAGTAGTCGGGGTCATAATCACTTAAAATATGGCAAGCCAAACAAGAAGGGTCTGTTGGATCCTGCATAATGTATGGTTGGGAGTGTTTATAGACCTTTGCAGGAGCTTTGCCTTTGCCCGCAGTAGCGCTATTCCCTTTCCAGGGTCTTTTGCGCGGGGTGCTGTCTTGGTCAGAGAGGTGGGAGTCCTCAGAATCAGAGGGTTGGTGTGTAGAGGGATGAACCTCTGCAGTAGTTCGTTCATGATAGGCTGCCAAAGCCTTAGGAATGGACTCCGCGATAGTGGAGAAAAGCCATTCCTTAAGTTCAGCAGAAATTGCAGGGTCTTGGCGGTCCGACATAATGTCTTTCTCAATATATATACAAATTATAAGTGAGGGCTGTCAATTAAAGATGAGGCAACTCAATTAGAATATCGGAGAAGTGGGGGTCACCCACACGAGACATCAAAACAGTGGGGGTCACCACCAACTGCCTGGCACAATAAATTGTAAAGGGCAATTAATGGAGGGTCATCCAATAATTACAGGTGGTGGTCAACCACTGAGTAGTTCAGAATAAACAATATATATACTATAGTCAATGAGGTGGGGGTCACCCACTGGAGAGTAAAAAGAAGGGGTGAGAATCACCAGTATAATACATATAATATGTACAGTGAGAAGATGGGGATCACCCACAAAATAAAACCAGGTGGTGTCAGCCACACAAATATTGTACACAGTAGTGTTTTCAGTATGTAAGTGGGGGTCACCCACAACAGAGAATAATGTCAGCCACACAAAGTTAATGAATGGCAATGTATGTTAAACACTCAATTTAGGGAGAGGGGTTCACCTAGGTTGTAGCAGGTTGGTCCTGTGTGGGGCAAAGCCTGCAAAAAACAGATAAGATATAGATCAGTATACTGATCGTTTTAATGAGATGCGCATATGAAATGAGGTTGAAGCAGTAATGGCAAAACCTACCGTCCACAACATAGGCAACAGCTGTTCCCACAGAATTTGATGAATGCCAGCGCGCAGATGCTTGCAGAGGAGACAGGAGCCACGGGGAGGTGCACCGCGGTTGGGAGATGGCCTCCGCGAATGAAGCTGCCGCAAGATTGCCGCCGTTGAAAGGGCGGGAAAAAAACGAGTAGGCGGGAGGAGGGTAAAGGCGGGAAAAAAGGTAGTGTAATGGGAGTAGACTCACCTGGGAGGCAAGAAGCAAAGAAAGAGGAAGTGGGAGGAGTATGGTGGCACTATATTGTTTCTGTGATGTGTTATGAATGGTTGAATTTTTCTTACAACATTGTTAACTGTTTCTTTGCTGCTGGGAGTTACAGTAAAGAAAGATAAGCAAATATGAAGACTCCTGTCTTGCCATAAAATTCTGGCATTAGATGGCTCAGAAATCAGACTTTCTTCTGATCACCCTATTAACCTGTGTTTTGCGAAATTACAGTTTGGTCCAAAACATATTCCAAGTCTATAATTTGGCATATTTAAAGGGACACTATAGTCACCAGACAACTGCAGCTTATTTCATTTGTTCTGGTAAGTAGAATCATTCCCTTCATGCTTTTTTTTACTGTAAACACTGTATTTTCAGAGAAAATGATTACATTACAGCCTAGCAATAACTCAACTGGCCACTCCCTAGATGGCAGCTAGAGGTGCTTCCTATGCAGAGTAAACAGCACTGCCATTAAGTGTCTCCACCCTCTGTGTCCAGACACTGAACTTTCCTCATAGAGATGCAATACTGATTGGCCAGGGCTGTGTTTGACGGGCTCTGCCCGTGATCTGTCTCCTTGACAAGCTCAACCAATCCTATGGGGAAGCATTGTGATTGGCTCAGACCACCACTGATAATGATGTCAGCAGACAGGGGCAGTTCACAGGCAGAAAAGAGGCAGAGCTGGGATCTGCAGACTTGAATACAAGTAAGATTTTACTATATTTAGGAAGGAAGAGGACTAGGTGGTTTAAACACAATAGGGTCAGAAATACATGTTTGTGTTCCTGACCCTATATTGTTCCTTTAAGTTATATACCAAGTCAGATTACAAGTAGGCATACTCTTTTGTCAGTTATCAGTTCTCAATACCAGAGAACTGTCAGTATA
Organism: Pelobates cultripes; assembly: GCA_933207985.1. Taxonomy (NCBI): domain Eukaryota; kingdom Metazoa; phylum Chordata; class Amphibia; order Anura; family Pelobatidae; genus Pelobates; species Pelobates cultripes. The sequence goes on from OW240913.1 coordinate 236,715,819, forward strand.
TTTATACTGGCAGACATTTTGTTTTAAGACAGAAATAAAAAATGTATACTGCAAGTCACCATCAGAACAGAGGTGACTCCTTTTTTGTATTACAATGCAAAGACAGACACATGTTTGCTTCTCTATTTTTTTATTTTTTTAAAGTTTTTATTTCGAAAAAACAGTGCTACAGAGCATGTATTTTACATAGTTATACATGGGATAAACAATATTGGGATAATCTAAACATTCAGGGTGGACAGACATTCTATCAGGTAGTTGCTTGGGGGATGAGGTAGTGAGAGTGAACAGTGTGACAAGTAAACATTTTACGCTGAGTGAGTTCAGTAGCAGAAATCCCATGGTAATGATTGTCAATCGTAGTCATGAGAACAGAAACTTCGGGGATTAACAGATCCAAGGTCCGGCTTGCGGGGAGAGGGGGGGGGGAGGGTGGAGAGACATTTTAGGTTGGTTAGGAGTTGGTTTTCTGGAGGTCTAGTCAGCTTTTAGGAAGCGTAGCCAAGGGCTCCAGGTATGTTCATATGTACTATAGGAGTGTGACCTGGAGTATTGTATTTCCTCTAAAAGGCGTATGGAGTCAACCTTATTGATCCATGTTCGGATAGTGGGTGCCTCAGGTTTTTTCCAGTGGCTAGGGATGAGAGCGTTTGCAGCTGTGAGTAGGTGTGTGGTTAGGGATCTTATGTTCTTGGGAACCGATGGTGGGAGGAGGAGGAAGAGTGCAATTTCTGGGGATTGGGGCAGTTGAACGTTGGTGATGGTATGAATCATCTTAATGATTTGGGACCAAGAGGTACAGATGACTGGACAAGACCACCATATGTGACTTGGGGTTCCCCGAGGGTGGGGACATCTCCAACACTGCGCAGAGGCGTTTGGGAAGATTGTGTTTATTTTGGAAGGGGTGAGGTGCCACCTGGATAGTCGTTTAAAGTTCCCTTCCTGTGTGTGCGTGCTCACACTTGTCTTGTGTACGTTGGAGAATATGTGTCTTCAGTCTGTTTGCGTTAGGGAGAGGTTGAGCTCGGATTCCCAGGATTTTGTGTATTTGGGTAGGGCGGGCGGTATTTCCATTTGCATTAATTTGTATAGGATTGAGAGGTGCTTCGTTTTGATATCATTGGAGGCACAGTGTTGTTCAAATGAGGTGAGTTGCCAGTGACCTTGGAGAATATTGGGGGTGGTTGATAGGAAGTGACGGAATTGTTGTAGGGTCGTGGGTTGTGTATCTCCCCAGATTGCGTTGGGTGGTCTAATTCCTTGGTCATCTAGTAGGGTTTGCAATTGAAGGTAGTGGGTGTGTGGGAACGCAGTAAAGGAGGAAGGGGAGAGGCCCGGGGGGAATTTAGGGTTGTAATTCAATGGGTATAGGGGAGACGGGTGAGGGGATATGCCCAATTTATCTCTTATTTGCAACCACACTTTAAGGGTGGGTATGATTGTGGGGTGTTTTGCGTGGGCTTGCAAGAGTGAGGTTTTTCCTGTTTGTTGCCACGGGATAGTGAAGAGGGGATGTTGAAAGGCAGAATTTTCGAGGTGCACCCAGTGTTTGGGATGTTGGGGATGGTCCATTCATAGACCCTATGGAGCATAGTAGCCTTGTAGTACAGTTCTACATCCGGGAGGCTAAGCCACCTTGGAGTTTGTGGTTTGTAAGAGTGTTGTATGTGAGCCTAGGGGGGGAGTGCGACCATATAAAGCGGGTAAAGGTCCTCTTAATGTCGGTGAAGAAGGATGCCGGCAGTGTAATGGGGAGGGTTTGTAGGAGGTATAGAAGTTTGGGGAGGACATTCATTTTGATAATATTGATGCGGCAAAGCCACCCGAAGTGTGGTTTGTGCCATTTGGTCAGATCACGAGAGATAGTCTGTAGCAGGGGCGGGAAGTTAAGATCGTATAAGTCTGTGAGGTGGGTTGGTAGGTGTACTCCCAGGTATTTGACATCCCTGGGCGCCCAGAGGAACGGGAAGGAGTTTCCAAGGGAGGTTTTGGTGGTACTGGTGAGGACTAGGGGGAGGATTTCGCTTTTCGAATAACTGACTTTGAAGTTAGAGACCCTATGATAAGAGGTGATTTCCTGCAGGATTTGTGGCATAGAACTCAGCGGTTGTGTGACCGTGAACAGCAGGTCATCTGCAAAGGCTGCTATCTTATATTCGTGGTCTTGTACCTTAAAACCGTGAATGGCCGAGTTGTCTCTAATCCCTTGAAGGAAGGGTTCCATGATGAGTACAAATAGAAGTGGTGACAGCGGGCACCCCTGTCTCGTGCCATTGGTGATTGGGAATGGGTCGTATAGATGGCCATTTACTCTAATGCGTGCTTGCGGCTTGGAGTATATGGAGCGTAGCCATTGTAGCCAGTGGGGGCCGAAACCGATGGCCTCCAGAGTGGCAAATATGAGGGACCAGTCCACCCTGTCAAACGCTTTTTCAGCGTCAATTGCTAATAATAGACTCTGTGTGTTTGACCTGTGGGCTAAATGTATTAGGTTGAGTAGCTTAGTGGTGTTGTTTTTGGCTTCGCGTGCAGGCACAAAGCTGGCCTGGTCAGGGTGGACTAGTCCCTGCAGGAGGGAGTGGAGACGGTTGGCAAGAATCTTGGCAAAAAGTTTGAGGTCGTTGTTAATGAGGGAAATTGGATGATAGCTTCCGCATAGCGAGGTGTCTTTCCCGGGTTTTGGAATGAGGGTAATGTGTGCCTCAAGTGTGGATTCTGGTAGGATTGGGGATGTGATCAGGGAGTTATATGCTGTCACGAAGGGAGTGGCAAGCAGGTCCGAAAACGTCCTATAGTATTTGGTGGTAAAGCCATCTGGGCCAGGGCTTTTCCCTAGAGGAGAGGTGCGTACAGTTTGGAGGAATTCATCTACGTGTATCGGTTCCTCTAGGTGTTGTGAAAGGTTGCTGGGCACTGTCTGCTTGATTCGGGGGGCAAGGTATTGCTCCAGTTCGAGGCTGGATGGTGGGGTTTTACGTATGTTATAGAGGTCGGTATAGAACTCCTGGAAGGCTTTGAGTATATCCGGGAGTTTATGGGATGTATCCCCTGATGGTGTTTTAATTTTGGATATGAAGGTGGATTGTTTCGTATCACGAAGTGCGTTGGCTAGAAGGCGTCCGCATTTGCTGCCTTGGGAGTAATATGAGTGTTTAGTAAAAAGCGTCTGCTGTTTGATTCTGGCGTTCATAATTTGTTGGAGTTCTGACCTTTTCTCAGTGAGTAGTTTGTATGTGTCTAATGTATTGTTGCGTTTGTGGGAGTTTTCCAGGGTTCTAATTTCTGTTAGTAGTAAGGTGGTTTTCTCGTTACGTTGTCTTTTGAGTTTGGAGGCCATCGCTATGAGGTGGCCCCGGAGGACACATTTATGTGCCTCCCAGAGGATGGTGGGTGATGTGGAGGGGTGAGCATTTTCTTGGAAGTATTGCGTGATAGTGGTGCGGGCATTATCAGTGGCTTCAGTATTGTTTAGCAATAGGTCGTTCAGTTTCCAATGAATTGTGGTGGCAGGCTAGGGATTTGAATGGCAAGAGACAGGGGCGCGTGATCCGACCAAGTGATGGGACCATAGTCACATGATTGTACCAAGTGGAGAAACCGATGTTGTGTGAATAACATGTCAATGCGTGAATACGTTTTAGTTGCATGCGAGTAGAATGAGTAATCCCTGGCATTGGGATGTGTGGTGTGCCAGATGTCGAATAGGCGTGTGTCATCTAGAAGCGAGGTGATTCTTTTTCTGGCTGTGGAATGGTAGGAAGAGGCCGCGGATGTGGTGTCCATAGTTGTGTCAAGGGAGATATTAAAGTCGCCTCCTAAGAGAAGAATACCCTCTGTGAATTTCTCCACCATGTGAAGATATTTGCTAAGTGATTTGCCCTGTCTTCTGTTAGGGAGGTACAGGTTGACTAGTGTGATCTTGTTGTTACCGATTTGTCCTTTGAGCATAAGTAGCCGCCCAGAGGTCGTGGATTCGTGTGCTTTATATATAAGCGGAGTGTTGGCTGCTATTAATATGGCCACCCCTCTCGCTTTTGAGTCTGAGTAGTTGCTGAAGTAGCCTGTGGGGTAGTGCTTGTTTCGAAGCGTGGGTGCTGCGCCCTCCTTAAAGTGGGTTTCCTGAAGGAATGCTATGTCTGCGTGCTGGGCCTGGAGTTCTCATAGTACTTGTGAGCGCTTTTCGGGGAGATTAAGGCCCCTTGCGTTGAGGGAGACTACTCGTAGAGTGGCCATGCTTTGGAGGGGGGGTTTGAGGGCGGGGGGTCTATGTACCCGGACCGTGGGGGAAGGGGGTTAAACAGCAAAATACAAACTATTTACAGTTAAGGGAACACTTGTTTAGTGAGCCCTTATAGAATTAGGGGTTTCCAGGACAACTGGTAGTGATGGCAACGGTCCTCGGGTATCTACAAGGGATAGCCGGGGATTGTTGAAGTTGCCTCTCTACTGGATTTGTTTTCCAGTATAGATTACACAGTTGTCGAGAAAGTACCTGACGTCTCGGGTGGAGGGGGGGGTACCTATGTGGGTTGAGTGGAATTTGGGGGGGGGGGTAGACGGGATCTCTGTGGATGAAGTGAGAGATTCGTCTGGGAGACCGGGGAGGGGGAATCCTCTGTGGTATGGAAAGTAGTCATAGGTGGGCTGAGGATTGCGGACAGTTAGACATCGCTTGGAATAGTGAAGAGCGACTCCGGAAGGTGAGGATCGAGGTGGGTGTTCCTCTCTGAGGCCTGTGTAGCTGTAGAGTAACCTGTGGGTGGGGGGTTTAGGCTGGGTTAGGGGTTGTATGGGGTCTGAGGGGTGATATTCTTGTGGCATGAGTGGCCTGCCCTCATAACCTGTGGATGGGGGGGTGTATTAGGCTGGGTTAGGGGTTGTATGGGGTCTGAGGGGTGATATTCTTGTGGCATGAGTGGCCTGCCCTGATCGGTCAGGATGGGTGTTTGGCTCTGCCCTTAGGCCCCTTCAAGTATTATGAAATAAGAACAAAAAACAGTCTATTACAGAATTGGAACCATTTTGCCAAGCCTTTCCCCACGCCTCAGGGATAGGGGGATAAGGGAGCGTTGCCTCTTCGCGTGTGATTAGTGTAGAGGCTTCATACCTGCCTCGGGCTTAACTCAGCGAGTGAGGACAGTCTGGTGTGAGACGTGTGGGAAGGCTCCTGTTGGCGACAATAAAAGATATGTTATTAAAGACAAGAAATGCATCAATGAGTACAGTGGGTCTTACAGGGTCTATGTGGGATACATCATATTCGGTTGTAAACATTCAATACTGCGTAAGGGTAGTAGGGAGGCTAGTGCCCAAGCAGCAGTAGCTTAGCTGGATGCGGTTAAGAGGGCCACTCAGGCCGGGAGGCTTATATCACAGTATAATTTGCGGAGAAATTTCAGTAAGTCATTAAAATTATAGAGGATGCATAATATGGAGCATAGTGGGAGTAGGAGTGGACGGAAGAGATTAAATTGGAGTGGGTTATGGAGCATCTTACGTGTCCCTGGTCGTGGTAGCGGATCGTGTAAACAGTCACAGGATCCGTTTGAGTGAAGGGCAGGTATCAGAGAGGCAGATCGGGAGGGTTATCAATCAGTCCCGTCTCAGAGTTCGCGTGAAGTGTGCCGGTAGGAGAGGGCACCTCTGGAGGTGTCGAGGTGGGTGAGGATGTGTCAGAGATGATCCTGATGCGTAGAAAGTTTATACGGGGAGATAGAGGTGAGGAGTTGCACGAAGTCGGTTCGGCGGTGCTGGTCCACAATCTGGGAGGGTTGAAGAGCCTTAATAGTGGTCCTGTGCACCTTTAGGTGAACTGGAGCCTGGCGACTTATCTGACCGGTCATTTCTTCTCTTTCTTGGTGGGGTTTGCCATCTTTGCCTCTTTTGCAGTGGGGCCGATGGTGCTGTTAGTATGACACCGTACCAGTCGGGTACCTGGATGTCTGGAAGGTCCAGCGCTCGGGTGAATATCCGAATGTCTTGTACCGATGCCAGGGAGTGCGTTTTGCCGTTATGTGTGGCAATGAGAGCTAGGGGGAAGCCCCATCTGTATCGGATATTCCTGGCCCTTAGTGATTCTGTGAGCGGACGCAGCGTGCGGCGTGCTTGTAGTGTGTGCCAGGAGAGGTCAGGGAAGATTTGGATGGGGTCATTCCGGTACAGCAGTGGTTGTGAGGTTTGTCGTAGGGCTCTAAGTATGTCTTCTTTTGTGGAGAAGTAGTGTACCCTGCATACCACGTCACGTGGCTGGTCTCTCTGGGCTCCGCGAGGCTTTAAGGCCCTGTGCGCCCTATCTAGCAGGATCGGTGAGTCCACCGTTTGACCCAGGATACGGTTAAACATGTCGGATAATGTGGCATGGAGATCTTCTTGGTCTTGTTCTGGCAGCCCTTTGATTCTAAGGTTGTTCCTACGCCCTCGGTTGTCGATGTCATCTATTACCCTGTGCATGGCAGATAAGTGCGTTGTGTGTGATTGAATTGTTTCCTGCATGTGTTGCATTTGTGAGGTCAGTAGGTCCCTGTCGTCTTCCAGGGTGTTTACCTTCTCTTTCACTTGGCGGATATCAGATCCCAGGGATTCCAGTTTGGTCTGGAATGAGACCTCCAGTTTGCCTAGCATGGCAGCGATGTCCGCTTTGGAGGGCAGGTTGCGTAGCACCTCTTTCAGGTCACTGTCTGCCTGGCATTGGGAGGCATCTGAGCCCTCCAGGCTTGATGGAGCAGAGCCGTCGTGAGAGGATTCCGGCGCCATCATGGGGCCTAGCGCGCCGGTTTGGTGGTCCGCATTGTCGCGGAAAAATTTGGTGAGTGCCCCAGATTTTAGAGGGTGCTACCGGGTGTTTAGAGGTGGTGTGCTGGACACTGGAGGCTCTTTTTGGATGGCCCATCTTGTGGATTGAGCCCGATGTTAGTGGATTCCCTTTCGGTTCAGATGGAGCTCACTCAGAACGCGTCCATGCGGTATCGCGGTTAGCTCCGCCCCCCTTCACATGTTTGCTTCTCTGTATCTATTCAATCAAGCCTGAGCTAAGGAATGCGACTAATGTAAACATTGACAGAGATAAGGCATGATGTCTGCAGCAAACCAGATACATTATATATATATATATATATACATACACACACACACACTATCCACATATAACTAACTATATTATATTAATCATATATAAATAGTACTAAGTTAATAATATTGAATAATCATGGATATAATATCAATGAAGAAATGTCATATTATTTACTAACGTTAGTGGAATATTTTTTGTGGGGATACCACATGCCTAAAGGGGTGTTCTGAATATTGGGGAAAATTTTAATTTTTCTCCCTGGAGATAATCAAGTTATTACTTTATCAATTAAAACATTTGGTTTCCCTTTTTACTGTTTTGAGCTGCTGTTTAAAGAAACTCCAGAATATGGATTCAACAAAAGAATGGTCTTAGGTATGGACATAGAAAATAAATTTAAGAATATGTCCTTTAATCATAATAATGAACAGGCAAATGATGAGAAACCAGGAATAAAATCAATATGCCGTAAATTAGAAACCTTGTTAGCAAAAGAACTAAAAATAAAATTGGAAGTGGCCACTTTAGAAAAGTATATTACAGATAAAATAGTTCCTAGGGGACTAAGATATGGAAAGTTGCCTGCGTTTGATAGGGATGATAGAGAGCTTATGGAGGAGTGGTATATGTTAATGGACAACCTCTCCTTCCAGACCATGACCTTCATCATCAAGCGCAGACAATTAACCCTATGTAAACTGGACAAAGACATTCTAGAACTTAAAAGGGAATGTGAGGAATTTAAAAATGAGAAAGAATTTGTAGAAAAAACTTATATGATAGGTGAAAAAATTGATAAATTAGAGCACGATGTAATACTGGTTAAACAGAAAAAGTATTATCAAGACCAAAAAGATTACATGACTAAAACGGCTTATGTTAAAAAATATGAAAAAGAAAATTTTCAAAACAAACCTCTAAGAAAGGGGAATAATAATTACAGTTTTAATTCTAAGCCCAATCAAAAATTCAGATCATTATATAATACAGGTTACAAAAATCACAATAGCCCCCATATCCCTATTAGGGAGGACTCTAGGAGGCAGAGGGATCAATCCAGAAATGAGATAAAAAGAATGGACCCGCATGAACCCAAGAGATGGGAAACCCAAAAAGGGAATTTTCATGAACAATATAGGAGCCAGAAACAAAGAAATTTCCATATACCGATTGGGAATCGTTATGAACCATTAAGAAAAATAAATGATAACCCCATTACCCCTTTTTTAGAGAAACGAAGGAGAAATTGGGAATTGAGCCCACCCCCAACTTATATCAAAAGAATCAAAAGGAGGGTAGACGGGGAAGTAGAGGAGGTAAAAGAACGAAAAGAGGCATAAATATGGACAAAACTCAAGTAGAGCCAATAGGGATATTCAATCTGTCTGATAAACAGTTAGGGAAGGCACATATTTCGCTACTCAATAAGGGTTTAAAATTTGCCCCCACCAAAACTTTGGATAAATTTCAATTTTTTGTGGATCTGAACAAATTCACAAGAAAATTATGTTTGAAAAAACATTTTGATAAAAATGTAGAGACTCCTAGAGCTATAGATGAACAATATAAGGTAATGAATGAAGCGATAATACATACCTCATTAAAAGAAAAATCTTTATTTTATCCCAAATGGTTAATGTCTGAAGGGATGACCATCTTTCAAAATATGGTCAACTCAGACATACAAAAACTAAAACCCTCCAACAGATCAGAATTAAATTTAACTCCCCAAGAACATGTAGCACTGAAAGATTTGAGACAAGATACCAGTATAGTAATTAAGCCAGCTGACAAGGGGGGTGGGATAGTCATTATGGACTATGGATATTATCTAGAAGAATCAAATAGACTACTTGGAGATGGGGTCACATATAAAAAGCTTTCCCAAAATCCTACACAAGATATAAAAAAGAAATTTGTTGAATTAATTGAAAAAGGATATAAGGAAGAGATATTAAGTAAAAAAGAAAGAGAATATATAGAGATTAAATTTGAGAAAATACCAATATTCTATTTCCTTCCGAAATTACTTAAGGACAAATCCAAACCCCCAGGTAGACCCATAATATCGGGCATTAATTCAATCTCGTGCAGACTTTCAGAGTATGTTGATCATCTATTACAACCCCTAGTGAAAACGTGTCCTTCATATTTGAAAGACACAACTAGTATTTTACAAGAACTACAGAAAATAAAATGGGAGAATGATTGGCTGCTCGTTACCGCAGATGTAGCGGCTTTATACACAAATATTGATCATGAACTTGGCATTCAAGCCATAAAATACAATTTGGAACATAAGTCTCTATATCCTGAAAATCAGATTTTGTTCATTTTAGAATCTATTGAGTTTATTCTACGTAATAATTTTTTCTGGTTCAATAACGAGTTTTATCTACAGATCTGTGGCACAGCGATGGGCACCAAGTTCGCTCCCAGCTACGCAAATCTATTTATGGCCTGTTGGGAATCCCTCCATTTTGGAGGAGATAGTGGATGGGAGTCGAACTTGGTGCTATACAGGCGCTACATTGACGATCTGTTTTTTATTTGGCGAGGAGGGGAAGAACTACTCAAATTGTTTATTCAGCATGTAAATTCAAATCGGTGGGGGATGAACTTATCCTTTGATTACAGTAATAAAGAAGTTAACTTTCTGGATCTCACCATATATATAGAAGCAAAGAATATTAAGACTAAATCTTTTTTTAAATCTGTCGATGTAAACAGCTATATAGAAATAAGCAGTTGCCATTTTAGTCCATGGCTTACTAATATACCTAAGGGCCAACTAACTAGAATAAGAAGAAACTGTACGGATCAAAAGTTTTTTTTACATCAGAGTCAACGAATTCTGTCTGATTTTAAGGAGAGAGGCTATCATGATCATATTCTAAATAAAGCTGTAGAAGATACTCAGCATTTAAATAGAGATAATCTTTTGGAGTATAGAACGAAAGAAAATAATAAGAAACAAGAAAATGATGTTCCCTTTATTTGTCAGTTTTCAGGTCCTCAGAATAAACTAGTTAGGAAAATCATCTCGGAACATTGGCACTGGCTACTAAAAGATCCAGTTTTAATAAAATTATTACCACCTATCCCAAAAATAGTACATAGAGGGGTGAAAAATATGAAAAGAATTTTAACAGACAAAATTCCAAATAAAAATCAATCTAAATTTAATTTTATTAATCAATTGAAGGGATTCTTTAGGTGTGGTTATTGTAATGCCTGTCGTAATACGGATAGTGGTAAACAGAACATTAAAGAGTTTAAAGCCAATGGAAAGACATACAAGATAAAAGAACTCATAACGTGTCAAACGAAAAATGTAATTTATATGTTACTTTGCCCATGTGGCTTGAGATATATAGGCCGTACGACTAGACAATTACGAACTAGAATATGTGAGCATACATATAATATTAAGAAAAAATATCAACTACACCAAGTTTCCCTACATTTTGAAGAATTTCATAATTCTGACCCCTCCCTTTTAAATTTTATAGGGATTCAACAGGTTAAAAGTGACTGGAGAGGAGGGAATCTGATCCAGAATTTAGGCCGTATAGAAATGAGATGGATATTTGAACTGAATACTCTCATTCCAAATGGAATGAATAATGACTTTGAGATCTGTCATTTTTTTATAAACTTTATAATTTTTTATTTTTATTTTATTTTATTTTATATTTTTTATTTATTTATTTTTACAAATTTAATTTTCATTTAATTTTCATTATTTATTTAATTTTGGGAGATACATTTCTTCTAATAAGTTCAGATATCCACTCAGAGTGTACCCTTTCACTATGTCACTTTGTTCCACTTTGATATTATCATTGTGTCACTTTAAGAGTCACTATTATTGCAAAACCATAGAGGTAAATTATATTTATGGTGTTGAATCAATACTAACATATGCTCTCTTTTCTTTCCCTCCATGTATTATATATGATGATTCAGTTGTGATTTAGATTTAAACTGTATAATGAAATTTTAATCATTGTATTAAATATCACTGTATTTATAGTATGTATAGATTTGTTGATAAATAGGGGCAGTTCTGTTGGAAGTATATGATGTCCATGTAGGGATGAAATAGGCATTAATGGTGTAATAATTGATCTGCTGATCCGAATTTCATACATATGCAAATGTGATGCACCTAAAAACAATGAAGATAACTAGGAGAATGTGTATAAAAACTCCCCGAGAGTGGGGAGGGACTAAGCACTTTGACGTCCTGACGAAGCCGTCTGTGAACGGAGAAACGCGTAGACAACACGGAAGCACGTTGAGAAAGGGGGCGGAGCCTATTTGGAAGCCGGGCGTTCTGAAAGCGGCAAAGCTGAATTACATGCTGAACTGGACGGCACCCAAGCGGCAACATAGAGGAACTCTATCTGACCTCCCTCAACCTTTTAACACAGGAGACATCTCCCAGTGTGGGAAAGCCTGACTGTGAGTAAACGGGTACACATACCGTTATACTCACCAACAATTCTAGTAAGCAGCTATTTGCTCTGTAGCCATCTCTAGACATTTGTTATGTGATGCACAATGAGCTGTTTGTGACATGTTAACTAAACAGTGATTTGTCCTGTATCTGTATTTTAATTGTTATTATATCTTGCTTTTTAACTTTGATATCTGTTTTATGATTGTAATAAACTTGTTAATATTCAGCTGATTTGACAAGTATATGTGATCTTTAGCACTATCTATAGAAGTGCAAGTCAATATAACAGATCTGTTCTATGATAATTTTTACTTTTCTCTTGTATATGCTGAACAACAATTGAGATACCATTGAGCAAGAAGTATAAGTATATTTTAACTTGCTAATTGTGCTGCATGTGGGATAGGGGTGTATTGCAGTTAAAGACCGCTCCACTTCACAATATTATTTTTATTACTTTATCAGACTTGATTATCTCCAGGACTAGAGGAGGGAATTGTATGTTTGTGCTGGGAGTGTTTTACGTTTTTCTTGTACATGATTGGTTGTACTGTGTCCCTCCCTGTGGGATGTCCCCTTGCATAGGGACTTGCATAAAAGCCAGTGTGTGGTCATTAAAAGCCAGTTCTGTTATACCCTTCTTCTTGACTTCGGCTGATGTTTGGGGATTCGTATGCTTTATTAAGGGAATCATCTTGTAAAGCTATTGTGTTCGTAGGGATTTTGTTTACTTCTTCTACCTAACGGAGAGCTATAATCACTGATGTAAAATCAAAAATAGAGAGTCAGCGCTAACTAATAGGTAATAGGTTCTCTGTATTTTATAATCACTGATGATCTAGCGCGGGGGTCGGCAACCCACGGCTCCGGAGCCGCATGTGGCTCTTTTGAACCTTTGCCGCGGCTCCGGGGCAGATAGTAGCGAGGGGAGGAGGCGCATTGTGCGCACCGACACTCCCCACTGTAGTCACGCACCGTCCGACGTCACCTTCCCGCCCGCTGTCAGATCGACTGCGAGGAGGAAGGCACCAGTGTGAGGTGTGTGAGGTAAGTGAAGTGAAGTGATATGGGAGGGAGGGAGGGACGGACACACACACACATCAGAAGCACTCACTACCCCTCCATATACCCAAACTATATGCTTAAGGGCTCTCATGAACCTGAAACTTGTGGTAGTCACTTAGAGGATTCTAGCCTAAATCTCATGTCTACATAGCTGTGCCTTTTCTCCTTGGCTCAAATTGGTTGTGGGTGCTCAGTGCTGGTTAATGATGCTGTCAGAGATGGATTGCACCCCTGGCAGCCATGGAACTGAATTGGTTGTGGGTGCTCAGTGCTGGTTAATGATGCTATAATTACCAAAGTTAAGCAAGCTTGGACACTGTGTATATTATACACACACACACACACACGCACACACCACCCCCCCCCAAGACATTTTTATCCAATTTAATGTGCCACTAGTGTACAATGTTTTTTCTTTTTTTAAAGTGTAATTTATATCATATAATAAAACATAAATCCCAAGTATTCCTATTTAGGAGGAGAAGTTCCTATTTCCCAAATTCCTTTGTCACTCATTTCTATCATAATTGCCCCTCTTTTCTAGGAGCTCCATTTTGTTGGTGAGTCTACAGCAGAGCTCCACCAAAATAATACTGACAGTAGTATGTCTTTAAACTACAATAAATGTGTCTGAGTCTACAGCACAGCTCCACCGCAATAATACTCACAGTAATGTGTCTTTAAACTACAATAAATGTGGTTAGAAATCGGTCTGTATAAATAAGATATATTGTTCTTCAAGTATTCCTCTTTGTCCATTTGAAATGTTAGGAGGCATGCTATATATATATATATATATATATATATATATATATATATATATATATTAGCATGCCTCCTAACATTTCAAATGGACAAAGAGGAATACTTGAAGAACAATATATCTTATATATAAAACAATATATATATATAAAATAAAAGTCAGGTATAGTGAATTGCCAACTGACATTTAATTGAACTAAAAGTAGGTACACTGAAAGAGAAATCATCAAATATTTTTTATTTTTTTTACAATTCAGTTATCTGGAAACTTTTCCACTAAAATAACATCCACTGGGGCACATTAATCAGTATTTTAGATCCAAATGCGTAACAGGAACCCTTACAATAGGGGCGTCAAGTTAGGTCCTTTGGGGCCCCAATCCTGCCAGAGGTATAGGATTTTTCTAATTAACATGTAATCAAAACAATTAACACCATGCATAACTCAGCAATGTGCAAGGTGATATTCTGAAATCCCGTTGTGTTTATGGCCTTTCGGGACTGGAGTTTAATATCCCTGTCTTACAATCTGTTTCCTGTAAACCTGTGATAACGAGCTAGCTTCAGGGTGGCCAAAACCCCACCTGTTGTAGAACTGCAACCCCCAATTATGCTTTGCATAAGGCTTGTAGAGCATAATGAGAGTTGTAGTTATTATACAACAACTGCAGGTCTACCTAATGGTCATTTATTATGTAGCTGTATTGATACTTGTTAATAGATACTACTTGAAATCTGCTGTAGTAAACTGTATGATCAGTCATAATAATGAAATTAAATGTGTTACGCATAACCAGCTTTTGTGGACAATTGTGACCATAATACATAAAGGGTAACTGAGCATAGCACAGCCATAATCCTTAGTAGCTGGGTTACTAATACTTTGTTGTCATCTTTTTAAGCAATCAGAAGGAAAAAAAAGTGACAAAAAAGTTATTTTTATAATGACGAGGATGACATTGGGCCCTCATTATTAATTATTATTTACATCAGGCACTGATTATGATTTATGGTACACTGGGGCCCTGATTAATTTTCTATGGCATTTTGGGGCATTGATTATTGGGCATAGCAAATTTTGCTATGGGGCCTTCTGATTTCTAATTACGTCCCTGTTTTGGACCCCCTGGTAGGCCAGCCATGGATAAAGGCAAGAAAAGAAAAATTTCTGAAGAAAACAGAGTGTTTAATGATACATGGACAGAATCATTTGCATTCTCTACTGACAAGACTGGTTTACCAGTATGCTTAATATGTGGTGAGAAATTTGCAAACAACAAAAAGTCGAATATTGCAAGACATTTCCAGAATAAACACACAGCCTTTGCTGAAAAATATCCAGATGGAGATGAGAGACGAAAAGCCGTTGCAGAACTTATGAGGAAGGTTGATAGGAGCAAAAATAATTTCAAGAAGTGGGTGAAGTCTGCAAATTCCACAACATATGCTAGTTTTGTAGCCGCTCAGGAAATAGTCAAGCACGGGAAGCCGTTCACAGATGGAGAGTATATAAAAGAAGCATTCATTAAGATTTCGGAACATCTATATATGGACTTCAAAAACAAGAATGAAATTGTGCAGAAAATCAAAGACATGCCTCTCTCTGCGAAGACTGTTAAAGACAGAACCCTAAAAATGGCAGAAAACATTAGCAAACAGCAAATTCAAGACATTAATTCAGCTGTGGCGTACTCCATCGCCTGTGATGAGTCCAAAGATAAAGGTGATATTGAACAAATAGCGCTGTTCTGCCGATATGTGAACTCTTTGGGGCCACAGGAAGAACTGATTGAGCTGATACCACTAAAATACCAAACAAGGGGTGAGGATATCTGTAAGGCTGTCCTGGACTTTTTAAGTGCTAAAGAAATAAACACCAACCACCTTGTCTCAGTGGCTACTGATGGGGCACCGAGCATGAGAGGAGCACAGAAGGGCTTTGTGGCTCTACTGCAGAAGGCGCTGGGTAGAACGCTGCTGTCATTTCATTGCATCCTGCACCAAGAGGCATTGTGTGCTCAAACATTTCCCCCCGAATGCACAAAAGTGATGGATGTGGTCATTCAGATTGTTAATAAGATAATGGCAAAGGGTTTAAATCAACACCAGTTTCGTTTGCTATTGGATGAGGTGGAAAGCACATATTCTGACCTCCTGCTCCACAACAAGGTCCGGTGGCTGTCCAGAGGCGAGGTGCTAAAACGCTTTGTCACATGTTTGGAAGAAGTAAAAACCTTCCTGGCCAGCAAAGAGCTCACCTTTGCTGAGCTGGAACAGCCAGAATGGCTGGAAAAATTACATTTTATGGTAGACATGACAGCCCATCTAAACACGCTAAATACAACCCTTCAGGGGAAAGGAGGCACAGCCCTGCACATGCTGGAGGAGGTTTTGGCATTCGAGCGCAAGTTGACAGTGTTTGTCAAAGATTTCCAGAGAGGTACACTGTCTCACTTTCCCTCTTCGAGAGAGTTCAAACAAAGTCATGATACGATAAATTTGGAATATTTCAAGTCTGCAATCACCGCAATGCAAAGCTCGTTTAGGAAACGATTCTGTGAGTTCAGAGAGGAAAAAAACACATTATCCTTCCCTGTCACTCCCCTGGCGATCGATCCATCCCTATTGAATATGACTGCATTTGCAGATGGAACTGGCCGATATAGCCGACAAAGATATATGGGTGTCCAAGTTCAAATACTTGACCGCTACTCTTGAGGATGTTGCCCGTCAGAAGGCCATTCTGGCTCAGAATCATAAATGGAGTGATATTGAAAACCTTCCCAAACAGGACAAACTTGTATTCGAAACATGGAATGCCATCCCCAACACTTATATAAACATGAAAAAGTATGCATTTGGAGTCCTGTCGATCTTCGGTTCCACATATGTATGTGAGCAGGTCTTCTCCAACATGAACTATATTAAAAACAAACATCGATCACGCCTCACAGATGACAGCTTGCAAGCCTGTGTGAAAATGAAGGTGACGTCTTACAGCCCTGATGTGCAGACACTGAGCACTGAGGTTCAGGAGCAAAAGTCCCATTAACCAGGTAAATTAAATATTTTAATTAGCTATTAATTTGCAAAAATATATTTTACATTGTTAAGTGAAAGTCCTTTTTTTCTTCAGATTGACAGCTGACTGCATGATCCTGTATATATAGCATTAAGGTAAGAAACAATATATGCAGTGTTATATTTGTTTTAAATGTCGCAATGGTTTTGCGGCTCCCTGTTTTTTTTTTTCTTCGGAAACGGGTCCAAGTGGCTCTTTTTGTCTTAAAGGTTGCAGACCCCTGCTCTAGCGGTTCGGGGGGAAACTACCGAATGAGGATTGGATATCCTAGGTTTCCTTATAATAATCTTACAACGTTCCATTGTATAGAGAGGTGAAGAAGAGTTTAGGACGTGTCCGGAATCTAATTTAATGGCGAAAATGCAGACACAAGTCTGGCTAAAAGTAAACCAAAACCTTTTAAGATTGACATGTCTTTGACGAATAGGTATCATAAAAGATAACCAAGATGACGTCAAACGCATCACGCAATTCAGTTAACCCATTATACAAAAAGGTAAATGGACCCCCTGACAAAACTTTTCTGTGATGTAATTGCGCCATCTACTGAAATATAGATGATAGTCTGTAGGGAAGACACACCAGCCTTACGCTATTGGTCACTATCACCTAGTGACGTATAGAGAACTTCTCCTTTAAAAATTAAGGACAAAAGAGAGAGGGGGACACTCTCACACTCAGACACTCAGACTCAGGGACGTATCTTCAAATCTAATAAGAATTTCTGCCAAGAGCTGGTAATTATACTGGTTTTATTAAATTAATTGATTTTACTAAAAGGCAGAATATACTTGGATAAAAGCTGGGGATTCCAACATTAAGGAGTCGTGATTCGTTAATAATATATAGAATTCGTAATTCCATTCCTGCAGGTGGACCAATGAACTCTATATTACTTTTAACTTTAAAAATAGAATACCAGGCAATTATTCAGATATATTAGCTTATGTAATTTAGAAATAGTGAATCTTGATCAGGAAAGTTAAAATTCTGCAAACATAAAATCTGGTTAGAATGATTCTTATTGGATGGACATAGGAATGGTCAAATAATCTAGTATGAGAAATATTGTATTTGTAAAATTGCAATATAAAAGGATATCTTGCCTATGAGAATTGCAGCCAGCAGTGGATGAGTTAATTCAGTGTGATTTGACTGTCAGCCAATGTTTTTATTGCTTTACGCTGTGCTGCTGTGAGATGCTGCGTTCTGTGTTAACCTTATTTCAAAGTGAAGTGTCTTGTAAATCTTGTTGAAAACCACATACATGTCAATATAACTGTCATTATATTGAACTATCAATTGTGTTAAACCACTGCCATATGGGATACTTATGTTAGACCAAATATTCACAGATTATTATAAAAGAGTTTTGTATTGAGATTAATTCAGTGTATAGAAATATGGCCAAATCCAGCACATCATCTCAATCAGATAGTGAGAAGAGATTATTAGATCTGCAATTTGCTCCTTTAAGCATTTTATATAATCTACAAATTAAAATGGCTTATAAAGATTGAGTACTCCAAATTAGAGAACAAGTTCATATTTTGACTTAGGATAGATCGAATAATGCACCTCTATTTAAACATCTTAGCAACATAGACAAAGAATCTATGATACTGTCCATTATCGACTTGTGTGTATTTTTTATATTGGGTTATACAGTTATGCTAACAAAGCATAATGAGATAGAACTTAGATTGGACGAATGTCACAAAAGGCTGATGTTTGAACAAAGTGAGTTCAAAACTTTGTCTACTAAATATGATGTCCTTCAGGCTGAAAACTCTGATCTTTCAAATAGACTGGAAGGAATGAGTAACATGATGGATAATTATGTGCAGCAGATACAGATACAGTTAGATGAAAATCAACAGGAAAGTGAAAAATCACAGGAAAAAGACCCAGGTGATTTCTCTCAATTCCCTCATATCCGCACACCAGACCAGATTTTCCTAAAACAGTCTGAAAGGAAAGATACGAGCAAATCTGAGAAAACACCTGTGGAACACGGTTCCTTAGCTCATGATATTGCCAAAATATGGCGATCTTGGGCAGATCAGTTTGAAAAGACTGTCGTGGCCAAGCTTGAGGAAAGGAATCAGGTTCAAGGTGATAGGAGTGAAAGCAGACATGGATATGCACTGTCGGAACTCAGATGCTGATCAGAATTGTGATATTGAGCGAGAAGTTTAGAGTGATGGGAGTGAAAGTGATTGCACCGTCTACTCTGAAGGCCATATGACTGCTATGCCATCTGCACTGTTATATGGATCTAATCCCTATTCAGCAGCTAGATCGCACAGACGTTTACCTAAAAGCAGGAAAACTAGAAAAAAGAGTAATACATTAATTACTCCTGTCTATGAAACTCCTAAAATAATCCAATTCCTTAAAGAGATAGTCCCAACATTTTCTAGAAGTTCAGGAAACATATCTGAGCACCTAGAAAATTATGAAAGAGCCATGAATTCATTGGGCATGTATGATGACATCCATTAGAAATGGTACATCACATGGACCTCTGATTCAATGTGCCGTATCTATCTGGAAAGTCTACAAGCTATACAGCTAATGTCCTGGTCAAAGATGAAATCTGAGATAATCATGGAATATGGTAAGTATAAAACCATTGCTTCCACTAAGAAAGCGCTTTATAACTTAAAGTGCAGTACCGATCAAAGTCTCAGAGAATTTGTAATAATTCTTAAAAATGTATATTCTGTGGCCCAAAGGAAACCAAGGTAAGAAAGTACAGAATTCAAAGATCTGTATTTTTATGCTATGCCGGTAAACATACAAATTAATCTCGCAAGAGATTATGATTATACATTACCATTAGAATGGCTAGTCAGTCAGTGCATGAAATTGTATACTATACACCATGCACATGAAGAAAATCATCAAAAGGTTAAGAAACCTGGTGATAAAATGGTGTCAATTCAGTTACGTTTAGAAACCCAACAGAAAAAGAGGACTTATTCTGAGATTCTGAAAACTCCAAAACCTCAGAAACAGGAAAATGCCATAAGCCATCCTGTTAATTCCTCTGATAATAACTCTGAAAAGTCCAATGCCAATGGGAATAAACGTCCCTGGTTTAATAAGAACCAAGGCAATTCCCAATGGAGAAGGAATCCTCAGGGAAATAGGAGATATGGAAACAAAAACAACCAATCTGATTCCAATAACTCCGAACAGTCTCAGCCATCCCAGCCTAATTCTAATGGGCAAGGATAAAACGGTGAGGGCAGAAATAAATTGCATCATCAGGTTGGTCAATTGACCGACCAGATGGGCAAATTAATGGAAGAAATGACAAAGAGTAACCAAGTCTTTGCCAGGAATCCTTTTTTAGGGACAGCCCCAATTGCAGAGCCACCTATTCAACAGCAACAGCAACCGCAGGTGACGCCGCAATAATAGCCACTGTGATTAAACAGGCTAGGTTGTCAATAGATGTAATCCCTAACCCTGTTTCCTTTACAGATCCTCACAGTCAGACAAACAATAGTTGTGTTAGAAAAACTATTGCCTTCCCTGTCACTTCACTCTCAGATGAAGGAAGCGCAATGTTTCCCTCTGTTTTTTCATTTCAGCCAAAGGCTAAAATATCCCTAACAGCCTCTAGTTTCCAGGATCCAGACCTGAAAGGGTTAACTGATGAGATGCCAACCTCTAGTTCCCGCTTCATAGTTCAAGAAGTTCATGAAAAGGATGGGTCAGTGGGTAAGACCTCAGTACAGGTAGAAACTACTGCTGTGACAGGTAACGTATGGAAACAGTCTAAACTGACACATTCTAAATTCTTATGTGAATTAGAAGAACATGAAGAAAGGTACTACATGTCAGATTCGCTACCCCAACCTTCCACAGGGTTAATAGATACAAGCCACTATATTTTCCAATACCTACTTCCAGCAGGTAATGGACTTAGCAACGCATAAGCCGAAGCAAGGAGATTTCCTCAATGCTCTGTTGAGTGTAGGAGGAAATGCCCTTGATGTAATAGGCAACACCTGGTTAAAGTTTAAAATAGGTAACAAAACCTTTAGACACCCGGTAATAGTGGTAGATCTCCCCTATGACCAACCGAATCTGGGTATAGACCTACTCAGAAGACTTAACATAATTATTGACTGTGCAAATGGAATTGTATAGTCACAAGCTAAGGTTCCCATAACCTATGAAAAATCACATGTTCAATCTGAACATAACTGCCAGGTAATAGAAGAAAGACCTGACTCTATTGAGATACATTTTAGGAATAGTCAGTCAGTCATCTGACGTGACTATCCTGCAGGTGAATGATGCAATATATTATTATATTCTATAAGAGTTGCTCCAGAGAGAATCCAGAATGTCTCTCTGGAAGGTGAAGTTTTAACCATTTCTCTACACAGGGAATCTGTTGAATCTGTTGACTTGGCAGGTCATGCTCAATTTCTTGCCAGAATTGAAAGGGTTAATAACAATGTGTTCTTTCCTATTCAAAAAAATGACTTAGGAAGAAGTAGGAATGCAAAGCTGGACTTAAAGAGTGAGAACAGCTGTATTAGCAGAAGTCTGTTAAAGCAGATAGCTAATCCTAAAATGATCAGGTACGCTTCCCCACATGACCGGTGGATCCAGAACATGGATGGCGAATCAGAGAGTCACAATATGATAGCAAAGTGTTTACTATCCATTTCCATCGAAATAAGATGTCTAAACATTTATTCCTAGTGATAAACAAACCTCGCTATCAGGTTTACATTGGCAATGATGTCATACATTGCTTTGCCATACACCTTGACCTGATCAACTCCAACTTGTGGACAAGGTTAAAAGGTAATCCTTGTGGATACCAACACGAGTAAAATGCCCTGAAATCAGGACAAATACTACCATATGCAGTAAGTATCCATGTACCTGATGACATAACCATTTCACAAGGGACAAGTTTCTTTTACCCATACAAGTAAAGAAGGGTCAGAGATTGAAAAACTCTGATGTCCTTATCTATTTATCCAATAGGATACAACAATTAGGAATGGTGGTGACACCTACACCAATGGTAAGTATTGGTAAGAATTCCACCTACGTAATAGTCAACAATGTTATACCCAAAAGTGTTACTTTACCAAAAGGAACATTATAAGGTCTAGCATTGGATGCGGATTACTATACATTTGGTTTCCAAAACCAAATTATAGGCCTCATCCCTGAAGAGTACTTAACTGAGGATGAAATCGTTGATCAAATGTTCCATTCCTCTACAGAAGGATTATTTACTATCCTATCTGTATATCTCTTTAACATTGAAGAAGGCTCGTGTAAAATTGAAGAAGCATCGATGACCTTCGATCATCCGCTCAAGGAGCAGGAATCGCAAGAATATCACGACCAAAGAGAAAAGGTAAGTCAACACCGAACTGATCTAACTTCTAGGCTTGAAAAAGCCTATGAGATAGGCCAGTCTGAAATCTTTCCAGGATTTCAGGAAAGGCTTGAAGAACAAATATCTTTAGCTGACGGTTGCTCCAACGATGCTGAGTGACAACAGCTAAGAGAAATCCTTATGGAATTCCAAGATATTTTTGCCAAAGAATCCTACGATTGTGGTTTAACTAACCTCCACGTTGCCATAATACAAACTGATCCAAATTTAACACCTGTATTTATCAAACAATATAGTCTACAAGATGATCTAAGACATCATTCAGAATTTAAAGGAAAGGAGCATTGTGCTTCCGGTGCACAGTTCGTATAATAATCCGATCCTGGGAATTCTGAAACCTAATGGACAATGGTGTTTATGCGCTGACTTAAGACAGCTAAATAAACGTGTCTATATGTCTGGTTGGCCAGTGCCATACATAGACCAATGTTTGCTACAAATGCAGGGATCCAAAATATTCACTGCCATTGACTGTGCGCATGGATATTGGACTGTCCCAGTCCATGACGAAGACCAATACAATTTGGCCTTCACTTTTGGAAAACAGCAGTATACCTGGACCCGTATGCCTTTCGGTTATATAAACTCTGGTCATGAATTCGCTGTGTTCATGCATAAAGCTATGCCGGATGCACTCGTTATCATATGTCGACGATGTCTTGCTGAAAAGCACTTCCTTTGATAAGCATATCATAGAGATTAGACATGTTCTCACTAAGTTAATGGAAGCAGGAATTAAACTGTCTTTACAAAAGGCACAATGGTGTCGCACACATGTAAAATTCCTCGGACATGAGGTAGCTTTTGAAGGATTACATCCACAGAAGAAGAAGGTTGAAGCCATACTAAAGGCTAAGACACCTACTAACATCAGGGAATTAAGATCATTCCTTGGTATGACTAACTACTCCCGTAAGTTTATAGATAACTATCCAGAAATAACTAAACCACTTTTACACCTGCTTAAAAAGGAAACAACCTGGAGCTGGGGGGAGCCTCAGGATGAAGCGGTACGTTAACTGAGGAGGAAGCTTACTCAGGCATACCTTGAGGGGGGTAAACCTTTCTATCTGGAGACAGGTTATACTGATTTAAGCATAAGTGCTGTTATGTATCAGAAGCAGGACAGTCTCAACAAAGTTATTGCATATGCTAGCAAGACTTTGTCACCTGTTGAAGTTAAATTCAACACGTGTGAGAAGGCGTTATTGTCGACTGTTTGGGCACTACAAAATTTTCGTAGCTATATTCAAGGTGAGAAACTGCTCACCGACCTCTACAGTATCTGCAGAGTGAAAGAATTAGAGACAGTAATCTCTCTAACAGTAGGATTACTGCATGGACTCTATCCTTACAAGGATAGCCATTAGAAGTCCGTAATACCCACAGTCACCCCCATATGCGCAGACAGACACAAGCTACCAAACTGGACATTAGAAATCTCTTGTTAGAGCTGAAGCAAATGTCCGCAGCAGAAATGGCCATGATGAAAACAGAGGTCCAAGCGGTGACCAACCACGTGAAAACCTCAGAAGAGGACAAGAAGTGAGAGGCCTTAAAGAAACAGCCCTGATCAATAAGCTGGATGGTGCTGAGGACAAAAGCTGCAGAATAAATGTAAAGATCAGGGGCATCCCTGATGATATCGTCCAGTCAGAACTACCACACTAAATCCGACGCCTCTTTGCTACCTTACTGCCACACACAGGCAAAAAAGCTGGCCTTTACAGGAATCCTTTGCATTAGCAAACCGAGACAGGCACCTCTCCTAGCAACCAGAGATGTGATAATTCGGTGCCAATATCTAACAGACAGAAACAACATCTTCACTGCTGTAAAAAGGCAAAACACAGCTGAACTTCGAATCCGCCAGTCTCATCTTCTATCAGGACCTGACCAGGACCACCCTCCAGTGGAGGAGAACTCTGGGCCCGGTGACCCGCCACCTACAAGACACCAACATATCCTACCATTGGACACTGCCTAAAATCCTGTCGGTCGACCACAACGGCACCACTTTGAAACTCTCCTCTCACACATGGGAGCCAAC
The DNA here is from genome assembly GCA_933207985.1 of Pelobates cultripes. Taxonomy (NCBI): domain Eukaryota; kingdom Metazoa; phylum Chordata; class Amphibia; order Anura; family Pelobatidae; genus Pelobates; species Pelobates cultripes. Next base: position 236,739,758 of record OW240913.1, read on the forward strand.
ACAGACTATCCACCTTGTACCCCAAAGGAATGGTGCCCTGATAGCTGCCACTTGACTCGAACTTATTCCAAGAGTGCACAGGCACAAATATTTTTATTTTTCGCTAACTAATATAGAAGAAGTTTTAAATAGCTCATGTTTCTGTTGCATCTCCTAGTTCTATATTGTCCCCCTTTCGGGGTGTGTTAAACCAAAAGCTCACATGATCCCACACCGTATCCCACACCTTACACTGGCCACCACCGCCAAAGGGCCAATACAGTGGCTGCCATCATCTATCTCCCTCCCCCTGCTACCTCCTTGGTTAGGGGTCATAGACCACACTCATACCGCACACGCAACTACATGGCACATAGGGCACATACTTGGGAAGGATGAGAACGCCAAACACAACGTACCTAGTCCCTATGCCCAAGCCAGTGTCACAACTGGAGGCTCATTCCTGTCGCTTCCACTAGTGTCCACCTACACATTGCAATAACTAGGTGATGTTAACTAATGTTTTAAAGCCTGGTCACGCAGAACCTAGCAAATGACGTAGAGTTTTTCTCTTGTGATTACAATATAACTGCGAAAGACCTAGTAAGTTTTGTCATATCCTACAATATTTAACTTAAAATGTGCATTGTTCTCAAATGTCGCATATAAATATATATAGCTTGTGATAACTGTTGTGGGTCCTAATTTGGATAGAAATAGTTTGGGTAAGAAAGAGAATAAAATATATTTAAAATAATCCTCCCTAAGGTTTAGTGAGATATTGAGAAAATCAGGCTTATTAGGTATATGGCGTATATGGCATCCTAGAGAAAAAGATTTTACGTGTTTCTCTCACCCACATCAGGTTTACTCCAGGATAGATTATATATTGACAGAGATAGATACAGCAAGATTGGTTGATTAAAATAATAATAATAATATTCCATGGTCAGACCATAATGCATTAATTATTTTCATTAAGGATGACTTTATTAAAACAAGAGCAAGCTGGAAATTAAATGAACAATTGCTAAAAAAAAAATCACAAAATGTGAATAATATTGAGACGGCAATATATATTTACTTTAGAGAAAATAGGAAAATAGAGATATCAGCTTCAACGTTATGGTGTGCATTTAAATGCACAATTAGGGGTCAACTAATAAAACTAGGAACGGAGGGGGAAAAAGAAACACACAGAATTTAGCAGAATTGTATGTTAAATATGATGATCTGGAAAAAAAGAATAAAACTATTCCTACGAAAGTAACAAGTGAAGAACTAAAAAAAAAAAAATTAGAGTAATAATCAATACTCTCCTGATTCAAAAATCCAATTTAGCCTTAGAACGGTTAAGAAGAACCTGGTGTTATAAAGGGAATAAAGCTGATAAACTACTCACAAACAGACTAAAAAAGGAAAAGATAAAGAAAAAAATTCCAAAATTGTAAAGGGAGAGCAAACGATCTTGTTACCGGATATAATTGGCAAAGCATTTCAAGAGTTTTACTTAGGAGAGGGGGAGGCAACATTTTGGTAGTGGTGTGCCGAAGTAAACCTTTGACGTTCCTTGCTGTGCCGGCAATATAGTCAGAGGAATGCATGGTTAAGAAAGTTAAATGTTTTATTAATGATAGCAACAAATAAAGAAGGTCAGTTTTAAGACAACTAATCGTATTGATTTATCTTTTTCTTTTTAATGTAATTTCTAATTACATTTAAACTTGTTGAGAATATTTTAAAAACGTAATAACAAAGAACATACCAGGTCACTACCTGGTGTTTGGCTCAGCACAGGCTGCTCAAGGCGGGAGATCGTTTGCCTCTCCCTTCCCTGGTGCTCACCAGTCCTCAATATACTCAAAGCCCCCTCCAGGACCGTGTCAGCCACAAACACCGCTTGTCGCCAGTAGGAGGGTAAACCCAAGTTAGGGCTACTGCAATATCGGTTTAGAATGTGGCAGGGCCCAGCAGGGTCCTCAAAAACAACAACCATAATCATTTCTATGTATGTAAGTGGTTATGTTGCTTGGAGTCCGTGAGTGCCAGGATCCTTGTCACTACTAAATGGTTTTCTCACTATTTAGCAAAGCAGGTTGGTCCCCAGGAACCCGACTTCCAAATATGATGCAGAGGAGACAGAACTATGCTTCCATCACACGCCATACCAGAGATTAGGACAGTGATTGATTGAGAGTGCTCAGTTTACACGCTCAGCATTTAAGTTTATCACAGGTCTCAAACTATGTACGGAGCGTATTTAATGTATCCAGTGGTGTATTTTGGATTTGTGCTGCCCTAGGCATGAGGAACTCAGGAACCCCCTAATTTAAATTTGCCCCACACCTTCCTGCCAAGGTGACACCTATTCCTGTTAAAGACAAACATGCATTTTGACTGACAGACACACACTGACACGCCCACTCACGGATAAGCACACACTCTCAGATACACTGACACACACACACACACACTCACTGATTTGACACAATCTGACACACACAATCACACACACACACACTCAGACACACACAGAGATGCGCACACGCACTGACAGGCACGCACACGCACTGACACACAAGCACACTCATTCAGACACACCCACATGCACTGACAAACACACATTCCCTGACAGACACACACTTCCTGACAGACACTCACTCACAGACACCCACAAACCCACATTTACTGACCGACAGACATTGACATAAACACACATTCACAGATACACACAAAAACATTTACTGACAAACAAACTCAAACTCACTGACAGACACACACAGACACACCCACACATTCACTCACAGACACACACATTCACTGACAGACTAACAAACATACTCATTCACTGACAAACACACACACACATTTTCCCCAAACACTCACAAATTATTGTTATTTTATTTTTTTAATTTAAATCCACCCATCTTTCCCAACAGTAAGGAGGCTGGGAGGATTATTCACCTGGGGTCCAGTGGGGCTGCTGAGCGGACAGGCAGATGAGGTTGCGAGCAGGCATACAGCTCCCTCATGATGCCAACATAATTAAGTGGCGCCTGCCTGGAAAACAACTGGCTGCCTGCAATCCTCAATTATGGGTAGCAGGTGCAGTTTTGCCTTCCGCCGGTCCCCTCTCTTTCCCACTCTTTGACACGTGTCACACGTATTACAATACCTGTGGACTTCCTGACTAACTCCCGGCCAAAAGAAACTTTGGATCAGTCGGTGCCGGGTGCGACTGACCCCCAAATGTCCGGATAGCAGAATATTGTGCGCTATCTGGAGTAATTCAGATCAGTACCATTGTGGTACCACTAGCTGCCTCATAACAATAGGGTCTGACCCAGCTACCTACTTGTCAAACTCCCTATACAGCAACTGGTTATCCCATACAAATCTTTCGCCCTCCCCCCCAGGTTGGTCTGAGGTGACTTTATCTCTATAACCTGTAATGTGGGGTCAGTGATTACTTCGGCCGCAAATTCGGTAGGGGGAGCCCAGGGGATACACTCTAAGGTAGGGGAAGGGTCTCTTACCTGGACCTCCGGGAGTGTGTTGTAGTCCTGGGTGCAGGCCTGCTGTCGCGTAACCACTGGGTATGCCTCTCCGGTTGTTGGAGCCTGGGGCTCAAAAGCAGAAGTAAGTTTGCTCAGATCATTCCCCAACAAAACCTCTGCCGGCAGTTGGGGCATCAACCCCACTTCCACATTCCCAAACCCCGCTCCCCAATGCAAATGTACCCGGGCTGTGGGTAGCCGGTATACTGCTCCCCCGGCTACCCTGACTGCTACTGTTCTGCTGGTACCTGATCAGGTACCAGGTGACTTTTGACCAGGGTGATGGTGGCCCCCGAGTCGCAGAGACCCTGGACTGCTTTCCCCTCTAGGTATACCGTTTGTCTATGGTGCTGACGGTTGTCTGCATTTGCTTGCACGGTATCACCTTCATGTAACACTTACCATTGTTCTACTGTAGTTATGGGGATTGCTGTGCCATATGGTGTGCGATTGGTAGCAGTGAGCCGCTGCTCGAGGTGGTGGAGGTAGGCCTGGACGGATCCAGGTAGAGCGGTCTTTTAGATGGGGGCACTCTCGTTTATAGTGTCCCCATCGTTGGCAATGGTGGCACTGCACAGAGCTAGTTTGCCAGAACTTCGATTGCACATTAGCTGGTGGGTAAGGAGGTAGTTGTTGCAGTGGTGTTGTTGTGTTGGGGTATGGGCTGTTCCCCCTTACGGGTCGTGTTACTGTCTTGATGGGGGTCGGTTTTTGTTGTCTGCGGGCATCCAAGTACTCATCCGCCTACTTAACTGCCTATGTGAGGGTGGTTGGATTGCGGTCTCTCACCCATTCCTGTACATCATTCTGGATGCCCTCATAGAATTGTTCCAATAACAACATTTGTAATAAGTCCTCCATGGACCGCGCTTTGTTTGCCTGTACCCATCCGAGGGCGGCCCGGTGTAGCTTGCAAGCCCATTCCACATGAGAGTCCTTATCATTTCTTTTCAACGCTCTAAATCGCCTCCGGTATGCCTCTGGAGTGATGGCATATCGGGCCAGGATCACCTCTTTTACCCTGTGGTAGTTCCGAATCTCCTCATCTGGTACGGTTCTGTACGCCTCAGCTGCCTTCCCAGTGAGCCTACCTGCCAGAATAGGTACCCACTCTTCTGGACTAATATTATGCAGTGCACACAGTCTCTCAAAATCTTGGAGAAACGCATCTATGTCCTCCTCTGCCTCTACATATATTTTAAATGCTTGGTAAGGTATTTTTGTCTTACCCTGTGTGATGGTAGTTGTGGTTGTATTCCTCTCTGCGTTTTGTAGTGGTCTTTGGCGCAGTATAAACTCCTGCACCTCGGTCATCGTCCGGGATATAATATCTGCCGTTGGGTTCTCTCCATAGAAGGACAGCCTAAACTGTAGCTGCCTTTGAAACTCCTCTTGTTCAGATCCATCTGCTGAACTCTGCTGTTCAGGGATTGCCCTGTCCTCGTTTTGGTATTCTGCCATCACCTCTGCAATGAGGGTTGCTTTTCTTTTGTTGCTTGCTGCAATACCTCTTGCTTCTAGGAGATCTTTTAGCGTGGATCTTTTAAGCTTAGCATAATCACTCTCCATCCGTATTCCATTAGTCCTTGTTCCCTTGTGAGTCTGGATCCCACCACTGCCACCAATGTAGCGGAGAGCTGGGATTACACAGCCTATCTCCACTTTAGATCACAGTACGGCTCAGGAAGAAGTATGATAAATCCACAGAGTAATATTTCCAGCAGGCAAAAAAGACTCCAACAATATCCCAATCACAATCCCAATGACTGGACGACACGCAGCATCAGGAGCAGAACCAAACTTTTATTCACAGCAGTTCCTTATAAAGGATTCTCCCATGCAAGGGAGGGATTTCCAGTAATTATAACAGTAACCAATAATACAGTGGTTTCCTTCCATACCTTCCCTCCCCTCAGTGTGACACTTAATCCACTTAATCCTGGTACCTTTTCCCTGTTTCCTGGATGTACCCCAAAACTGTGGGGTACAAGGATCCTGATTCCCTGAAGATCAGTTAATTAATGAATTTGTGAAAAAATTTCAAGCTCTAGATCCAACTGCAATTATAATTGCTAGAGAAAAAAAGTACTTTGAAGGAAGTTGCTTTATTCTTAGATAAAGTAAGGATGTATCCAGAAATGAAGGGGTTACACTGACTTGTGAGAGGCAGAGAGAGGAGTGCAGATTTGACCCCATCCTTTTTTTTCCTAGGACTCAGTGTGAAAGAGCCATACAGACACCTGAGCCACTCCCAATTGTCTCAACTATAAACTGCAGAGTTAACACTCAAAGGCAGACTAGAACTACTAAAGTTATTTGTGTTTGGTGCAATAACCAACATTATTTAGGATCTTGCAAATATTTGATTCCAGAGTTAAAACCAGCACAAGAATAGAGATCTACGTTTGTTTGTTGTTTTACTAAATTGTTAGTCTGTACTGTTTTTTTCATTGTTTTTATGTATGTTATAGGAAAGTACTAGGTTAATTAATTAAAATAAATTTACATTAAGGTTGCAAGTGTCTCAGAATGAAATACACTAATGTAGCAGCTGTTAGGAACATGCAATGTATGTTATATTGGGTGTAACTCCAATACTTTTTAAGGAAGGAAAACCTTGTTACTTCTGGGGTTGAATTAAATTTTTTGATTTAATTCATGAGAATGAGATTTTAATATCATGACCGATAATGGATTACTGTATATAGCAACGCCTGGACATACACATGTTTTGGATATACAGAAGACAAAAGGAATAATATATGAGAATGGATAAGGCAGATTTACCACTATCCACAGCTCCGCCCACTCCTAACGTAACATCAATTCCACCCTTACTATGCCCTTTTATTGTAGAATTGCCCGAATCCTAATGACCCATTCCACTACATGGCGTGGCGGTGTTCGGGTAGTTGAGTGTCCGATTTGAGTTCCAGACACTCGACGACCAAACACCACTGAGAGTTCGTGCGTAAGATGGCCGCCGCCATGTGTTCGCCTACCGAATGGCGGCCACCCAGATATGGCAATATAACACTGATTAACTGTAGTTAGAGAAGTGTAAAAGCCTTAATGAGGTGCACACTTCTCTCTGATGTGGTCTATTGATTCGGTAGTTTCCATTTGTATGAAATATGAATGAAACTACTGAACCAACATACGAATACACATACAATTTTTAATTATACAGTCAGTTAAACCCACGAACAGTCTTTTTAAACATAATCCTGGTGGACAGTCCCATGCCATCCACTACATAGGGTAAGCATTTTTTATGGTGATTTTATTTAGACCCCTATAATCGATACAAGGTCTCAAATCGCCCTCCTTCTTCGACACAAAGAAGAACCCAGCCACTGCCGGAGAAGAGGATCTCCTTTTGTAGAGATTCTTTAATATATTCCTCCATGACACAGTTTTCTTGAGGAGACAAAGGATACACCCTGCCTTTGGGAGGTATAGTGCCAGGCAATAAATCGATAGCACAATCGTAGGGTCTATGAGGCGTGTGACGAGACCAATCTCGCCACTGTGCATTGGAGAAGCCTGGTTGCTCGCCTGCTGCCTTTGGACTCTGGCCCCCATGTTAAAAGCCTTTGTTTCGTCTGCAGAAAAGCTGTATTCGTGCTTTCTGCCGGTTGTTCGGTAGATTCAATCTACCGAACAACCGCACAAATGAATAGACGACCTGAGAGCTGGAGTGTGCCGGCAATTAACCTCCCTGAAGCTGCGGTTAACCGCAGCTTAATTGACAATTACTGGGTGGTCGCGGTTACACCTAGCCGCCACACGATGGCGGTGTTATGGAAGCTCCCCGGGGAGCCAGCTCTGTTCTACCCAGCGGCAGGACACCAAAAGCGGACACTTTTGTCTTACAAGCCCCGCTGAGGCTGGAAGTCTGCAAACCCGTTCGGGAACCGAACAACGGAGCATTCGGGACTTTTAGTGCTGCAATTGTATTCGGTGTATTGTATTAGCCTGCCATGGAGCCTGTTCGTGGAATTAAAGACTTTGGCTCCATGGCGATTAAACTGTATTCGTGTGGTCTGAGCACCATTCGCTTAATAATGTGTGCTCAGACCTGAGCTATCTGGGGATATGTTAAATGTATAGTTTTAATGTAATGTGTCTTACCTGGTGTATTTTAACAGTAATGCTTGTTTTAGTATCCCCACGTGCATAATGGCGATTTGCCTTTGTCTTGGAGATAATTGAATTACTTCTCAATTATCTCCCAGGGCAGAGGGGAGGAAGCCAGGATGCATTGTGGGAATATATTGTGACTGTGTGTCCTATTTGCTTGTCTGTCCCTTGTCACAGTCTCCCATTTGGTCACCTAGGGGAGTGTCCACCAGGTGGGAGACCTGCATAAATACTGGGCAGGTAGCCCTCATTAAACAGACCACTGCTTGAGCCCCAACACGGAGCCTTGTCTCGTCTTTGGGGGGATTTAATGAATGCTGATAGAGACTGATTGCTAGGAGTGTAAGCCGCTTGGATGCTTTTCCTATTCGTCTGCTAGCAGCAATTCGTATGGTTCCTGTTCGTCTGTTTGGAGTGCTATATTGGATGCCTTTCGGGAGTTTGGATCATTCACTTATTGGCGGTTCGTGTGTTTGGTGTTCTGCAGTAGCTGTGCCTGCATCTCTGGAAAGGGGGCAGATCGCCTAAACGGTTTTTACCCCTTTTGTGCAAAACGGTCCGTTACAAGGCGGTAATTTTTCAGCTTCCCTTTTATCGAAGACAGACTTAAGAGACATGTGCTGAGGAGGTATAACAGTAGACAAAGGAGGAGTAGTAGGAACATTAATAGAATTTAAAGGGGTGATTTTAACGATACAAGACTATTGGCAGGTCTCGCTCCAAGATACTATTTGTCCTGACTCCTAGTCAAAAATGGGATCATGAGAACGTAACCATGGGTACCCTAACACGATGTAAGAGGAAGGAGAGGTGATGACCTAAAACCGAATGGTTTCTGAGTGTAACATCCCTGTATACATATGCAACGGTTCAGTTTCATGTGTAATAACTGGGGAGCATAATGGTCTACCATCTATGGCCTCAACGGCCAAGGGTGTCTTCTTCTCTCTAATGGGTATGTTGTGTTTCCTAACAAAACCAGAATCTATGAAATTCTCAGCTGCCCCGGAATCAACCAGGGTTAGTATGTTCCCAGCTATGCAATTCTTTTCCATATGCAGAGAAACAGGGAGAAGTATTCAGTTAAGAGGCAATTTTGGGGACTTAGATATCACACCCAAGGCCAGTCCCCTATATGGCCTTAGATGCGATAGTTTTCAGGAAGCACCGGACATTCTTTTAGCATATGGCCCTTCCTACCACAGTACAGGCAAAGTCCCTCCTTTCTCCTATACAATTTTTCAGCATCAGAGAGTTTGGCAACCCCTAATTGCATGGGTTCCTCCTCTGATACCTTGAAACTCTCAGGATTAGCAACTCTAGGAGTATTTAATGTAACAAAACGTCTTTTCCTATTCTTAGTATAGAGTCTGTCACGAATCCTATTGTCTATATCAATGAGATAGTCGATAAGGTCCTCTAATGGGATAGGAAGATCCCTAGCCGCTACCTCATCCAATATAGTGTCAGATAGACCTTCCATAAATTAGTAGTTAGCCCATTGTTGGTCCAATCTACCTGTGAAACAAGGGTACGAAACTGAATAGCATAATCAGCAACAGACCTAGATCCCTGTTTAATTCTCATAAATGCCCTGGCGGCATTTTTCAACCTTTTAGTTGTGTCAAAGGTTCTACGAAAAGCCATAAGGAAGCTATCGAAATCATGCACCATAGTTCCAGTAGCCTCCCAAATAGGATTTGCCCACTCAAGTGCTTTATCAGTAAGTTGGTGCATAAGGAACCCAACTTTAGACCTATCAGTGGGAAAGGAACGTGGATACATCTCAAAGTGGAATTCCACTTGATTAATGAATCCCCTGCATGTCTTAGCATCCCCTCCATACCTAGGAGGAGGGGTTAGATGTGCAGAAGCATTAGGCATAGTAGATACATCTGGGACAAGGGGTGCAGGAGGAGCTGCTACGGTTACCGGAGTAGTTCTAGATAAGAGTGTCTGGAGGGCCTGAGCTATCTGATCCATACAGTGATCCTGCTCTACAAATCTAGCCTCATGAGAAGCCATTTGCTGAGCTAAATCTGCGGGGTCCATTGCCCTATCGTAATGTCAAGGTAGTTTACCCCAACTCGCAAGATTTAGTCCAACAATTGACAATATAGAGCAGATACGTCTTACCGGACCTTAGAATGGCCGGACTCAACGAAGAGCAGAGAAATACAGAGTCAGGAACGATCCAAGGTCAAGGGTACAAAGAGACAGCGAAAACAAGAACTAGCCAAGGTCTGGTACACAGTAATCAGTAATCAGTAAGCCGGCAAACAAGACAAAACAGGGATAAAGAGATAAACAGAGTCAGATACAAAGCCAAGGTCAAGTACGAAAAATCACAACTGAACAAAACAAGCGCTAAAGGGAACTGAAACAGAAACCATGATAGGGCAGGGAGTATAAATACCCTAGCATTTAATTTGATTGGCCCCTGTCATATCCACGCCCCCAAAATGTGAGTGTATGGGGAATGTGGGATGATAGGGGCCAATGGGAGACCGTTTTATTTTTCGGCTTCCTCTTTCCCTTTAAGAGCGTGCCCAAGACACGCGGCGCGCTCTTTGAGCTAGGCGGGACACGTGACCTCATCCCGCGGTCAGTGCCCGCCGTCATCCGAGCCCCGAGCGAGCCGCGTGCAGCGGGAATAGAGGACCTCGGCCGGCCCCCGGATAAGGTAAGTACCGCTACAAAACGGAGATTACTCTGCAATACCAGCACCGGCCAGTAGTGTATGGAGAGAGGCAGGGATAGGAAGTTACAGCATTTCCCTGCCTCTCTCTACTCACTGTTCCACGGGGGAGTAGCTACACAGCACAGAGAGTCCAGACAGCAGCTCCCAGCCTGCAGAGACAGACTACAGCTCAGGTAAGTGAAGGATGGGGGAAAGGCAGCAGGGAGACATGGGGACACTGAGACACTTGGGGACACTGGGACACTAGGGGACACTGTGAGACATGGGGACGCTGAGACACATGGGGACACTGTGAGACATGGGAGACACATTGGGACATGGAGACACTACGGACACAGTATCTCTATGTCTCCGAGTGTCCCCATGTCTCCCAGCCAGTGTCCCTAGTGTCTGTGTCCCCATGGCTCTCAGTGTCCCTTAGTCTCTCACTGTCCCCAAATTTCTGTGTCCCCATGTCTCCCAGCATCCACATGTCTCCCAGCCAGTGTCCCTAGTGTCTTAGTGTCCCCATGTCTCCCAGTGTCCTCATGTCTCCCAGCCAGTGTCCCTAGTGTCTTAGTGTACCCATGTCTCCCAGTGTCTGTGTCCCCATGTCTCCGTGTCCCCAGTGTACCTATGTGTATGTCCACAAGTGCCCCCATGTCTCCAAGTGTCAGCAATTGTCTGTATCCCCATGCCTCCCAGCCAGTGTCCCTAGTGTTTCAGTGTTCCCATGTCTCCTAGTCTCCCAATGTCCCCTAGTCTCCCAGTGTCCCCTAGTCTCTCAGTGTCTGTGTTCCCATGTCTCTCAGTGTCCCTAGTGTCTTAGGTTCCCCAAATGTCTGTGCCCCAATGTCTCCACATGTCTCTGTGTCCCTAGTGTCTGTGACCCCATTTCTCCCAGTGTTCCCAAATGTCTCAGTGTCGCCATGTCTCTCAGTGTCCCCTAGTATCCTAGTGACACGGGACACACTGGGAGAAATGGGGACACAGACACTTGGAGACTAGGGGAATGGGCGACATGGGGACACTGTGATACATAGGGACACTGATGCCAGGCTGGCCTTCCAATTTTTTGGACAGACATGCCCCCCCTTTTGGCAGTTCTGGTCACGTGATTCGTGTCAGCGGCCCACCCTTTTACCCCGCCCATTGACTTCCTGCTTCACTGGACACTGCGGTTAGGGGGTATGGATTTACTTGAAAGATGAAAGCATAAATAAGAGAGAGACTAGAAAGAATGTACAGTCAGGTCCATAAATATTGGGGCATTGACACAATTCTAATCTTTTTGGCTCTATTCACCACCATTCAAATTAAATTGCAGACTTTCAGCTTTAATTTGAGGGTATTTACATCCAAATCAGGTGAACGGTGTAGGAATTACAACAGTTTGTATATGTGCCTCCCACTTTTCAAGGGACCAAAAGTAATGGGACAATTGGCTGCTCAGCTGTTCCATGGCCACGTCTGTGTTATTCCCTCATTTTCCCATTTACAAGGAGCAGATAAAAGGTCCAGAGTTCATTTCAAGTGTGCTATTTGCATTTTTAATCTGTTGCTGTCAACTCTCAATATGAGATCCAAAGAGCTGTCACTATCAGTGAAGCAAGCCATCATTAGGCTAAAAAAACAAAACAAACCCATCAGAGAGATAGCAAAAACATTAGGTGTGGCCAAATCAACTGTTTGGAACATCCTTAAAAAGAAAGAACGCACCGGTGAGCTCAGCAACACCAAAAGACCCGGAAGACCACAGAAAACAACTGTGGTGGATAACCGAAGAATTATTTCCCTGGTGAAGAAAACCCTTCACAACAGTTGGCCAGATCAAGAACACTCTCCAGAAGGTAGGTGTATGTGTCTCAAAGTCAACAATCAAGAGAAGACTTCACCAGAGCGAATACAGAGGGTTCACCACAAGATGTAAACCATTGGTGAGCCTCAAAAATAGGAAGGCCAGATTAGAGTTTGCCAAACAACATCTAAAAAAGCCTTCACAGTTCTGGAACAACATCCTATGGACAGATGAGACCAAGATCAACTTGTACCAGAGTGATGGGAAGAGAAGAGTATGGAGAAGAAAAGGAACTGCTCATGATCCAAAGCATACCACCTCATCAGTGAAGCCTGGTGGTGGTAGTGTCATAGCGTGGGCATGTATGGCTGCCAATGGAACTGGTTCTCTTGTATTTATTGATGATGTGACTGCTGACAAAAGCAGCAGGATGAATTCTGAAGTGTTTCGGGCAATATTATCTGCTCATATTCAGCCAAATGCTTCAGAACTCATTGGACGGCGCTTCACAGTGCAGATGGTCAATGACCCGAAGAATACTGCAAAAGCAACCAAAGAGTTTTTTAAAGGAAAGAAGTGGAATGTTATGCAATGGCCAAGTCAATCACCTGACCTGAATCCGATTGAGCATGCATTTCACTTGATGAAGACAAAACTGAAGGGAAAATGCCCCAAGAACAAGCAGGAACTGAAGACAGTTGCAGTAGAGGCCTGGCAGAGCATCACCAGGGATGAAACCCAGCATCTGGTGATGTCTATGTGTTCCAGCTGTAATTGACTGCAAAGGATTTGCAACCATGTATTAAAAAGTGAAAGTTGGATTTATGACTGTTAATCTGTCCCATTACTTTTGGTCCCTTAAAAAGTGGGAGGCACATATACAAACTGTTGTAATTCCTACACCGTTCACCTGATTTGGATGTAAATATCCTCAAATTAAAGCTGAAAGTCTACAGTTAAAGCACATCTTGTGCATTTCATTTCAAACCCATTGTGTTGGTGTATAGAGCCAAAAAGATTAGAATTGTGTTGATGTCCCAATATTTATGGACCTGACTGTATGTGTTTTGCATCCCTTGAGTTTCCCTCCAACACTAACTCCATCAGATACATGACGCTTGAGAGGTATGTTTTAGTGTTTTTGGTAGATAAATTCTGTAATTAGGCCCCATCATAATTGTCAGCACCAGGCCCTCTGGGATCTTAATCTGGCCCCGACAAGCAATTATAACTCAATCTGGTACTGCAAAGAACCAAATATGGTTTAAAAAAAAAAAAAAAAAGGAGCAATTTATATATAATGAATGGGAAAAAAAGGAGGAATTGAACAAATATTGGTATAGGCTTAATTCTAACAGTCAAATTTTAAATAATATAATAACTATATGGAACAAGTTTAGAAAGGATCTAGAGGTACAAGATAAAATTATTAATAGTCTTCCTATAAGTCAATTAAATAGTAATATGATGCATTTAAGTGTACAGAAATGGATTAATCTTGGGATTAAGGAAATTGGTAACATAGTAGAGAATGGCAAAATTAAAGATTTCAATACTCTAAATATGGAACACAATATCGATAGTAAAGAGATTTTTACATATATACGAGTAAAGGGCTATCTTAATGATCATTTACTTAAATCAAATAAACAAGTAAAACTTAAAGAAATAATAAAAAATAGAAACACTATAAAATAAATGGTGTCAAGATAACCGTTACAATAAATAAATGGGAAGAAGATATACATATGAACATAAGTTATGATGAGTAGAAAATATCAATAGCTATTGTTTCAAAGAATATACATTCCCTTAATTTGGCGCAGAACAAATACAGAACAAGATAATGAATAGATGGTATTTAACCCCAAGTAGATTAGAAAAAATGCATTTAAATATTTCGGACAGATGCTGAAGATGTGATTCTCATACTGGAGGGATGATGTATATATGGTGGAAATGTGGGTCATTACTTCTCTTCTAAAGTATGATTGCTATTAAAATAAAGCAGTTGACTAATATTAAGATAGATCCACTCACTAGCATCTTTTTGCTGCACTTAAATATGTACCAAAGCTTTGGGCAATTTTCTGCACTAGTTATACATATTTTAATGGCGGAAAAAATATTAGTGGCAAGAAACTGGAAATCTACTAAGGTTTAGTCAAAGAACAATTGATATACCAGCTAAGATGGAAATAGGAATAATATCAAAAGAAAGGATAATGATAAAGAATGGTTGTGCAAGATACAACAGATGTAATACATAATTTTCTCTTCCCTTTCCTTTCTCTTTTTAAAAATCTTTTTGACCCCACATTTATATTTATACTATTAGGCATAAACTAAATGAACAAATGTATAATGTTAACATGGCACATAAAGTCCTATCAAATTTGTGTGGTATTGTATATTTGTTGTGTGTTGACGTGCTGGGTATGGAATGAAAAGTTTAAATTTAGAAATGGAGTAACTTATTAAAAAGTGGAAAGCCAGCCTCTTGCCCTGTGACTATGGCCCCTGGGATATACTGCCCTTTAAAACACTATTTGGGCATATTGGATTTTTTTTTTTTTTAAACATTCTTTATTTATTGTTTTCCGGTGTGGAAAAAGAAAACATTAGGGTACAGAAATGAAAGAGGGAGGGGGTGAAACAGCCACAATGATACGGGAGCACAATATTTTACTTGTCTTTGCGCCTTATGGTGTTGCGAACAAGTAGTTGTGTCTTGGTGCGGTCCGTTGGTTAGGCGTTTATCGTGCAATAGTGCGGGGTTCAGGGATTTCTATTTTGGACTTATTCCCTTTGCCCAATTCGTTTGGACCAGTCTGTATTGGTGGCCGTATGAGATTTGCGGCTCGTCTCGTTAACAGTTTTGTGGTAGGGTGGGATGCCCCCTATTGACTATTTTTATCGTCCTCGTTGCGTACTAATGGGCGCCCCTGCGTATGGGTAGTCAGTTGGGGGGGAGGGTGGAGAACCTATGTACAAGGGTGAGAGTACCATGGCGGGACACTATTTCGGGAGCCCAGTAGACGTCCAATGGTTCGGGTTGGGGTAATATTTGTACTGTGAGTTTCCGTGCGTTGGTATTTTGATCGCTATGTTGGAGTAGCGGGCCTGGTGGGTGAGGTGGAGGCTGTCCGTGTGCCCTTATTGTAGGTGGGGATCGGATAACCAGGGGTCCCAGATTCTGTGGAAGTGTTTAGAGGTCTCGTGAATTATGGCTGATAGCCTGTCCATGTGTATTGCTTCCTTGGTTTTGCGTATGATCGTTTGCAGTGTGGGGGTGTTTGGCGATCCCCATACTTTGGCTATTGCCCGTCTAGTCGC
Source organism: Pelobates cultripes (assembly GCA_933207985.1). NCBI lineage: Eukaryota > Metazoa > Chordata > Amphibia > Anura > Pelobatidae > Pelobates > Pelobates cultripes. The sequence goes on from OW240913.1 coordinate 236,755,251, forward strand.
TAAGGCTATCCGGTTTGTCATTTTGTTTTGGGCTCTGGTCAGGTCCTCTCGTGGTCTGGAGAGGAGCCAGGTCCAGGGGTCTAATGGTATGGTGGTCTGGAGGAGTGTTGAGACTAGGGTAGCTACTTCCGCCCACAATGGGACCAGTTTAGGGCAATGCCACCATGTGTGTATGTATGTGCCTCTCTGCCCGCAGTTTTTCCAGCATAGGTCCGCGTCTGCTTTGCCCATATGGTACAAACGTACCGGGGTTAGGTACCATCGGAGCAGTGTTTTATACGCTTGCTCCTTATGGTTAACGCATATGGATATTGAGGCCGTTGCCTCCCAGATATCTTGCCAGTCCGTGGGGTCGTCCGGTGGCCCTAAGTCCCTCTCCCAAGCCGCCACATATGCTGAGGCCCCCTTGGGTTGGTTGGTGATAAGAAGTGTGTAGTTTTCCGTGATTTGACCTTTGTGGAGTGGGTTATGTAGGCATGACCTCTCAAACCGTGTGAGCGTGGTGGTGGCTGCTTTGGCATTGTCGGGTTGCTCTAAGAAGCTTCGTAGTTGTATGTAGCGAAAGAAATCGTGAGTGGTATATGTTGCCTGCGTGTTGGGAAGGTCGTTGTATGGGGTAATTTGCGTTCCCGTGTAGAAGTGGTGCAGTCTAGACAGGTCGTTTTGCTCGTAGTGTGCAAAGTCTTTGGGTGTTAACCCTGGGGGGAATGCTCTATTGCGTAGTATTGGCGTCAATGGTGTCGGGTTGTTTATGATGGGGAATTTCCGGGACGTTTTGTCCCACAAGTCTATTGAGTTCGTGATTGCTGGGGGCAGTGGTGGTGGTAGGGGGCGTGATTTCTTTGGTACCCATATGTAGAGGGATGGGTGGTCGCGTCCAAATAGGTCATGTTCCAGGTCCGCCCATCGTTTGATCCCCTGCGGAGTGTGCCAGTGTTGGATCTGTGTGAGTTGTGCGGCGTAATAGTAGTTTTGGAGATGGGGTAGTCCCAGTCCTCCCGTCCTATTGGGGATGTACATGGTGCTCCTTTTTATTCTGGGTCTTTTATTTGCCCAGATAAAGTTGTCTATTAATTTTTGGACATATTTTGCGTCTGTTGTGGGGAGTGGGATGGGGAGGGTTTGGAATAGGTAAAGGAAGCGGGGTAGGAGGTTCATCTTTACTGATGCAATGCGGCCTAACCATGAAAGTGATAGGTTTTGCCATCTTTTGAGATCGTCCGTTGCTTTCTGTATCATTGGAGTATAGTTCAGGGCGTACGTGCGGTGTAGTGCTGCTGGTAGCTGTATACCTAGGTATGGGATGTGGGATGTGTTGTAGCGAAACCTGTATGTTTCCAGTAGTGTCTCCATCGTGTCTTGGTCGATATTTATGCTAAGTGCCTCTGTCTTGTCCAGGTTTAGTTTATATCCTGAGGCTGCTGAGTATTCTTTCACCAGTCTCAGGAGTGGTGGGAGGGCGGTGAGGGGTTCAGTTAGCGTTAGGAGCAGGTCATCGGCGTACGCCGCCACCTTGTAAGCTTGGGAGCGTACTGTAATGCCCGTGATGGTAGCAGTGGTGCGTATGAGGTGTAAAAGTGGTTCCAATGATAGGGCAAAAAGGATCGGTGACAGTGGGCAGCCCTGCCTCGTTCCGTTATGTATAGGGAAGTGGGGGGGTTGCGCATTTGGGATGAGTAATTTTGCTTTTGGGACTGAGTAGATCGTTTTGAGGGCTGTCATGAATGGTGTTGGGAATTGGAGTTTCTCTAAGGTGGCGAAGAGGAAGGGCCATAGTAGTCTATCAAATGCCTTCTCGGCGTCAAGGGATAGTAGGAGGGTGGGGATGTGACGGTGATTGGCTACCCATATGAGGTCTAAAGTCCGTCTGGTGTTGTCGCTCGCTTGTCTTGTGGGGACAAATCCGACCTGGTCGGGGTGGATTGTCGATGGAATGTAGGGGAGCAGTCTGTTGGCAAGGATTTTGGTGAAGATTTTGATGTCTACGTTTAATAGGGAAATGGGTCTGTAGTGACCTGGTTCTGTATGTGGTTTGCCAGGTTTGGGTAGTAGGCAAATGTTTGCCTCCAGCATGTCCTCGGGCAGCTGATCTCCAGTCATGAGCGAGTTATATAGCTTTGTCATGTAGGGTAGCAGGTTGTCTGTGAATGTTTTGTAGTAGATGCCCGAGTATCCGTCCGGGCCTGGGCTTTTGTTGGGTTTCGTGGTGCCTATGACTCTCCTCACCTCCTCCTCTGTAATTTCTGTAGAGAGGTGTGCTTGAGCCTCCGTCGTGAGTGTCGGAATGTGGGCCTTTGCTAGGAGGGTTTGTATGTTATCGCGTAGGGGGCCGTCGTCTTGGCGGTGTTGAGGGGAGTGGTCGTATAGGTCGGTGAAATACTTCTGGAAGGTCTCGGCTATTTTGTTGGGTATGTCGGTTGGTTGGCCTGTGGGGGTATGGATGGTGGTGATTTGCTTGGCTTGCTGGCGTTTGCGTAGCCTTCGGGCCAGTAGTGTGTCTGCTTTGTTTGATTTTTCGTAGAACATTTGTTTTGTCCATTGTAAAGCTTTAGTTGCGTCTTTCGCCATGGCCTATTTAAGGGCCTGGCGCTGGTGGTGCAGTTGTGTTGTGAGATCTTGTGTGGGGGTTAGTTTGTGTTGTGCTTCGCGTTGTCTGATCTGGTCCAGTAGGAATGTTATGTGGGCTATGTGTTTTTTTTTTCCCGCCGTGGCTATGCTGATCAGGGATCCCCTGAGCACTGTTTTGTGTGCTGCCCAAAGTACCGCGTGTGATTGCACCGAGTCTTTATTGGTGTCGAAGTATTGGGTGAGTTCTGTCTTCAGTTGGGCAACTATGTGGGGGTCATGGAGTAGTATAGGGTTGAGCCTCCAGGTCCAGGGTCGTGAGATTTGTGGTGGTTGGAGTTGTAGTGTGATGTCTGCGTGGTCAGACCAGGTAATGTTGCCTATTGCAGACTTTGTGACATGGGGGATTAGGGATGGTGAGATGAGAAAGAGGTCAATGCGGGAGTAGGTGTGATGGGGGTGCGAGTAGAACGTGTAGTCACGGTCTGTTGGGTGTTGAGATCTCCATATGTCTATGAGGCCCGTTTGGGTTATGAAGTCGGCCAACATTTTGTCCGCTCTGGAGGGATGGGTGGGTTGCTGGGTGTGGGGGGAGTAGCGTTGTCTGTCTATGGATGGGGAGATTGTAGCGTTGAAGTCGCCCCCTATTATTCTTTGGTAGTTAGGATGTTGGCTAAGGTGAGCTTGTATTTTCTGCCAAAATTGTGGGTCTGGAGTCGTCGGTGCATATATGGAGGTCAGAGCTATTTTTGTGGGTCCAATAGTGCCAAGTGCTGTTATATATCGTCCTTGTGGGTCTTTTTGGACGTCTTTAAGGTGTATAGGGCAATTTTTTTTCAGTAAAATTGCCACCCCATTATGTTTGCCTGTATGTGAGTTGGCGAGGTGACAGGTTTGGTAGTGACGGCTTAGGAGAGGGAACGGGCGTGTATGAGCGTAGTGTGTCTCCTGGAGGAAGACCACGTCTGCCCCCGACCTGTTGGCCCAGCGCATAACCCGGTGGCGTTTCGAGGGGTGGTTGAGCCCCTTGCAGTTAATGGATATGCATGTTACCTTAGCTAGCATTGTGGTGTGAGGGGTACTGCGGTGTCGATCGTGCCTTGGTCCTGCTCCCTGTGTTGGGGGCGGAGGTTTGGGGATGTTGCGTCGGGTTTCTTCCCGTTTTGGACGTGGTTCTAAGGTCCCGTGTCCCGCCATGGTACTCTTCGGGGGTGAACTGTGGGTACAAAGAAAAATAACTGTGAACATATATACAACTTCCTGGACTTATGGTCTGTGCCAGGTTCAAGTTTAGTGGTGTGTTGGGAATGTCCCTTAGGTGGGACTCCAGTGCCCAGGTGTTAACGTGGGGCGTGGTGGGGGTAAGTCCTGAGGTGCGTCCCGGTCCAGGTGTGTGCGGATTTCCACTGGGCAGTCGTGGGTTGGGAGTGGGGGGTGGTGTCTTTGGGTCTGTTAGTTACAGATCTGTCTGGGGGGGTTGGTAGCTCCCGTGGGTTAGGGGGCCCTTCTGGGGGAGGGGTGTCAGCATGGTCCCTTGGGCCGGGATTCCTGGTGTCAAGGTCGGGGTTAGGGCGATCCCGGCTTTCCTGGGTCCCTGGTGTTCGGTTATGGGGCGTTCTCCCCCCTGTCTCCCCCAGGTTGTTCCAGTGGGGTGGCGTGTAGCCTATTGTCTGGGGGTCAGGTGGTTCAGTGTGGGTTTTCCCTGTCGTCCCAGCCCGTTCCCACTTACTTCCTCCCCCCCCCCAACTCCCCCTAGTTTTACCCGCTGAAGTGGTGTGGCGTTCCCCCTGCTCCCCTACCCCCCGCTGTCTGGTCCCCTTGGTGCTAGGTGTGGTGCCTCTTTTCTAGTTTGAGCCGTGCACATTTGCAGGGCTCACTAGCTGTTCACATGTATACAAGTAGACAAATAAACAATCGTGGCACGTATGACCAGCGTCTCTACATTTAAAGTACGTAAAGGATATTTGATGGGTCGTTGGATAGGTGCAGTCTCTGTGTTACGGCTTGCTCTTTATTGAAGCCGTCGTTTCGGTGCGTCTTGTCTGGGTTCAGGGTCGGTGCGATGGAGTCAGGTCTTCTTCGGTCCGGTGCTTGGCGTAGCTTTTGGGCTGTTCCCGGCGTGGTGGTATCTTTGCGGCGATGGTTTTTCCCACAGTGGTTGTAGTGCTGGGGGTCGTCTCCGTGCAGTGGTAGTAGTGGTGTCAGATCTTGCCGCTGGTAGGCGCAGGCCCAGTTTGGAGGCAAAAGCTCCCCCAGGTTGTTCCAGTGGGGTGGCGTGTAGCCTATTGTCTGGGGGTCAGGTGGTTCAGTGTGGGTTTTCCCTGTCGTCCCAGCCCGTTCCCACTTACTTCCTCCCCCCCCCCAACTCCCCCTAGTTTTACCCGCTGAAGTGGTGTGGCGTTCCCCCTGCTCCCCTTGGAGGGGTCTGTGAGGATGTGGGTCGTGTTGTCTCTGCGGACAAGGAGTTTGAAGGGGTGCCCCCACCTGTAGGCTATGCCTGCTTGGGTTAGTGCCGTTGTGAGCGGTTTCAGCTCTCGACGTTTGGCTAGCGTGGTGGGTGCTAGGTCTTGGTAGAATGCCAGCGTGGCGGTGTCCAGTTTTGGCGGGCTTTTTCTGGTCGCCGCCATAAGTGCTTCCTTGACGGAGTAGTAGTGAAGCCTCACTATCACATCTCTGGGGGCTGTGTGGTCTTGGCTAGGGGGCTTCAGGGCTCTGTGGGCTCTGTCCATGGATAGCTCTTGTGGGGTTTTGTCAGGTAAGAGGGTCAGAAATACCTCTTGCAGTGTGGAGTGGAGTAACTCTCCAGTGATGGTTTCTGGGAGGCCTCTGATCCTGATGTTGTTTCGTCTGGATCTATTGCTGAGGTCTTCCAGTCCGTTTTCCAGTGTTTCTATGCGTGATTGCAGAGTTGAAATGGTGTCTGCCTGGATGGTCACTGTGTCCATAATGTCGTCCACTCTGTGCTCCACTTGCCCTGTCCGCTCCCCCAGATCAGTGATTTCTGCCCTCAGGCTCTGGAGCTGCTTCTCCAATTCTGCTGCCATGTGATTTTTTATATCGGCTGCTGCCTCTTTAAGCAGCCGCTGGAGGTCGGCTTTCGTCAGCGGTGCTGACTCCGGAGCTGAGGGCTCGCTGTGCTCCGTGTCAGAGTTTTCAGCGCCACGTGGGGAAGATGGCGCCGGGTCCCCCTGCACTCTGAAGTGCGAGGCGACCGACGGCTGCGTGTCCCGGTTTTTCCGGCTGCCGCCCATTGCTGTGGGGTACACGGTGGGTGAGTGAGTGAGTTGGTTGGTGGGGTTTGCCGCCCTGCCAGTGCGCTTTGGGTTGCTGTTATGTGCCTGGGTCTCGGGAGCTATCGGCTCACGCGGCCATCTTGGTTCCCGGCCAGCGGGCATATTGGATTTTTAAAGGCACTGTTTCTGCCCCTTGGACTTTTAACTGGAACAGATTCAAACATGTGGCGGCGGCCATCTTAAATTGTCCAGCAGTGTTTTGCCATTGAATGTATGGAACTGTTTTGGGCATGGGACCATGTGTAAAGTGGGGCAAAAAATAAAACTTCCAGGAAATTCCTGAACCCCTGAGCCAATCTGATTTTTGGATATGTTGTTCACCCATATCGGGGCTATCAGTGGGATGTGTAGGAATATGTTGTATTTTGGGGTACTTTTTAGGGTTTGTAAAAATGTATGTTTTTTTCTGCTTAGAGTTAATTGAGTTAGTCCATTGTCTTAGTTAATTGTATCACAGGCAGAGGGGAGGGCTTGTGTGCTGTATGTGGGAGTGTCGGACATTGTTGTATTGTTCTGATTGGTTTGTATCCTTTGTGTGCCTGTGTTCCATCAGGTCCAGGGGGTGTGCCTCTGGCCTGAGGAATTGTATAAATTGTGAGTGCTGGCTTGCATTAAACAGACTTGTTCTACCCTTCATGAATTTTTGGGGGATTGGAGAACTACACTCTGGGGATTACTATAATCACTATACTCCCCAGAGTATAATCACTATCTCTTGTAAGAGCTATCCCTGCTCTCTGGATTTAAGAGCGGTTTACCTACTGGAACCTGGATCCTGGTCTTGGGTCCAGAGTGGGTGGAAGACGGCGAGACCCCAACCAAGCTGCAGCAGTTCGTGGGGTCTGCAGTGGTTATGGTGTCTAGTGGAGTGTTTGGAGCCCTCGGGAAGCACTAGGAGCATCCGTCAAACGAAGGTACCCAGTCGGGGTGCCAGGCGATTCGTTACAATCACTATGTAATATATATATATATATATATATATATATAGAGAGAGAGAGAGATATATAACTATGTATGTCAAGTGTGTTGTAATGTATGGTTTTGTAACTGTGTATCATTGTAACGGATTGCCTGGCACCCCGACTGGGTACCTCCGTTAAAGGATGCTCCTAGCGCTTCCTGAGGACTCCAAGCACTGCAGCAGACACCACAACCACCAAACCGGAGAAGCATATGAATCCTCTCAAGCATATGACTGCTGTAGACAGTTGAATAGGAACCATACGAATAGGTTTACTGTCCTAGCAGTCAAACTGGAACAGCATACAATAAATCCTTCCCCCAATAATGAGACGACACTTCACTTTGAGGGTTAAGCAGGAACTCCCTGTACTGTCACATACAGTCTCTTTTATTCCCAATCCACAAACATAGTACAGCCCACAGGGCGTTACAAAACAGCCAATCAATCCATACAATACACCCAGACACTCCCACACAAAATCCTCCCCTCTGGCTGTGATTACTGAACACAATGGGTAATCTAATTATCACAGCCAGAGAAATACAGTTTCATAAAACACATCACAGGGACCCCAAAACATGCAATAACCCCATAAAAAGTATATCATTGGAACTGGGGGATCTGGGTGAACCACATATCCAAAATTCACCCAGATCCGTTCAGTACTTTGGAAAATACAGTTTAATGCAGATTCTGCAGAACATATACAGGCTAAATAAAAAACAATCACTGTATAATGTGTCCCCTGCTGTATAGTCCAAAACCACCGCACGATGTCTCTGTGCAACAAATACTGGCGAGATGGCACCGTGTTGAAAAGTCCACACAGTGTCTGTGAGTCAAAATGGCCGCCATCCATTGTTCTCACCATGTGCTTCTGATACAGGAAATGGTGGCCACACAGTAACTCCACAGTATGTCCCCAGATAGTTCTTAAAAGGGCCAGCAGCAGCACAACACAAATCCATTATGCCCAAATCATGTCTTTAAAGGGCAATACATCCCAGGGGCCATAGTCACATGGCAGGAGGCTGGCAACCAGGCTTCTCCAGTGCATAGTGGCGAGGTTGGTTCCGCCACAATCATCATAAAATATTTTTTTCTAAAATAAAGATTAGATATGAACGAATATAGTATCAAAGAATTTGTTATCATAACTGATTCCAACTATGTTCACAACAGTTTCATTGAATATCTGCCTAGCTGGAAACTTAACCAAATGCTGAAAAGCAATAACAAACCTGTTAAACATGGGAAATTGTTTTGTAAAATCGATGAAAAGGAAAGTGGTCTAACCATATATTGGAAGAAAACCAAAGGTCATTCTAAAATACAAGGTATTGACAAAAAAGGTAACGACTTAGCTGATTCACTGGCAAAACAAGCTGCCATCATTGGTAAAACCTTAAACATCGACGATCTTATGGGTTCAATTCATGTTGAAGCCAGACAACAGGCTAGAGATAATGCCAATTTAAATGTCATGCAATGGAGTCAAGAAGTTCCTAGTGAGGACGTGATCACCAGTCAAAAGAACGATTCCGTTCTAGGCATATTCTATAGACTTATATAAAACCCTACTGCCAATCCCATCACAGATGAGGATTGCAAAGATAATGAATGTGAAGAATCACCCTCCACTCATTCGGTTCATTCGGTTCTCTCCCTCCCTGCTACTGTATTCATTGGATTTATTACCTTTATTACTAGTTCATTCGTTAATTTCTATTCATCAAAATTCCTTGTTCGGTAAAAAAGCTATTTTACAAAACGAGGACCACCCTGGGTAGCAATTAGAACTTAGAATCCTGTGTTATTGCACGAAACCACAAGTTAATTGAGTGCTCCTGGGTGGCCGCCATTTTGGGACATGAACACGTGGCGAGAACAATGGATGGAGGCCATCTTAAACTCCCGAATGGCCGGCCAGCGGGACTTAGGCATCGAGCGCCTGGAACTAATTTCGGCATGGCTCTCCAGCAATCCCCGGTCCCCCATGGAAGTCCTGTCTGACCAATTTCCATTGTACCCATTATACACGAATGGCGTTCAGGAGTTTCAATCTACCGAATGAGGGGTTTTCGTGAAATTTCATCCGAACGGAGACCGGCTCACACCACTGATTTCATGGAACTCTGAGTCGGCTACAACCTCGTGGCGAACCGGTCAAACTTCCACACGGTATAACTCCAAAACTACCAAACGGATTCTCACGAAATTTGGATATGTTGCTCACATCACCCTCAGCTACCCAGGGATATGGTTATATTGATATGTTATGTATAAAGTGTAAAGGATCCTTGCATTCGTGCAGCGATGATGCAGCTTCTCCCGAACTCCAACTGAAACAAAGTGATTATAACTACCAATCCCCCAAGCATGAGTCGAGACTTCATGAAGGGGTAAAACGATCTGATTTACTGTGGGCTACCCGCCTGGTATTTATGCAAGTCTTCCACCTGGTGGACGCTCCCCTAGGGGACCAGATGGAAGACTGGGACAAAAGTAACACAGTGGCTATAGTATAAGCACTCCCTTTTACCTAAATCACTCCCTCTTTTCCATCCTGGAGATAATTAAATTAAGGTAGCAAAGAGAGCCTTAATTATCTCCAGGAAGAAAGAAACATGGCTTTTCTTAGTTAGTAAAAACAGAATAAAAATACATAACTTTCTTTTTACACAACATAAACTTTAAGTTCCACATATCCCCAGATAGCTTGGATCTGAGGGCATATTCTAGGCGAATAGCGCTCAGATCCCACGAACACAGGTCTCAGAATCGTCGACTGAAGTTTGCCTTTCACCGGCCGTTCGTGTGTTTGTAGCCGACTGCAAGTTCCATATTCTAACTATCTGGGGTCGGTTACGTTCGCATACTTTCAGCGCACTAATGAAGTATTATCCCTTTCATTCGTGTGTTTTCCACCGTATGAATGAGGATGAGAGATGGTAACAGCGGTGTTCGACAAAATAGGTAGCCGAAATCAGTTCCAGGGAATCCTTGCCATTTACCGCTGTGCGTTCGACAAAACAAAATGGCGATTTCCACGTGTTCGGTAGACGAACGTGGACCACCCGCTATTCCCCAATTAGTCTGTGGTTAACCGCAACAGTCAGGGTGGTCAATAGGCGCCACACGACCTCAGTGGGAGGTCGGTGGTTCGGTAGTTCATTCGCATTTATTGTTATTTCCAAGAAATCCCGCTGTAATTCTCCAAATAACAGGCTTGTTCGTATAGTCTGTAAATAGGGGATTTCGTTACACAGCTCCCCCTTAGTCCCATGGAATGGCATACCTGCTTAGATCCTAACGGGTCGGCTAAGGGATGTCCGGTAACACAGGAAAAACAAACAAAAATACTACTTTTCCAGTTCAGTTTGCCGGGACAGGCCATCGGCATTGGCATTCTGTTTCCTGGGGCGATACTGCATTGTAAAATTATAGAGTTGCAGCGCCAAGCTCCATCTGAGTAGTCTGGGGTTATCGCCAGCCACTCTGTTAAGCCAAATTAAAGGGTTGTGGTCAGCACTGTGAAGGAGCGCCCATACAAGTAGGGTTGTAGTTTCTTAAGTGCCCAGACTAATGCAAGACACTCTTTCTCCACAGTGGCATAGCTGACTTCGCGGGGTAATAGTTTTCGGCTCAGATACGCCACCGGGTGATCCATGCCATCGTCTCCTACCTGGCTCAATACTGCTCCCAGTCCAAACATTGAGGCATCTGTGTGGACGAGAAACCTTTTAGTATGGTCAGGTGCCGCCAACACAGGAGATGCACTTAACGCAGCCTTGAGTTTCTAGAACGCCTCCTCACACTCAGTGGACCAGACTACTTGTCGGGGTAGGGACTTTTTGGTGAGGTCTGTCAAGGGCTTGGCAAGGGCACTGTATTCTGCTACAAATTTCCTGTAATAACTTGCGGTGCCCAAGAACGCCATGACCTGAGTTTTCGTCCGGGGTTGGGGCCACTGGGTGATGGCCTCAATTTTAGCGGGCTCTGGTCTCTGTTTTCCTGACCCTACTCTGTGGCCTAAATATTGGACTTCAGCCATGCCCACGTGGCATTTCTCAGGCTTCAATGTGAGCCCTGCATTCTGAATTCGGTTGAGCACTACTGAGATGTGCTCCAGGTGGGCTTCCCAAGTGCCACTGAAGATAGCTATATCGTCCAGATAAGCACAAGCGAAGCCCTGAAATCCTTCTAGGAGCCGGTCTGCCATCCTTTGAAACGTAGCTGGGGCATTCTTCATCCCAAATGGCATAACCTTAAACTGGTATAGGCCAAATGGGGTGACAAATGCCAATTTTGGAATGGCCTCAGGCTCCAAAGGGATTTGCCAATATCCCTTGCACAGATCAATAGTGGTCAAATAATTCCCCCCAGCCATACGGTCTAGCAGCTCGTCTACTCTGGGCATGGGGTGGTTCAGTGTGGGGTAACGGTCCGATCGTTTAGCTTACGGTAGTCCACGCAGAACCTGGTGGTACCGTCTTTTTTAGGAACCAGGACTACTGGGGAAGCCCAGGGCCTTTGGGATGGTTCTATGACCCCCAATTCTAGCATGTCCTGGAGTTCCGCTAACATGCTTTCCCGTACTGCCTCTGGAATTCGGTAAGGCTGCTGCCGCAGGGGTAACTGGCCTGGGGTCTCCACTCTGTGGACTGCCAGGGTCGTATACCCTGGGGCTGCGGAAAACATGCCCCCAAATTCCTTTAACAGTTGGGAAGCCTGAGCTTGTTCCTCGGAACCTAATTCTGGACCCAACTGTACCTGGTCTACTCCTGTGGGTTTCTGGGGAAGCATATCTGGTAAAGGGATACCCTCGCTATCTTCATATGCTGGAGCGCATACCGCGGAGACCTCCTCTGGTCTCTCGAGATATGGCTTGAGCATGTTTACATGGAAGGACCGCCGGATCCTGTCATCGGAACAGTCTGCCACAATGTACGTGGTATCACTGATCCGCTCTATTACAGTGTAGGGGCCCTGCCAGGATGCTTGCAACTTATCTGTTTTGATAGGTTTAAGCACTAGGACCTTTTGTCCCACTTCTAATATACGGTCTCTAGCTCCCTTGTCATACCAGTACTTCTGCCGTTGTTGGGCGGCTCGCAGGTTCTCCCGAACGGTTTCGGTCAGAGCCTGTAGCCGGTCCCTCAACTCTAGTACAAAGGAGACTATAGGGGTACCTGCTTGTTCCATATCACCTTCCCAATGTTCCCATACTAGATCCAGGGCTCCCCGGACCCGTCTCCCGTATAATAGCTTGAACGGGGAGAATCTGGTGGACTCCTGGGGAACTTCCCTATAGGCAAAGAGCAAATGAGGGAGGAATCTTTCCCAATTCCTACAGGTCTCTGTGAACGTGATGAGCATTTGCTTAAGGGTGCCGTTAAAGCGTTCACAGAGGCCATTGGATTGGGGGTGATAGGGGGAACTTAATATGGGTTTTACCCCACAGCTCTGCCAGAGCTGTTGGGTAACCACCGCGGTGAATTGGGTTTCCTGATCTGACACTATCTCCCTAGGGAATCCCACCCTAGTGAATACCTGAACTAGGTCTTCCGCTACCGTCTCTGCATGTATATTTGACAGAGCTATAGCTTCGGGGTAGCGGGTAGCGTAGTCCACCACAGTAAGAATTTATTTCTTACCGGATGGACTGGGTTTACTGAGTGGCCTGACTAAATCAACTGCCACTCGGAAAAATGGTTCCTCAATAATGGGTAGGGGACATAGTTTTGCCCTGGGGTGATCCCCTCTCTTCCCTACCTTTTGGCATACTTCGCAGGTCCTACAGTAATCCTGCAAATCTCTAGTGACCCCTGGCCAGGAAAAGGACTGGGTGAGTCTGTCTCTCGTCTTTTTAATGCCCAAGTGACCGGCTAGGGGGATATCGTGGCTAATCCGTAACAGTTCTACTCGATACTTACGGGGCACTATTAACTGTCTTTTTTCTACCTGGCCCGCTCCTGTCCCTGTTCCCCCAGTCACTCGGTACAGTAAACCCTTTTCCCAGCTAAACCTTGCCTGATCTCTGTCTCCCTGGGGTTGGTCTGCCTCCCTCCGATACCCTTTTAAGGTGGGATCTTCCCGTTGTGCTTGCTCAAAGTCTTGAGGGGTACCTCAGTAAGAAGTATGGTCAGGGAGAATCGTCAGAGTTGAGGGGGAGGCTTCCATAGCTCTGGATTGCTGCCGGGTGGTAACAGGTAGTGCCCAGGGAATCCGTGCCATTTACCGCTGTGCGTTCGACAAAACAAAATGGTGATTGCCACGTGTTCGGTAGACGAACGTGGACCACCTGCTATTCCCCAATTAGTCTGTGGTTAACCGCAACAGTCAGGGTGGTCAATAGGCGCCACACGACCTCAGTGGGAGGTCGGTGGTTCGGTAGTTCATTCGCATTTTTTGTTATTTCCACGAAATCGCGCTGTAATTCTCCAAATAACTGAACAGGCTTGTACGTATAGTCTGTAAATAGGGGATTTCGTTACATAAAGTATGTTTACAATAATTGTGAAAAATTTTTACTTTTCTGGCCACTAGATAATTGAGTTTGATAAGTGTTCAAACCCAATTATCTAGCCTGGCCCAGAGGAGGAGTAATGTACTGTATAATTTGTGTGCTCTGTTTCTCAGTAAATCAGACTTGTTCCAGCATTAAGCCTTGGCTCATGTGTGGATTAATCGGCGATACCAGCGATTTATTACTCTGTGGATTACTTGGCGATTTTATTTTATGGGAAGAAGGGAATGCTTGACGGAGTAAAGGTTTGTACAATCACAATGAAGATTTATGATCTCTTGATGAGATATAAAGTTCAATTTAGTATCAAGAATGGGTTGCTTATCAGAACTTATAAACATGGCATACAACAATGGGTAGTCCCAACTGTATACCGAGGGTAATGCTACAACACGGACATGATGCACCTTCATGTGGGCATCGTGGTTAAAAGATGATATATGAGATATTGCGTGATTATGCATATTGGCCACACATGTTAAGAGATGTAAAGGCATACTGTCAGGGATGCTTGATTTGTTCGCAATATCAACCCCATAGTCCAACCCATCGTGCATCACTTCAGAAGAGGGGGAATGTCATTACCCTGGTCTGATATTCAAGTTGACTTTATAGGTCCTGTAACAAGATCTTCAAGAAGTAACAAATACATGTTAACTGTTAAATGTATGTACACAAAGTGGATCGAATGTTTGCCTTGCAAAGAGAACACAAGTACCCTGTGTGCCACTTTGTTGATTAACCATGTCTTTTCCAGGTTTGGTCTGCCTAAGATGTGGAAAATCCTAGGTATTAAATGAAAGCTACATATTACATACTGCGCTGCGTCTAGCGGGAGGTAGAGTGATCTATTGTTAATATTCTGAAAAAGTATGTTAAGGAGTCTGGGAAAGACTGGGACATTAAATTGTCCTTAGTTTTAATGGCGATTAGAGCTACACCTAGCACTGCTACCAAATTGTCACCTTTTGAATTGATGACAAGAAGAAAAATGATTTTACCTCAGCATTTGATATATCGTCCATCTGATCATAACTTGATCAATGATCAACTACACATCAACACATCGAAGATTTGCGCAAGCACTTACAGCATGCGTTTGCTTTTTCCCAAAGGAATCTAGAAAAAGCAGCAACAGAGGATTAGACCTATTACGATTTAAAAACCATGAAAAAGGAATATGAGATAACAGATCGAGGAAAATACACTTTTACCTTCTTGGAAAAGGGCCATCTGTCATAATTGACAAAATTTCCCCGGTAGCGTCCATGTTAAAATTCCTAAAGATGGTAATTTTATTGAAAAGTGGATTCATATTAACCAGTTGTGTGCTTGTCATCCTAAATCTCAATTAATGATTATAGTTGTGGATTTGGATGCAGAAGAGTGAATGACTAACCTGGATGAATGATTGATTCACCTGGTATCATATGATGTTAAATGTTGTTATGTGCCATGATCTCATATATGTTCATGTCATTAACCAGCAGGTTTCTAGCTTGTTTAGTTGCTATAGGCGAATTACTGAGGAGTCAGTAATAAATGTAGTGAGAGATGAATTTATAAAAATATAAATAGACAGAATGCATAACGTTGATGAATCGTAAATAATGTGTTGTCCTAGGCCAAGTGATGTCACACCGTTAAGATTTTATGCTTAACCACCCTTGAATCATTAGTAGATAAGTCTGAGACGAGTTCCTGATCCGTGACTGTCGAAAGATGTCCAAGAAGGATGTGGCGTGTTTCTGGATCGTACTGCTCCTGTGCCAAGAGCAACGGACCGAACCGATCGCAGAGATGGGACCATCCTCCGGCATCCTGATTCAGGAGACACCAGGGTTCATCTTGACAGAGAAGAGTATCCTGACCCAACGTGTGTTCGTCAGTGTGGCAGATCTCCCTGCCTGTGGATTATTATTAAAAACATATTTTGCCTGTTTGTTCGTCAGTTCCCGGTTGTTTGTATGTTTCCTGCTTGCATTCGTCAAAAGACGAATGAACTCCTGAATGGCAGGCCACCCAGCAGGGAAGTGTGATGCTCGTTAACCTTTCTGCCCTTATTAACATTGTGGTTAACCGCAGACACTTACAACTCCCGAACAGTCGGCTGGGTGATTGTCGTTCGTATGAACGAACACGTGGCGGGGCCATCTTGGACAGTTGAACGCCCAGCGGTGTTCGTCGACAAATACATGGAACTGATTTTGGACACTGTTTCCCACGAACATGGCTGAGATTACCAACCATCCATCACTTTGTTCCAACTCATACTAAAGCCGTGTCGTTCGGTATATTGACAATACACGAACGGATCTATACCAGATAGTAAACCCATGCAGCTCATTCGTTTCGTCAAATGCACAATGTATAAACTTTAACTCAATTTGACTATATGTATGGGATCTGAGCGCTGTTCGGTTATATTGAGCACTCAGATCTAAGCTATCTGGGGATACGTTGAGTGTGGGGGTTCCGTTCGGTATATTAGGAAATATGTATTTTAATGTGTTTTTACTATTATTGTAAAATGGGGATATTCTCTATCCCTGGAGGTAATTGAGTTCTTCAAGCACTTAACCCAATTATCTCCATGGTAGAGAGGAGGAGTTGTACTGTTTGTGTGGGAGTGTTTGCATTCTGTACTTGTACATGATTGGTTACTGTAAAAACTATCTCAGTCTTCCACAAGGTCTCTATGGGAGTGTCGCTTGCTTGAAGACCTGCATAAAAGGCTGACATGTAGCCCCCATTAAACAGATCCTGCTTGACCCTCAACACAGAGCCTCATCTCGTGCTTGGGGGGATAATTTGTATGATTCCTGTTCGGCGCTGAGGAGTGTTCGGTAGCTGACTTCACATTCGGGGAAAAGAACAGCTTTGGCGGCGTTAACCCATTCTATACCCAGGGTGCCGTTACAGACCCCAAGGGTGACCCCAAGATTTCCATTGAGAAGTTGTTCAACATTTCATCGATGCAGCTTCCTGAGTTACAAACCTGGTACCAGATGCACCTCCAAAGATCACAGGACCGTGTGCGAAACATCTTGGAGTAAGCCCAGAAACCTTTTTTATCCAGTACTAGTCAGAAGAGCAACCAACCCAAAGGTTCCTTACCGCTATAATTGTTTCATTGGTTTGTGCCGCTGTCGGTGCAGTTGTCACAACTGGAATGTCTGCAGCCAACTACTCTATTTCTGTCCAAAAACTGGATATGG
Organism: Pelobates cultripes; assembly: GCA_933207985.1. Lineage (NCBI taxonomy): Eukaryota > Metazoa > Chordata > Amphibia > Anura > Pelobatidae > Pelobates > Pelobates cultripes. The sequence continues at coordinate 236,771,820 of OW240913.1, forward strand.
AAATATTTGCGCTAAAGCAGCAAATTAACGATATTCATCAGGTGATAAAACAACAAAGAACACTTCTCCAGCATGTGTTAACTATTGTGGAAGACACAATTGTTACAACAAATTTGCATTCGGAGTTAATTGCCAAGTCCACTGAGTTGCACCAAAGTCACAACTTATTTAAGCGTGAAATTCTATTTCTGCATGACCCAATATTGTTCCACACACTTGCTTTTCTTGACGAAGTCCAAACCGGAATGATCGAATTGGCAACGGGACGCATACCTCTGTATTTTGTATCCAAGGATATTGTTCATGCGATGCTCACCAATGTGGATGGAGATACAATTGAACTTATGCAATTAAATCTGGCCTTTGAGATGGGGAGTGCTCTCCCTCTCTTAACTGACACGGAATGTATTGAGATTTGCTTTTTATTGGCCATACCATATGTTACTCCCAAAAATGTTTTCAAATGAAAATAATTCACAATTTACAATGTCGGTACATGGAAGGAAGATATCCACATAAAAGTTCAAACCCCAAATGTTTTGGGTACTAGATTGGTATCCAATACCCATTTTGAATGACTGCGAGAAATTCAAAGACAATAATTTCCAGTGTGATGGAAAACCTTCCGGGTACGATTCTACCAATGCTTTGTGTGGGATCTAGTACATTAAATATGGCTCTGAAACATGTCAAGTGACTATGTCCAAAACCGTTGAAAATACTTTAGTACATGCTATCTTAGTAAAGGATAAATGGTTGGTTAGCATGTGTCTTAAAAACATGAGTGTTTTTCGCAGGGACCAGGTGACTAATAAAGTAATTGCCTTACCAGCACCCGTCTCACTAATCAAGGTACCCCACGACTCTCATATCACCATTGGTGACATTACGCTATACCCGGTGTACACTGACGTCATTAAGAGTGCTATTGAGATGGGTGATCCCTTCCAGAATCTAGACATCCCACTAGTTACTAATCTAAAGTTCTTGCTAGACCATAAGCACAACCACACTATCCAAATGTCAATCAGAAAAGATAACATTTCTGTGGACACATTCAAGTACTCTGAGCTAGATATTGACCTCATCACTCGTGTTGACTGGTTCATCTATGTTAAAATTATTATTGGGTTTACAATGATAATAATGATATTATGGTTGATTGTACTAAGTGTAAGGTTCAAAGCTCTTACAGGTACAACAATATTCAAAAATATTAATTATGCATGCACATGCCCAACGCCTGAAGAAGTGATATGAGTACACAATATGTCTTGTAACTTTTGTAGTGCTTATTCATAGACTAAATTAATTATTGCTATGTTAATCACTAAGGGGGGTTATGTCAGTATAGTTATACTGGCAGAAACATAGAAACATAGAATGTGACGGCAGATAAGAACCATTCGGCCCATCTAGTCTGCCCAATTTTCTAAATACTTTCATTAGTCCCTAGCCTTATCTTATAGTTAGGATAGCCTTATGCCTATCCCATGCATGCTTAAACTCCTTTACTGTGTTAACCTCTACCACTTCAGCTGGAAGGCTATTCCATGCATCCACTACCCTCTCAGTGAAGTAATACTTCCTGATATTATTTTTAAACCTTTGTCCCTCTAATTTAAGACTATGTCCTCTTGTTGTGGTAGTTTTTCTTCTTTTAAATATAGTCTCCTCCTTTACTGTGTTGATTCCTTTATGTATTTAAATGTTTCTATCATATCCCCCCTGTCTCGTCTTTCCTCCAAACTATACATGTTAAGATCCTTTAACCTTTCCTGGTAAGTTTTATCCTGCAATCCATGAACCAGTTTAGTAGCCCTTCTCTGAACCCTCTCTAAGGTATCAATATCCTTCTGAAGATACGGTCTCCAGTACTGGGTACAATACTCCAAGTGAGGTCTCACCAGTGTTCTGTACAATGGCATGAGCACTTCCCTCTTTCTACTGCTAATGCCTCTCCCTATACAACCAAGCATTTTGCTAGCATTTCCTGCTGCTCTATTACATTGTCT